>VDFB02271358.1:1030609796-1030729806 GCA_007258455.2 Sequoia sempervirens | reverse complement strand
TTAATTATCAATATTATAGTGGTTGTATTCCTAATAGCTATATACTTCATGATGGATTTCAAGATTTAGATGGTGAAACAATTAAGGCTAACAATCAATTTATTTCTTTATAAAATTTGTTTATGATTTATTAGAGGTAAGTGAATACTAACATAGAAAGCTTTGTCACTATACCTAACTTGTTAGTGTTCAATTTACTTTTACTATTCCCTAACTAGATATAAGTTTATTAGTAATGAAAATTTATGATTAAAACATGTAAACACATAAAATGTTAATTGAATTAGTTGAATACTTAAATATTTCAATCCTCATATAGGTTATTCCTTGTGGTCATTAGATGAAAGGAAGAGTCCTATCCCTAGTAGCTTTTTTAGACTTCCATATTCAAGTGACAACGTCATAATGAAGATGCATTCTAAGGATTATGTTATACTTACGTTTGTATTTTTTTCCCTTCATGAACGGTTTTATGTGATTAGGCTGGAAATGAAATCACTTGGACATCGAGTGTGCTTGAGTTGTCTATTACAAATTGTTTTATTTTATGCTTCACAAAAGAAAAATTTGAGGGATGTGATTTTGTTTAGGTGTGTAAAATTTGGGGCATGACAATATATATTTACTTACAGAAAGTTTTAAAAGTATTTTACTTACAAGAAAATTTAAATCATTTCATTAACATTTATAAACAATGCTTAAAATATGTAAATGAAATTTTCTGAAATAAAAAATAATAATTGAATATATATACCCGTATTTTATATGACTAAATGAATAAATAATTTTTTTGTGTAAAACAAAATAATATTAATTTGTTCATTTAGGCCAAAATGACCACTATGTTAACAAATAAATTTTCTTTTCTCATTTATATAGATGTTTAAATAGTAATGCTATTATTACTTTTTGAGAAATATTTATAGAAGATAAATATTCACATTCAAGCAACATTTTTAGCATTGAATCAAATAATTAAGAAATTTAAATCTTTCTCATTCTACACTTTTCAACAGTAGTATAAAAATCAACCATACATTCTCTTATTTCCTTCTCGTACAACATCTACTAGAAGATGAATAAATGCTTGCTAAAGCAATATTTATACATAGAAATAGCTTGAATCCAACTTGGTAATAAAGAATACAATGAGCTATACATTTGAATGTATCTCCCTACATCACAGATTTATTACAATATGCATACAACATTGATAGGATTTTAGCCTCCCTTTATGAGAGAAACTTCCAAACATGTACTTCAACTTGTACATACACAACATGAATTCTTCTTCTCCTTACTAATGGGAGCTCACCTCCCAACTTTAAGATTGAAAATTAGTCCACCCACGAGCTTGGGGGATCCATAGTAAATCAAGTTCAACAACATAATATACAACACATAAAACAAATAATATCCACAAATACATAATAGAATTCCCAAGTTTTACACATCACCGTGATCCTCTATGAAAATCACATTTAGGGGAATTGAGAACTCTTCCATATGAAAAACTTAACATTATGCACTATAATACAAATTCCTCCTTACACCCAAATGCACATAAACTTCTAGACCACAACTCTTCTTCACAAACTCCCAACAGTCATTCTCAATTTTATTAGTCACAATAAATGGATACCCATACCCATTTTCTTTTTCCTTTGAAGATCTCTCCCGCTCAACCCCCTCACAAGGGGTGCTCTCTACCAATTGGGAGAGCCTACCCCAACACAACTCACATATAACACAATTTCAACACAACACTTTCACATCCATTCAATCATTTTTTCCCAAAAAATACAATGTATTTCAACATGGACAACACTTTCACATTCATACAATTTTTTGTAAAATGTAACTACCATTAAGAGATCAAATCCTACCTTAATAAATATTTTCAAATAAAGGAGTGTGAGCCTTGATGAATACCTTCCCCAACTTCTACAAACTCTTCCAACTTAGCTTCAATACTTAGGTAATTGTTCAATCCTTATAATATCATTTAATTTATCACTTTAGGGAAACCCCCTTAGTCTTGCAAAACCAAAGTGAAGGAGGTTTTATCCACCTCAACAATTGCTCTTAAGTTGTCCAACTTGAATATAGGTTTTGTAGTTTCCTTCCTAGGTTTGATACCCTTGGCACTTGATGAGAAAATATCCAACCTTAAGGATTTGAGAATTCACAACTTAGATCACCAACAAAAAGCATCATTACTAGATATATCACATGAATATATAGAGTTATATGATAAAGCATGATGAAATAAATAATTGTAATTAGAAAGGCAAAAATAGGATCCATAATGAAAAACTATCAAAGAAAGTGTATAAAGATGGACCCAATCCCTAATCAATGTAAATTAAATATAAAATAAAAGATGAAAGCAATCAAAAATATCAAAACAACAATGTAAAAAGATAAAACCCTAAGGTCAAACCCTAGGTTTGTCAAAAGTCAAGTTCATCAATATATATAGAGAATTAAAATGCTTACTACATAAAATTAACTTGGCCAATAGATGAATAAAATGATCAGTATCACAATTGACCTAGACATGCTACTTGACAAAGCAAGCACTAAAACGTATAGTGAAATAAATGCTAAAATTGATATAGAAGAATATTCTATAGTAATGTGCATTGTGATTCATCTTACAAATTGGATTTAGATCTGCATTAGTCAAGCTTTGATCTACTAAAAGATGTAATGTTCCATGTATGGGTTCAAATTCCCCCATATGTCCCCCAATCCCTTCGTTTGTGGCCTACGGCTCTAAACTTAAAATTGTAGCTTTGAACCTATAGTCTTGCTTCTTCACAAATATGTTTGCTTATAAATATCCAAGCAAAATGGTGCTAAAAACACCAATGGATTCTCCTATCGAGCAAGGGAATTTGTCTTGTCTTAATTACAACCAAGCCCAATTATACCAAATTTCAATAGCGTTGACAAATTCAATAAACACTGAGCAACATGCAAATACCTATGTATGTTCATTATAAACTAGAGAATCGAGACTCGTCGGGACTTAGTTGGACTCAACGAGTCCTGAGTCGAGTTACCCCAACCAAGTCTAGAGGGCTTAGAATCAAATGAGTCCCAACAAGACTTGTTGAGTCTCTTAGACTCACCGAGTCTGAGCGAGTCCCGTCAATAGGACCAGGCCGATGCATGGACAAGTAAAAACCAAAAAAAACATAAAACTTGAGTCAAACTTAGTTTTTGTTTTACTTATATTTTCTCCACAACCCTAAAAGCAACTTCATTTCATTTTGTTGGCAAAATAGGAGGAGAAAAGAGAGTTGTGAGGAAAAACAAGAGAGCATTGTAGGGCAACCAACAAGGAGGTAAACCATAAATCCATCATCAAATCGCATTCGGGTAGCTTCATACCAGCAAGGAGGTGCATTGGGAGCTCTCTACTAGTGATTGGAAGGAGTTTGCATTTCATTTCAAGCCCAATCTAAGAGGTAAGCTTGATTTTTTTGTGTGTTTTTAAAGAAAAAATTGCCCTATTTTTTGAGTTTGTATTTCTTTTTTTACAAACCCTACTTTTTTTGGAATAAATTCATAAACCCTACTTGTTATTGTAGCAGCCTTAATTTCCAATTCAAATCATATTTTTCACAATGTCTACAACCCTAGTTAGAAAAGACCAAGCTTGGAAACATGCTGAAAGTTTTCCCAAGCAGAAAAAAGGAGAGGCAAAATGTAAATATTGCAAAACACTTTTTCATGGAGGCATTAACAGATAGAAATACCATATTGCATGCATACCCACCCATGATACAGTGGGTTTCCCTCATGCACCTCCTGAGGTTGTTCGTGAGGTGCAAGTGCAATTAGAAACATTTGAACAGCAAAAAGAATTGAAAAAGAGGCAAAGGGAGGAGTTGGCGTGCCTTGGTGGTGTTGAAGAGGCTTCTTCCATGCCTCCATTTTGTCCTAGTGCTAGTGTTTCTGCTAGTGTTGGTGCTAGTGTTGGTGCTACTGGCAGTGCTAGTGCTAGTGGTAGTGGGAGTGTTAGTATTGGTCCTAGAGTTTGTAAATATAGGATGGATTCATATTTTGTACCACATTACTCTTGGTTCCCAACCATCACTTGAGAGAATGGGTTCGAACAAGGAGGCACATGATGCAGTTAAACGATCAATTGCAAACTTTTGGTACCATTGTGCCATTCCATTCCATGCAACCAGGTAATTCTTTTTTGTTTGATTGTTTTAAAATTATAGTTTGATTCTTTGTCTCATGAGTTTTTTATATTTAGAATCTAGATGTATGTTGAATTCAAATTTAAAGTTAAACTCTCCATTTCACAAGACTCGTCTTATTTAATTTATTTATGACATGTATTGGGTCTCCTTTTTGGAAAAATATGGTTGATGCCATAACTATTTGTAGGGTGGGGTTCAAAGCCCCTACTGAAGATGAATTAAGGGGCCCACTTTTGAGTCAAAAGGTGACTGATATAAAATCCCAAATAGAGGAGCAACACTTCCTATGGAGCAAGAAGGGTTGCACCATCATGACTAGTGGTTGGACTAATAGGAGAAATAGGGTGTTGCTAAAATTTCTTGTTTCCTCCACAGGTAATTGTACTTCCCTCGATGCATTGAAAATTTTGAAATTTGAATTTGATTTAGTGATTAATATTTGTAATTTATGTTTTACTTTTATTGAATCATTGATTTTGTTTCTTTTTCAAGTAGCACCATGGTTGTCAAATCAATTGATGCTTCAGCCCATGTAAAAAATGCCACATACCTTTGTGAGGTTTTAGAGGAGGTCATACTTGAGGTGGGAAAAGACAATGTGGTTCAAGTGGTGACCGACAATGCAACAAATTATGTTGTTGCAGGTAAACTATTGATGGAGAGGCACCCAACCATATTTTGGACTCCATGTGCCACCCATTGCCTTGACCTCATATTGGAGGATCTTGGAAAGCTTCCATGGATCAAAACATGTGTGGATATGGCCAAAAATATTTACAAATTTATATACAATCACACATGGGTCCTTAGCCTAATGAGGCAATACACAAGGTTGAGGGAGTTGGCTCGTCCTGACATCACTAGATTTTCCACTAATTTCATCACATTACAATCCTTGATTCGGTCACAAGCAGCTTTGAGGCGTATGTTTGTTGGTGATGAGTGGACTTCCTCATCCTATGCTACGACCACTCCAAAGGTTGATGTGGTGAATTGCATTTTTTATGAGCCAGACTTTTGGGCACTTGTTGAAGAGATTGTGAAGGTAAAATTTAATTTTACATTATGTCTTAATTTTTATTCATATTTTTCTTTTATTTGTTTATAACTTTATTTTCGTTCACACTTACTTATGTTAAGTTAATGTTTCACAATATTTGTAGTTCACCAAGCCCTTGGTAGTTGTAATGTCCCCTTTTGGGATCACCTTATACTTTTCCCTAAAATCACAATTTCAAATGAAACCAATAGCATATTATAGTTAAAGATATAATTCCCTACTCAAAATTGAGATGGTGTAAATCTGGTTATGGAAACTTGCAACCATGTTAGATGAATATGACATGAAATACATTTAATTCAAGTCTAAGAAAGATTATATATCAATATAACGAGTCTCAAGGACTATGTGGGATCAACCATAAAGAGGGGGTCGTGATGAGGTGCCCCAACTATCCTCTACCCTAGGCCCAATAGTAGGACCTTATCCTCTATGGCCCCATGTGGTCCTTAACTGATGGTCCTTAACCATCATCATGGGGTGGGCTACCTAGTGAGGACTTTACACCATTCCCCTCGATCACGCCAAACCTTCCTCTTATGATTGAAGATCTTATTTTATTTATTTCAACAATTGATTCAAGTGGGGATAGTTTGGGAAGCTACAATAGGGTGTCCTAGATCCTCAACTCTAGGCCCAAGGGTAGGACCTTCTCCTCCTTGGCCTCATGTGGTCCTTAACCATCATCACGAGATGCCACTCCTAGTGAGGAATCATTTGTCGTTCCCCCCTCTTGTAGTCTTGCCTCATCCCTCCTTGACCAATCATTGCCAGGATCATATAATTGTTCATAACATCAATAATATAGGTTGCATTGGCATCAACTATCCATGTTTTAATTGGTATAATTGTATGTATATATATGTATGTATGTATTTGTTCACATCTATATTCATCTATTAAATAAGCATAGAAAATTATCATCGTGTACCATAGGGATAGATTACTTTATTGTTCTATTGCAATAGCGTATGTTTTCACTAATATTGATGCCCAGATTTGATCTTTTATGCCTAGCTGTGTATTGTATTCTGGAGGATGTCTTTTGTTCTTATTGTCCAGGACATGATGTTGCTTGCTTCAATTGAATTCCCTTCTTGCCTTTGAAATGTCCCTTTAATACCCACGTTGATTGAGGGTCACATCATTTCATATCCCACTCTTATAAAAAGGCATGTCTTGTTTCACTAATTGTGACCCTTGGGAAGCACTCAAGGGATAACTGATTTTATTAATATATCCCTTTTCGTGAATCATTTCCTTTTTTAATAGATTAATCCCTACCTTAATAAAAATTGTTACCTTTGTTGACTTTGATGATATAAAGCACTGCCACCTCCTCACTAAATCAATGTGTCCAATTATATATGCCTTGTCTTGGGTGATAAAGGAGATTGGTTCTAAGATACGTATTAAATTTAATTTAGTTTTGTTTTCAAGGTTACGTTGAAACAATACAAGTCAGCCATCATATAGCAAAGGTGTTTAGAGTTTTTGAGTGTTGATGTATTTATCCAACAAGGGCAAAAGATAGGACATCACAGTCCACCCTGCCCAAGATTGCTTGTCCTCAAGCAATTTTTGTTTTTCACTAAATCATTTTTTCCAATATCAAGATCCCAAGTTAACCTCATCGACTTGTAATTCTCACACATTGCTCCTGCTTGTGATGTGATCATTTCTATTGTGATGGCTTGATATAATTTGGTTATGTTTGACTTTATACTACAATGATGTCTCTAGAGAGTAGTTGTTATATTAGTCTCAAATTAACTACTAATAAGGTTAACGCCATCCTCTGAAGTGTGAGGACAATTTATTGTCCAATTTTCTTCTAATTCATGTATGATTGTATCCTAACAACAAAACCAAGAGTTGGACATCGGCAAGACTTACGATTTAAGATAAGTTTCTCTCATTCGATTACCACAAAGATCAAGGCAATGAATACAAACTTTTGATTAGCCTTGTTGAGATCTAGGAAAAAATGTTGCATCATGATGAATTATGGGAGTGTTGTGAATAACAAGATATTTTACTACGAGTTATACCTCCTAAACAACCCAATGGCAATTCCCCTTAGTCTAAGTATATTCCTATAAACATTCAAACCAAGTTTGAGGTGAGTTGGTCTCTAATGAGGATGTACTACAAATAGCCTAAAACATCTTTCCACTCTTATCATTGACTTATATATTATAATCTTCTAAGTATATGTTCTCTTAGATGACACTTAAGTACTAAATCGTTGGAAAAAAAATGAAAGATGTACAATAAAGGACTTAAATTTTTTTGGTTTACACTAATATTCAATTCGTTTCCTACTCCCAAGTCAATGGGAGGTTGTCACTCTTCTTGTAAAATTTGATATATCACGTGTTTGATGCTAAGATTATTTCTATATCTGTCTTATCCCGCCTAGTTCAAAATAACATCAATTTTTCACAAGGTTTAAGAAGTGAAAATGATCCCGGGATTTATGGGTTATGGACCCATAATGTAACTTAGCATGGGCTTATGTAATATTTTTGTAGTTTGATTTGTATGAAAGTAGAACTACTCAAGGAGAAAATCTTAGGAGAAGACCCTTTGATGAAATTATCTACTCTAGATAGTACATATGGGAGTGAATTTGGTCCACAAGACAATCAGTTTTGGAATATTTTGTGGACCTTAATGTTATTGTTTGGTTTTGACTATCCTAGGTCAAGAAGATATCTCAAAGTAAGATAATCTTAATCCATCTTTGTATCTTACTTATTCCTAAATTTTTGTGACAACTAGTGATGGCCACATGTGGATTTCTCTATAAAAATCAAGTTGTATTGTTAGATTCTATCCTTAACTATGTTGAGTTGTCATGATTGATTGTTTCTTCCTTTTGATTGCTTGATTAATTCTTGATGGGTGATCATTTCTTATTGATTCATCCCTCATATTCATTTCTTGAAGGAGTCACTACTCTTCATGGTTGTCCTTGATAGCAATACTTTACTTGCAAGTTGATAGTTAGATTCATTTCCTATTGATGGTTTCTTTACAAGGAGTTGATTTCCCCTTTTTATATCTTATTGTTGAGGAGTCATAGTCTTTCAAATTTGAAGAGTCACAACCTTTCACATTAGGAGTCACACCTTTTCACTTAAATAGTTACATCTCATTATTTAATTTTAGATAAGTTAATTTTTTAGTGTTTCTCAACTCAAGAAGCATTTTGGCAGACAAATTTTTAACATTTTTCATAATTTTTAAGCATAAAGTAATCACAAACACACATGGAGTAATCTTTTTTGAAGACATATCAGGCATGAAGCAAGCACATGGATATACTTAATACATATAGCATGCATGTGGAAGACACATAAATACACCTGAGATATGAAGCATGCACATAAATGCATGCAAGTCATGAAGTATATGTTTGAATACACGTGGGTCACAAAGGATACCCATGAATACACATAAGTCGCAAGTTATACACATGAATGCATGTAAGTCACAAGGTATATGCATGAATACGAGTAAGTCACAAAGTATACACATGAATACACGTAAGTCACAAAGTATGAATATGTGTGAGTCACAAAGTACACATACATTTGCAAAGTATACACTTGAATACATGTGAGTCACAAAGTATACACTTGAATAAATGTAAGTCACAAGTATACACTTGAATACACATAAGGCACAAGGTATACACTTGAATACACGTAAGGCACAAGGTATACACTTGAATACACGTAAGGCACAAAGTATACACTTGAATAAACATAAGTCACAAGTATACACTTGAATACATGTAAGGCACAAAGTATACACTTGAAGTCACAAGGTATATGAAAGGTATACAAATAGTCACATGAACACAAAGTATACACATGAATATATGTAAGTCACAAAGTATACACTTGGATACATAAGTCACAAAGTATATACTTGAATATATGTAAGTCACAAAGCACACTCATTGATACACATAAGTCATAGAGTATTGTCATGAATACACATAAGTCATGAAGTATACATATGGATACACGTAAGTCACAAAGTATTCACATGAATACATTGTGTTGCAAAGTATACATCAATACATGTAAGTCACAAAGTATTCACATGAATACACATAATGCATGAAGCATACATGTAATATACAAAGTATGTACACATAAGTATACATGAGACATGAAGCATGAAAAATACACGTAAATACACGTAATATAGGAAGCATGAGGCATACATGTGAATAAATGAAGTATACACAAGAAGCATGAAGCATACACATGGTTATACACATAAATACACGTGAGACACGAAGCAGGAAGCATACACATGAATACATGAAGCATGCACATAAGTCATGAAGTATATGCATAAATACAAAGTATACACATGGAAGACACATGCATATAGAAATGCATTATAGGCCTACTTAAGAAGAAGGTTGAATAGTTAATTCTAATTGAATGACGGTTAAAGTAGGTATGTCCCACAGGCTGGCAGGAACATGCTCTGATACCACTTGTAATGTCCCCTTTTGGGATCACCTTATACTTTGCCTTGAAATCACAATTCCAAGTGAAACCAATAGCAGATTATAGTTAAAGATATAATTCCCTACTCAAAATTGAGATGGTGTAAATCTAGTTATGGAAACCTACAACCATGTTAGATAAATCTGACATGAAATACTGCAGACACCTAAAATTGTCCTGACTAGCAAACAACACTATTTAACTAACTCACTCTTCTGATTAAATAATACATTACTATTTAATTATTATCATTTCTCATATTTTTCTATTAATTAAGTGATTTAACATTATTTAATTAATTCATCCTCAAATCATCATTTACATCAAGAAAACCCTAATTTCCTCTATTAATTGAATAATAGTACATTATTTAATTAATTCACTTTTTCATCATTTTTAACTAATTAAATAAATTTCATTTATTTAATAAAGTCTTGATCTAAGTTTATTCCTCATGATTAATTAAATAACATCAATTATTTAATTACGTCACCAATTCACTTTATTCCCCTAAGTCAATTAAATTATTAAAACATTTATTAGTTTAATTAAATCACTTTCCCCTAAACATGAATAATTAAATAAATTATTCAAAACATCATCCAAAAGGTCAAATCAAACAAATATAACTTTGTTTGCAAAAGTCAAACATGATTTGCACGTTCAACTCAAAAAGATTAATTAATTAAATCAATTAATTAATTATCCTCACCCACTTTCATGATTGAGCAAACTACGATCCCCCGATTGCTCACTCTATTCTCTTATTGATCCATCTATTTCCTAACAGATCAATCTATTCTTCAATTCCACAGATTATTCAATCTATTTCCTCAATCCCATTGAACAATCAAAATGATTTCTTCAATCACACCGATTACGTAATCAAAATACACTAATTATTCCCATCTAAATCCTCTCAATGGTTTTGAATGTTGATCTGGATATTTTACTACACGATCTTGAGCCTTCATTTCGAAACACGAATTCTATATAACAACTATTTTCCTCAAAAACGATCGAAGAATCAACATGATCTTTTGCACAACGAAGTAATGCAAAAATCATAATCAATATTTTGACAAAGTTTTTCACACATCTTCAATCAACACACCTACGACTTTGAAGCTTTTGCACCCACAAATGGAGGCTTCGCATTGATACAATGAACAATCCAACATCTTTGCGAACACACTTCGACATGGGATGGTAACACTACTTTTATAAATTCATGTTATGTTTTCTCTTTTGATTTCATTCTTTGAGTTTGTTCTTCGTAGTTTCATTTCATGAGTAATGGGCATGAATCATAGCTTTTGTTTGGATTAGATTAGTGTTCAATTCATTCATTTTTCTTATTACAACATTTAATTTCCCCCTTACACAAAAACATTTAATTCTAAGTCTAAGAAATATTATATATATCAATATAGCGAGTCTCAAGGACTATGCGGGCTTAACCATAAAGAGAGGGGACGTGATGACGTGCCCCAAGTATCCTCTACTCTAGGCCCAACAGTAGGACCTTATCCTTTGTGGCCCCATGTGGTCGTTAACCGATGGTCCTTAACCATCATCATGGGGTGGGCTACCTAGTGAGGGCTTTACACCGTTCCCCTCCATCACGCCAAACCTTCCTCTTATGATTGAAGATCCCCTTTTATTTATTTCAACAATTGATTCAAGTGGGGATAGTTTGGGAGGCTGCAATAACATGTGGTTGTTGTCCTAGATCCTCAACTCTAAGCCCAAGGGTAGGACCTTATCCTCCTTGGCCTCATGTGGTCCTTAACCGATGGTCCTTAACCATCATCGTGAGATGCCACTCCTAGTGAGGAATCATTCGTCGTTCCCCCTCCTTGCAATCATGCCGCATCCCTCCTTGACCAATCATTGCCAGAATCATATCACTGCTCATAACATCAATAATATAGGCTACATTGGCATCAACTATCAGTGTTTTAATTGGTATAATTGTGTGTGTGTATGTATGTATGTATTTGTTCACATCTTTATTCATCTATTAAATAAGCATAGACAATTATCATTGCGTACCATAGGGATAGATTACTTTATTGTTCTGCTGCAATGGCGTATGTTTTCACTGCTATTGATGCCCATATTTGATCTTCTATGCCTGGCTGCAAATTGTATTTTGGAGGATGTCTTTATGCCTTATTGTCCAGGAGATGATGATGCTTGCTTCAATCAAATGCCCTTCTTGCCTTTGAAATGTCCTTCCTTTAATACCCACGCTAGCTGAGGGTCACATTGTTTCATGTCCTGCTCTTACAAAAAGGCATGTCTTACTTGACTAATTGTGGCCCTTGGGAAGCACTTAAGGGATAATTAATTTTATTAATTTTATCCCTTTTCTTTAATCGCTGCCTTTTTAATATATTAATTTTTGCCTTAATAAAAATCGTTGCCTTTGCTGACTTTGATGATATAAAGCGTTGCCACCTCCTCACTAAATCGATGTGTCCTATTATATATGCCTTGTCTTGGGCGATAAAGGAGGTTGGCCCTAAGATATATATTAAATTTAATTTAGTTTCTTTTTCATGGTTGCATCGAAACAATATAGGTTGGCCATCATATAGCAAAGGTGTTTAGAGTTTTTGAGCACTAATGTATTTATCCAGCAGGGGCAAAAGATAGGACATCACAATAGTTCTTCTACGAGTTGTTGATGGGGAGAAGCCTACAAGGGGCTACATATATTAAGGCATGGATAGGGCCAAGGCTATTAGATCAATCTATGAGGGAGCTAAGGATAAGTTTCGCCCCATTTGGAGATCATTGATAGGAGATGGCACCACCAACTTCACAAGCCCCTCCATGTAGCCACTTATTTCCTAAATCTGGCATTCCAATTCTTCCCTGATTTCAAGGCGGATGATGAGGTTCTTGGTGGACTCTACTCAGTGATAGAGCGAATGGCGCATGTTGTTTCTACACATATAGTCCATGAGATAGACGCCTTTACTATTGCACAAGGAGACCTCTTTGCACATCAAATGTGCAAAGATAGTAGGATGGCATTGCAGCTAGGAAAAAATATATTTAAGGGCATAATTTTCCTCTTTTATATTATTATTAAATGTTGAACTTGAAACTTGAAACTTAAAGTTGGAAATAAGATTGATTTTTTTTTCATTTTCTCATCTCAGATAAATGGTGGCAAATGTTTGGTGCTAAAACACCAAACCTTCAGAAGATTGGCATTCACGTATTGAGCCAACCATGCAGTTCCTCTGGTTGTGAGTACAATTGGAGTATGTTTGAGCACATACACTCCAAGAGGCGCAATAGACTATCCTTGGAGAGGTTGAATGATCTAGTGTATGTTCATTACAACCTTCATCTCAGAGACAGGCATATTTTTTGCCATGACCCCACCCTGATCACGCTAGGGGAGGTTGATCCAAAATCTGAGTGGATCACTGGGGCTACAGATTCAGTCTTTAGTGACAAGGACCTTGATTGGGTTGACTAGACAGATAGAGAGGTTGAGGTTGTAGCCATGGCAGAGGATAGAGCACGAGCAAACATAGCCACAATTGATGTTGGTGAGGGTGGCATGGAGTCAAGCAAAAATTATGGCTACTACATCATCCAAGACCCACCTTAGATGCCTTTGTAGGAAGAATGCAAGCTCCTCTAAGCCATAGACTTGTAGTTATTGTTTTGATATTTCATATTTGTTTGGAACATTCGATGTCATGGATTTCATATTCCATAAGTTTTATATACATTTGACCATATTTATATATCTAAGTGTGTTATTTCCTTCAACAACTCAGCTATAATTTGTGTTTATACTTATGTGCTCGATGTATACTTGTGTATGTGATCAAATTAGCTTCTATTTGATGATGTTATTGTGTCTTTCAAGTTTATCAAATTAGCTTCTATTTGATGATGTTATTGTGTCTTTAAAGTTTATTTAATAAAGGTTGCATGAAACAAATTTTAAATCCTTAAAAACCTCTAAATTTCTTGGGTTTTTCATTTTGTCAAGTCTACGCCGAGTCCTGAGTCCCAAGTCGAGTCACCCTCGCCAAGTCTGCATCGAGTCTGAGTCTCAGGAACTATGTTATAAATGCATAAGTTGATACAATGGTCATTCTATAATGCTTCGTAAGTACTCTTAGACCCAAGTGCTAGATGATTTTACTCTCATTTCTATATGACCTAAGGTTTGTACTAACGTGAATATCTTGCAGTTAAGTTGGAGCTAGTTGAGATCAAGTCAATTTGAGCCATGATTTATTTTAAAGTGTGAAAATTGGGGGGTACAAGCACACTCGCAAGGACCGCACATTCAAGATTGATTTGAGACTAAAAACAAGAGGATTAAAGATTGGATCTAGATCCTTGGTTAATAGGGACTCATATTCAATTCCATTCAGTTATAAGAGACAACAACTTTTGCAAAAAGAAAAGACAGACATTATTAGAACATTAAAGCATAGAATTGAGGATGGGTCAAAATGAGTCCAAAACAAGTGAAAAAATGGAAGTGAAGTGAGGTCCAAGTTAAATGGGAGGTCGCTCAAAAATCAACGGACAATATAGCTAATTCCAATGAAAACTTAACAATATTCTAATAAAATAGAGGTAGGCATGTTAACAAAGAAACCAGTTATACTATTATCCACTGCAAAATCACAGCTCACAAAAGGCACTAGCAGCATGCTCTCGTAGAGCTGCTTATGGCTTAATCTTTTTAAATGCATGTGATCTTATGTAATTTTTTAAAAATTGCAATGCATTATTTGGTATCTTCTCCTAAAGTAGTGGGTTACGTAACCACTATTTAACCATTTATTTGCCACATGACAACATATTTTGTCTTCCTTCATCTTTTCATTTGTTTTATATTTTATCTTCAAATTTTAAAAATTATAAAATGATTATTATTTCGTAATTGCAAAAATATGGCAGCCAATAAGAACAAATGGGCCATCAGCTCCCAAAAAAATCTCCTTAAATATTTGATAAGGCAAAGTGGATCCCAAAATACAATGGCACCCTGCTATAATACCCCCTTGTACTCTTTTCCAATTTGAAAGGCAAAGTAGATCTCATATTCAGACCAAGTTTATAACTAAAGGCAGAAACGTGAAGTCTAACAATTACTTCGAAATGTATTGGCACCAAAATTAGTATTCCTATTCAATAGGAACAGAAGAAATTTCGAACTTCTTCTTCAAAAGCATACCATTTTCCAAGAATTAAGAATTCCTCAATTATTCAGAGGGGCAAATGTGAGCAATTCTGAGAGCAAATATGTATATATGTACCTGCCTACTCAAGACTCATAAAGATGATGTCAAGCCTCGCCATCTCTAAGTTTAAAACCTGTGATTTAAGTATCACGATAAAGTTTGAAACGAGTCTGAAAAGCAAAGGGAACCTATGACCTCACATATATGACAACATGCATAATTCTATTCGTCCAATGCACGCTGCAAATGAACATTATGTCAGACAAAAATATTCAACATAATTTCGGCAAAACTCAGAAAAGGGTAATATTTACAAAATAATAACATGCTGGATATCAATCTTCATAATATTCAAAGCCATGAAATTAATATAACATTTAAAGCCTTCTGGCCATCCGTGTTGTTGATACAATCATGCTGGTTTTTGATGAAAAGAAACTCCAAAATGAACAATAATTCTGACAAAATTGTTTCAGAAATTGCATTTTATTGTCTACTGAAAATTCAGCTAAAACAAATGACTTGCCCATAATCAACCAGAACGAGTCTTCTTCTGTTGGAAATTGACTGCAAATATTGGAACACCAACACCAATTCCGACACATGTCCATACAGCTAGTGTCATCTTCAACTTCCGATGTTTCATCCTATCTAGATTATACATGTGCTCTGCATGCAGATAGTATGGCTCTTCATGACCACCATGTTCTGACATTTTTTTGCACCCCGTAGAATGCACTGAGCGAGAAACTGTTCAAGCAAACACATAGTAACAAGCTTATATCAGAGACATAATTTATACATGTCGCCTAGGTAATGACAGTACGTTGAGAGTCAATTTCAACAAAATAAGCATTCATTCCATAAATGTTGTATATTCTGTTAAGAGTTAAAACATGCAAAAATAAAAACACATTACCTTCAATGATTCAAATATAAAGTAATTACAAAAATGATTCGTCACTTCCCCTCAAATTTGACTTCAAACTATTAAAATAATTAGATTATTAATAGACCATTTAATTCTATTAGGCACACATTAAAAAGAACTAAACGAGGATGATAATATGATGAGTTTTACATTGAAGTGGCCCTTACCATTAACAATATTCCCTCGGGAATTGATTTCTCAATAAAATTAGCTGAATATATTTGAAAAATCAAAGCCATGTAAGTTTCTGAAAAGATATATCAAACTGTAAAACACCAATTTCAGAAAAAAATATAAAGATGCCCAACCTTTCTTTAGTGCAGAGTTCAATTTATATCATAAAATATGCATTTTATATCAATATCTATATTAATTATAAAATCCTGTAAAAAAAAAACAGAACTACAACCTGCCATTTCTGGGGGAAATGATAAAAAGATGACAATCAGAACTACAATGGCATCCAGAAAAATCGCTGTTCTGTTACATAACTCTCCAGTGACCATTACTAACATCATTTCCAGCCATTTGCCAGAATTATCTGAAATGCATTGTCACTTCAAAGCCCATGAGTAAGACATGTTACGCTGAAACAGGGTGTCCTTGTTGCATTTCGAGTAAATTGGCCTAGAAATAACAAGACTCCATGTTCTAGCCAAGCTGAATGATTGTTTCTTATTTCCATCAAAAGTTAAAAATAGATTCTATGGTCTTGTCTCCCTCCCTCTAATTTCTTTAGAAACTGATTCTATGGACCCAACTCCCTCCTCCAAGCCCTCACAAAGCCTAACACCCTCTAAGGGTGGGGTCCCATGGAGGGGATTCGGGATCTACTTTTCAGGGGCAGGGGGTTCCATGAAACAAAAAGAAATTTGCTATAGGATTAATTGGAATATTTTCCTCAGAAATAGCAGCCCCTACCTTTTAGGACTGCAGATTTGAGGAGGTGAAAATTGGGTGGGGCTAGAGATTGCTCCTACAGTTTAGGAATTTTATCTGTCATCTGTCAATCATCTCATCTTTTAAATTCCCACCAAAAAAAAATAGAGAGAAAATTATGTATATTTAAGCTAAACTACACTGCCAAGTTATGAGACCACCAGCATCCTTAAAATCTGGAGTTTAATTTTTTAAGCTGAATTGCACTACTGAGTTCATGGGGTCACCAACTTAAAAATATTCCTAAAAATTCTCAGCAGCACCCATTGAAACTTTTCAGGAAGCCCCCCTCCATGGGACCCCATCCTAACTGTATGGTCCCATGGGAGTGCTTGGGCTCCTATTTTCACGGCAGGAGGTGGTCCCATGAGAAAAAAAAATCTGCTACAGGATTAAATGGAATCTTTTTCAGCCCAATAAGCAGGTGGCTGAAAATTTCAGCTGGTGGGATTGGGGGGGGGGTCTAGAAATTGCTCCACCTGCTTAACAGTACTTTCCTGCCACTTGTCACAATTTTCGAGGGAAATGCTGTTTATTTATTATTTTTTTATTGACAGCACCACCATTCCACCACCAGCCTGCCAAAAATTTGAAACTTGCAAATATTCATGGGACCACCAGCCAAAAAAAATTCTGCTAAAAACTTAAGCAGAATCTGCTCCAGATTTTAAGGAAGCCCCCTCCATGGGACCGCACTATAATACCCGTGATATTATCGTCACGTGGCATTTTAATTCTTTCAACTTTATGTATTCAGAAGTTTTGTTTAATGTACAGAACATCACATTTTCTTTTTCTTTTTTTTATACACTGAACCACACAACAGCCTAGTAATAGAAAAAAGGGTACATAACAGCCTTTACCTATTCCTTCTAGACCATGGGCAAGCATCTCCATGGATTTTGCTGGAAGATCGCCAAGGTCAAAAAGAGAGCATTCCTATCTGTTTGTCATTATGAACCGGTTTAGTAAAATGTTCGTTCTTATTCCTTGAAAAAAGACCCTTATGGCAAATGAGGCAGATAAATTATCTTTTACTAATGTTTGGATTCACTTTGGCTTGCCAAGTTTCCTTATGTTAGATAGAGGCTCTTGTTTTATGGGAACTTTTATAATACATTGTAGGAGGAAAGGATACAAAATTGAAGATGCCTACTTCTTTCCACCCTCAAACAGATTGGCAAACTGAAATGGTGTTAAGAGGACATTCGTTCATTTCTTAGAGGGAACAATAGAAAGCATGCTAAAACATGGCAGAAGAATTTAAGGTGAAAGAGAGGATTACAAGATGCAAGAGACCTCGCAAGTTGGTCTAACAGGTCAAAAACTACACAAGATAAGGGACCAAAAGCCTCCTAATTAGGGAGATGTCATCAAAATTGATCAGTCAAGTTGGTCAAGAGGACTGACAACAACACTAAGTCATTTCATTGAAGACTTCTCAATGACTAGACATAAAACAAAACCAATTTCCGTGAGTTTAATGATCAAACAGTGAGTTGCAGGAAACCCAACAGTGAAAACACTGAAAAGACGTGTACAGAAGCCACCTAGGTGATGCAAGCATCCAGGGGACTTACAATTAAAAAAGTAGGGATCTTTGACAGATTCAACCACAGCCAAAGCAGTTGCTATCAAAGCAGGGCACAGACAATGTTTTCAACCACAGCGTAAGATATGACATATAAGACAAAATGGCAGGGTCAGGACCAAGAATAGGAGTTTATCATTTCATATCACTTCTCTTGGGCCTCTGAGGCAAAACCCTCTTGTTATTCATAAAACTATAATATCCCTTCGTAAACATGTAGAAGGGGTTCCTTTCAATTTATTGTGTCTGTAATCATGCATATTTACAACAGTCACGTTGTCTTGAGTATGTTAAAAGTGTAACTGAGAAGGATAGGGAGTAGTGTCATGCTGTCTAGATGTTTGGGCATCAAAATTATGATGTAAGAGGTCCACGAAGGCCTTTAGAAGGCAGTAAATCTGTGCAATCAGCAAAGGAGATAGAGACTAGACGAGGTAACACTTCACTCTTCTGAAGTCAACATTTTCCCCACATTGCATTACTGTAGGTCAGATATTGTATTCTCTCTATTTCCATACTCCCTTGTGCTGTCTTACTGCTGTTATAATTTTCTTTATTGTTGTTTGCTCTTGAAAACTTCAATCTTTAAGGATTTTTAAGACTTTTATGCAGGTTCAATTCAAAATTAGTGAGTAGATTAGTCAAGAGAACATTTGAGATTCATGTTAAGGAATGAAATATCCACCCTGTTTATGGATTGGGTATGCATTATATTAATACTTCAAGAAGGTTTCCCAACGAAGAGGAGCAATTAATCAATTGGTTAGCCATTATCCTTAGAGGTACAATTATTTTATTTGCAGTTATTTTGATGAATCCAAAGAACCAAAAATGACAAAAAAATTGCAATTTTACACAATTAATTGTGGAACAGTATATCCCATGATTTTTTCCCTGTAATTTTTGACTGGCAATTTTGACTGATTTTAACCCCTTTTTTTTGTAATTAAACAAGATTTCAATGTTTTTCTCCACAAAGTAAAGTTTATTCATGATTCAACAGTTTCGTTTATGGATTTCAATGGGCGTTTTTGCACAAGATATATTATCCACGCACGGTAGGGTTTACTCCTGCACAATAAACTCCTGAGGTAGGTGAGGGCATCTCAATCTCTTTATCTCTAGTTTTTTATTGTGTAGTTCATGTATGAGAGCCTAACGAATGCCCAAGTGTTTAAAGCCAGTTTGGGGTTTACACCTCTGTTAAACGCAATTGGATGGCTGTTTTTTCTAAAATTTTATATCTTTATTTTTACAAAAGTTTGTTTCATATATTTAAATTCTATAAAATATTACTGTTTTTCCTTTACAAGGTGAGGAATTTTTTTCAAGTTGATTCAAATAAAAGTTGCTTAGTTTCAATATATAATTAACTATAATTTTATATGTTAAAAAATTAATTAATTTAATTAATTTTAATTGTAAATTTAATTACATTTTCTAATTAATTAATTTTGATATAATTAAATATAATGACATAATTTTAGTAATGTTACTAGTAAATATATATACTAAAAATATATATATACCTGAGGCCCTGAACTACCCATTCCCATATTACGACTAGCAACTTATTTTTGGTCACTAGTTTAAAGTCATTTTACCTTGTTTAGAAACCTCTACTTGTGCTAATCGATATTTATTTTTCAGGCTAAGCGCTAGCGATATGGAGTTTATGCTCTTTGCCATTGAATAAAATTCATGTGCAGTATAACCGTGGGATTTAAATTTATTTAGGGTTTCATCAACTTTCAATGTTCCATTTGTAGGTTAAATGTTTAGGTTTTAGGATCTTATCTATTTCTAATATTATAATTGAAAGTCATAATAATTTTATTCTATTAATACTATATAATATTAATTAAAAAATGAATTAAAATTTGACAACAATCAAATCTAAAAGCGTGAAAGTCATGCGCTTTTTGAAAGGTTGGAGGAGTCTTGGAGCTTGGTTAAAAGCAATAAAATTATGAAAAATAGCATGCCCCATGAGGGCTATGTGGTTTCAAGGCTTTTATTTGGGCTCGGTGACAAGGGCTCTACCTCTCAACCCTGCCCTATATCATGACAATAAGGCTGCCAAGGGCACTACCCCCCAATCTTGCAGAAAGTACTGCCCCAAAACCCTTGTGAGGGGCACTACCCTCAACCCCATTGGCATCACTATCCCTACTCTTATTTATTTTCTTTCTATATCTCTATACAATTAAAATGCCTTTAAATCAAATAATAATAGGTTTCTCTCTTTTTTTATGATTTTTGATAATCCGATTTTTTTTTTCAATTTTTTCCCCAAAAGATTTTTGCTGCTATAGTTGAAACTACATATTTAATAGCTAGGGGGTGTAATGACTAGTTTACAACTAACATAACCAAAACTAATTAATGCTCTAATTTAGTCAGACCAACTTGTAATCTCATGTACTATAAGGAGTTACTTGTAAATTGCAATCTAACACATGTCGTCATCCTAATGATAGATCACATGGTGATCCAAAATGTCAACAATCACATAGTGATCCAAAATGTCAACAATCTTTAAAAATTCACAACTTGTTAATAAGCATGTTTCCTACAAGGCATTCAACATCACGTGCAATGTGACAATTATAGAAAACAGTGATAATAAAAAAAAGTGTCAACTTTACATATCCATTGAACTTCTATTTACAACAAGACCATGTACAAAGGTAGATCCATTGCCAAGATGATGACCTTGACCCAAGTTCACACCTTATAGCTCATGCTCCTCATGTTAGAGTAATCGTGTCAGAGCAACCATGTAAATACAATCCATACTCAACATTGGAATAGAAACCCCTCAATCATGGCTTCTAAATTGAAAGGTGAGTGTTACAATTACGTATCTAGAAAGATCACTTGTAATGGAAAAACTAAATGATTGAACATAGTGTTTTCTTAAATATATTGATTCTTGCCACCAAGGTTCAAACCCGTTGGGGTGTTATTGTTGAGTGTTTATGTTGGGGATGAGGTCCCCCATTTGTGACCTCACCGGTCAATAGCTTCGGGTCAAAAGCATTTACCCCTTTAAAATATATATATTATTTTTATAATAATTTACATTACAAAAATAAGTCTAACTTGCATGTTTATATAAGAATATTAAAGAATAAACGATAAGGTTGAAAATGTAACAGGATGAAATGATAATGGCCAAATGCTTATAATAATAAAGTGCAGCAAGATAAAATAATAAAATCAGAATGAAGCAGCCATGATTATGGAAAGAGAACCTTATGAAATGGGTCAATAACAGTAGCTTTAATTAAGAAGCAAAAGACATAACCAGATTCCATTGAATAAAAATAATCATAACGTGCCTGTCAAAAATGATCTTAAACAACTGAATTGCGTTTGTAATAATTAATATGAAAAAGAGAAAAGAAACAATAAAATGATGCAGAATAGTAAATTTTCAGTATTCCAAGGGCAAAACGTTTGCTTAAAAATAAGCCAAATATTCATGACAATCACAAATCGTCAGAATCTGTAAGTTTTAGAACCTGCCAATGCAACATTCTAGGTGGCAATGACCAATGAAGACTGTTATAAAATATAACACCATGATAGTCAAAGAAAAAAAATAAAAACACTGAGTATCAATTATTGTTGATTCTGGTAGCTATAAATAATGTATCAGAATCTGGGGACCTTGACAACCGCAAATGCAATTTACTTAGTTGCAATGAACATTGGAGATCGCTAAAACACCATGAAGGTCAAAGGAAAAATAAAAATACTGCATGAGATGCATAAAAAATGAATTTACAGAACATAAGTGTATTTTGATAATGGTAGCATTACTCTAAATTAAGATTGACTCAGCAAACCAAAAGTATAAATGGAATTCAATTGCTAAAACCACTGGAATTTTCATTAAAATAGGGGGAAAATGCTGTTTTTGTCATTTCAATCCAAATAAAGGGAAAAAACTCTGCATTCTTCCAGTGCAAGCCCAAAACAATTTTTATGTTTTGCTTTTAAAAACCAGAGCAGAGACCTGCAAGTGGCATCCCCCGGCAGTGCCAAGGAGCAGCACCCCAGCACATTCCGTGTTATGATACAGGTGGGCTCAAGGGGCAGAACCCCCACCACCAAGGCCAAATTAAGGCCTCTGAGACGGGACCTCATGATGCTTACCAGTTTTCATAATTTTGTCACTTTTTGTTGATGATTCATAGCAGCGTCGTACGATTCTTCCAGCCCAGTTCACTTGGAGAAATCAAAAATTAAATAATAGCCCATTGGCTATTTAATTTATATATGCGATTTTATGATGGAGCACTTCATTTGATAAATAATGATTAATATGTATTTAATGAGGAGGCGCAATTTTAAGGAAGCCGACTTCTTGTTTATTAAAAGACATGTTTGTTGAATAAGGCCGACATGCTACTTTGAAGACGCTCGTCTCTCCCATGAATTGGTATATATATATCCTCATTTGTAATCCTTTCGATCATCCATTTTTCATTAGCATTCAGTTCATTCGATATTCAATCATATTCATTTCTGAGTGTGCGAGTTCTCTCAAGGCAGTCTGAGATTATCATTGAAGAAGGAGATCGACATATTGCTGGCTGTGATCATCATCAGTTTATCTCAATCTGTTGCATCAGATTGTAGTGCACATTTTTGGCCTTAGTATCGGCCTCTTTGTAAAGGAAACATTCATTGATAATTCAATATATAAGTGATATATTGTTGCTGGGTTTTTCTCCCTCAAGAGGAGGGTTTTCCCAGGGTATCTGCTGTGTTACTGTGTCTGATTTTGAATTAATTTTCTGTGCATTTAAATCTGATCATAAAATTAACACTTTTAACCAGCCATTGATATTTTCTTCTAATCACTCAACAATCAATTCGCATTGCTGGGATTTTAATCGCTGTACAGCAGAAATGACAAAAAAAAAGGGTTTTATCAAGGGTCTGTGAATTTTTTGGGTGACCAAGTCTGCAGAGAAACCACATGAGTTTCTCTGCAGCACTCAGGGGCATGAGTCATCGGCATCTTAGTCACAGCTTTGGCAAGAACACACTGAGTTTGTAAACCATGATCCCTACAACACTATGAAGGTCAAAAGAAAAAATGAAAAAGCCCTGAAGTATCAATTATTATTGATTCTGATTGGTATAAATAATCTATCAGAATCTCAATACTTCAAGGATTAGAGTCATTGTTATTTGAACAACCCAATTTAAAGACTTGGCATTGCCAATAACTATAAATTCCACGCCCTCAGAGACTTCATAAGGTCAATTTGTTGATGCAAGGTTATATCCTCAAACCTCTATCTATGCACCTCTGCTAAAAGGTGTTCACAATATCCTTGCAGAAAAAATGGTAGACAACTGAGACATTTTTTACATGAACCTGTGACATAATTTCATCAAATTCAAAGAGAATGGTCAACAATGTCACATCACGAGTCCTGCCACTCCTGTTAACCCACCCAGATAAAGATGATAGACAGTTTCTATTTCAACCCTGATCTAATGTTTGTCTAACTTGAGCTCTCCCCCTTCAAACATCAACCAGAAATCATTCAACCATAGTTTACATACTTGGAATCGGAGAGTACTCGGCAAGCCCAAAAATTTTGACTCAGGAAAAATTCGGCAAATACTTGACAAATACTCGGCAAATGTGTGTGAATATTTATGTATGTGTATACTCAGGACTGCACTGTGCACACATACATATCTATAAACATACACAGGATGCCAAGTTTGCATGCATATACACACACAGACATATTTGTACACACACAAACATGCCAAGTTTGTGGGTTTTTTGCGAGCTACTGGCGATTACTCGATAATTTGACGGGAGAAAATCCATCTGCATACTGCCCATGAGTAAAAGCAGAAATTACTTGGCATGCAAATTTTTTGGAGATTACTCGGCTACTTGGAGAGTAATCAGAGAGTACGTAAACTATGCATTCAACTATACATGGATAAAGCACTTCATTGGAGGAAAACATTATAAGGTACACCACATTCCTAAAAGCTAAATGGATACGCAAATTGCTAGTACAAACCACTGTAATCTAATTCATTGCTACAATAGAAAACCTAAAAAGTAAAATCAAACATGGACAGTGCCCATAAGGGCGCATGCCCTCCTTTTTAAAAGTAGTTCAACAAGTTATAACTTATATTCCAATAGATCAGCAAGTTCTAGCTTCAATTTCACTAGTAATGAAACATAAAACCTGTAAAAACATTTCTCATTATGAAGAATGGCAAGTATCAAAAATCCTGTATTAATTTCAATGCTCCTTGGGAATTCCAAATCCAAGACAATTTTTGGGAAGACGATGATTTGGGCAATTTGAATGGATGAGACATCCAAATAATTCTGCAGTACACAGTCTTGCCTCTGTTTAAATGCAACAACGTGATCAGGAGGATCCACAATGGGACCCTTGAATTAGATATATCTTAGAGGCAAATTTTTCACATGTAATGAAACAGCAGTGGCCTTGTGTGTATACCATACCTTATGCTTGAAACAAATGTTAAACAAGTTGCACAAGTTGTGTGCAACCATCTTATCTACAGAGCAACTGGAAAGAAGTAACGTTGGGATGCCAAAGAGGGGGTCGTCTCATCCACCAAACTGGTTGCAGGCCCGGCAGTGGCCTAAAAAACAACCTTTACGGTTAACATCTATGAACTTGAAGATGATCATCACTTCAAATCCTACTGAATCATTTCACCAATAGAGACATCTTAAGTCTATGTTTTAGGGAAAGACGATTAGATTACTCATACAAATGGGTGTGTTCCTGGGGAAGCCTCTCTATCCCTAGGTCCTTCCCCCCATGCTGTTTTCCTATTCAAGTTATAGAATTTATAGGATCTTAAGTATACTACCGGGAGTCCAAAGGGTGTTGGTGAAATGGTAAATGGGACGTATTCGCATTTGAGCAACCCAGGTTCAAATTCCAATCAGTGCTAAGAAGACCTGGAATGCAGAGGTCATCTCCTTCATAAAGCGGCGCCCTGATAATGTGGTCTATTGTGGCTATCATGATAAAGCAGTATTAAAAATTCTTCACCCACGTATCGGACCGGTGATGTTCCAAAATCATCCTATCAAAATAAAAAATCGGCTGCTACCAGGCATCCCCTTTTGCATCCCCAACTCAAGACACAAAAGAGGGGCGGGGTGAAACATAGGATCCATCAAACCCCCGAAGATGCCACGATGGATGGATATGTATCAAGATTACAATCTGCTTGAAACAACCCCCAACTATGGAACAGGTCACACCGTACAATTGGACTTTTACCTTTGAAAAGGGCTGGGCTAATTCTTCCAGCAATCCTAAGGCTGCGACGGTTGTGTGTATACACTATTAACATACGATGGACATTGTATATTACAAACAGATCTGATCTACTCTCTTCCAAACCAGGCAAGGGGTAAAGAAACCCTAAAAATAGAAAAAAAAAATTGTGGAACTGTAATTATCTGGGTTGGGGATATTTATATTTTATCAAATTATCTTTCTATGTTGCGGGACAATATCAGAAACCCTTGAACAGTGATGTGTAAGAACAAAATAAAATGACGAGATTGCGAAACTTTTACCCGGACGAGATAGAGCAGTATTGACATTCTGAGTGAGGCCTCTTTTCAGAGCATTGTATGCGATATTCGCCATTAGAAGACGATAGCTGTTTCAAAACCAGCTTCCGTTGTTGGCTGCTACCCAATAAGGTCAGAACAATATAGTTTGAGTTATTATAGCTACAGCTTGGGGCGTGATATTGCCTGTTACGTGAGAGTAATATTTTTTTTATCAAATTGTTAACAAAGTTAAAAACAATAATTATCACAACCTTCTTAACATCATTATATTATTATATTATAATATTGTAATTGGACATTACTCTCCTAATATTTTGTTAATTATAATGCTCATAATATTAACAAATTATGATGATTATTTAACAATTTTATCTTTTTTTAGGTTTTTTAATTAGTTGTTAATAATTGTTTTGTAATAAGTCAAAGGACTTGTGATCAATTGGTGGGACAATTTGGTTCTTATCTTGAAGACCAAGGTTCAATTCTTCTCAAGGTATCTTAACACTGATAGGACATACTAGAATGGTAATCTCGCTCCAACGATAATGTGTGATAGGCCCACAAGTGATAAAGGAGGAAAGCAGTGAAGAATGAGGAGAATTGTCCTATAGAACAAAAGGATAGAGAAAATGAAGGTGGATGTCATGTAGGAGGAGAAAGGAGGTGAGAAGAAGGTAAGACATCCATGCCATAGAAGCATCATAGGAGTAGGAGTTTAAAATGTAATTGTAGTGGTATCCCCCATTGGTAGAGCATCAGTTAAATGTGTCTTTTCAACAAAACCCTCACTATTTAAGGGTGGAGACCCAATAGAACCCCATTGATTAATATTCAAATCTTGTATAATAAGGTTTTATGTGGTTCACATATTATAATTTAATTTATTTTACTTATGTGTAACCCCTTTTTAAGTTATTTTCACTCCCCTACTTGAACTTTTTGCTCCTTTCTGTATCTCTCCATTTTTTTAAGGAGCATAGTTTGCAATCTAAAGTCTTTCCTTGTCCTAATGATGGATCAGGAAGTGAGATCTAAAGTATTAATACTAGAAATAACTACATAGTTAAATCTATAAGCACTCTCTCTTGTTATCGTGGACTACGAAAATATTGTGTCTCTTATAAAATAATAATACTTTAGAAACTCACCTAAATGTGAGTAAATAAAACAAATTAGAGTAAATAAATAAAGTACTTTTGCATGAAGACGACATTTAAGGAAATAAATAAGTGATAATTATTTAATTAAATAAAGTTAAACTAATTTTACTCTCAAACTAAGATGGTGTTTTGCATCGATATAATATTTAAATAATAATTAAACTAATTTTACTCTCAAATTAAGATAATATTTTACATAAGAAGATATTTAAATAATATTTTTTCTTCTTGATTAAATTGCTATATTCAATTAAATGTTGGTGATTGCATGAAAAAACAATTTCCTTTTATTTAAATAATATTTATTCCTAACTTGTTAGGGAGTTTTATGTGAATGCATGATTCTATTTTTAATAAATTAAATTAAAATAAAATTTTGAGTAAAACTAAAAAAAGGAAAGAGAAAGTTATAAAGAGAGAAGGGAAATAAGAGAAGGGGGTAGGAATTGAGATTAGGGAGAACAAGATTGAAGACTTGGAAATAAAGTTTGAGCGTTTAGAGGTAGGTAAACCTCTTCTTGGTTTTTTGTTATAGATTTTAAAAATATATATATTTGAAGCTATAAATTTTACTAAATTTCAAAACTTAGAACTTGAATGACAATTTCTTAACTCTCAATTCAATGGTTAGTGGGATTAATTCTTAGATGCTTTGTTTGAAATTGTTCATAATTATGGTGTTAAAATTTAGCAGCTATTGAAAGACAAGTTTGAACATGTGTTGTTGGCTCTAGTATCTATTCATCACCATCATTTTTTTAAAGATATTTTGTATTTAAAGGTGGACATTAGATTGAGTAATCGTCGATTAGGCTCCCTATATTGTTTGTATGAGTGAAAATCATTAGGGTTGATAAACCAATATTAATGTTTCCCACACGATCTAAATAAAAACCTCTAAGATATGAATTTATTATTATGAAAGACAATTAAACCTATAGTAAAATAAATTATTCATGAACTTTTTCCCTATTATAAATGTGTATGTTTAGTGTATAGAGGTGTATCATGTAATGATCATGGTAAGATAATTGTGTAATTCTAGATATTTTTAAGCATTGTGGTCCATTTCCTACATAAGGGGAAATAGATTCATTTGGGAAGTTGTTGCCCTTTGTTAGAAAAAATAGGTTTTATGAGCAAACAACCACAAGAACAAGTAAGCTTATGAGTAAAAGTATGTTTGTTATCTCTATGCATGAGATTTTCACTA
This sequence comes from Sequoia sempervirens, assembly GCA_007258455.2. Classification (NCBI taxonomy): domain Eukaryota; kingdom Viridiplantae; phylum Streptophyta; class Pinopsida; order Cupressales; family Cupressaceae; genus Sequoia; species Sequoia sempervirens. Next base: position 1,030,701,293 of record VDFB02271358.1, on the reverse strand, counting down.
GTGATGTTTAGTGATGTTTGTATGAGAGTTTTTCTTGTATATTAATTTTCAATTTATTTTTAATGGTTATTAGTGAAGGTAACAAGCAAAATGTTGGCTTCATAATATAGCATTGGTATAGTAGTTAATATTTATTATGTCAATGTTCTGAGTTGTACTATTTGTTGTCCAAAAATGCACCTACAAGGATTCTCCCTCCTAATGTTGAAATTTAATGTGTTATTATTGGGTTTCCAATAATGACATAAAATATCCTACTATTAGTTACATTCCACCTTCTCAATTGATGTTCTTGGTATTAATCTTAATTGTGATCTTCCTTTTGAAAAATTCTCTAATATTTTTTTCTTCCTACTATCCATTAAGATCTATCCTTGGTTTTGAGTAGTGCTAACACAAGATACTCTAGTTCTTACCATTTAAGGTTTCCTAAAGCCATAGTTCTTAATTTATACTTTATTATAGTTTATTTCAATCAATTTTATATTTATTTTCTAGTGATCAATTGAATTCATATTTTTCAATTTGCGTGAGTCATAGCAAGCTCAAGGTCTAGCTTCCAAACCTTGTTCCAATACCACATGTAACAACCCTTAAGTTAAACCCAATTTTTTTACATTTTTTCTTTCCTTATTTGTAATTTTAACCAAATTTATTATATGTGTGTCTATATGTATACTCAAGCATTCTTCTTGTTGGTGTAAATAGTGATATTACCTATCTAGTTAGCTTTTAGCCTACCTAAGAGAGTCTTATTCACACTAGTTAAGTCTCTACTTAGGGTATTTTAGAATTTTGTGTCACATGATGTGGTTGATACACATGTATTCACCCTTTGAGACACCTATTGCATGCACACTCTACACATTCTCACACACTTGTCATGCGAGCTCACAAGTTTTACACATTTGGAGGGGTAGCCAAAGTTTTGCTCCTACCTTCTCACCTCCTCTACCTTGCCTATTTATGCCAGGTTGTCTATGCATATTTTATATAGTATCATTTGTATATGATAGATATCTTACTATGTTAATTTGGTTTTACCAAGTGGAAGGTTGTATTGTGCTTTCATATTCCTCCCTAATTACAATACTTTTATCCATACGAGATATGCATATATCCATGCAAGACCTGCATATATCCATCCAAGATAGGCATTTGACCATACATAACAGGTATTCATCTATCCATTCAAGATAAGAATCTATCCACCTACTCATGTGAGCTTAGTAAAGGGGATTTTGGTATAGGTGTAAACTTACTTAACATGTATTTAACAACTTTACGATAAAGATGTTGTTATGTGTGGAACCAATTGTATCCATACAAAATCCTTTCATAGTGTACACATGTGTACCCAAGTTTCAACGTATATATAGAAAGTAAAAGGAAATAAACAACCTTTCAAATAAGACTAAGGAAAAAAATTGAAGCAAATAAAAAATCAATAATACCCTAAGATTATGAGTGACGATGGTACTGTATATTGCAAACATGATCTAATGACCTCAACAAATTTTAATAGAAAATATTTCATTTTCTAATCACTAAAGTCCCATGAGGGCAAGGTGAGCATATTATTAAATTCAACACTTTTTATCATCGAGTTCTTTTAAGGGTGAGTGAGAGTGTATGATGGATGAATAATTATTTATATATATTATTCAAATAAACAATAATCTTGAAATATGCAACAATAGATTGCATAAACAATACAAGTTTGTTGGAATATTATCAAATAAGTTCAACATATTAATATGAATCAAATATGATATTACAATATGTTGCTATGCCAAATATAAACTTGTTGGAAAAAGTACGTTTCAACACAAATACAACCCCTAAATGAGATTTCCCTCAAGAAACCAAAGAGATTTTTTCCTTTGACCTACAAATCTAAGTGTTTATTCCTTGAATTGATATTTAAACACAAGGCTCAAGCTAAGACATAAATTATATGAAAAATGATAGACGCCTCCAAGGCTAGGCAAGCACCTTATTTTACAGTAGTAAGAATGCACAAATTCTAATGCCCCATTTCCTCTTCTAATTAGCAATTAAAATATTAATAAGATTCCCTCCCAAAAATAACCTCAGTTTATCTTGTAAGACTTCATTAATTTATTTTCATAGAACTATCGTGTTGAAACCTGAAAATTTCTCATATATTACAACACCCTTTTATGAAAACCTACCCCATATGTTAAAACTAAATATTTTTGTTTAATTATTACTTACTTTTATTTAAACTTCTAATTTTCCAACCCATGACCCCTTTACTAAAATATGTTTATATCTTCTAGTCAAAAAATAAGGATTATGCCTACACAAGCTAAATTAATTAAAAAGGGACATTACACACTCTTTCTAAAAATAATATATAGTGATTAGAACAACTTCATGTGTGGCTTGGAGACACTTTATCAAAGAGTCTACTTGGATGAACCAAATTAAAGCTCAATACTTAATCTAAAATGGAGGAGCTTTAACAAATAGTTGACTATTATATTCTCTAACTTCGTGTATCATGTTATGATCTATGTTTTTTATACCCTTGTGTGTCTTATGAAAGGAATGAATGATTTAATTGTGTAACAAAATATTTAGTATCTTGTTCATTATATTGAAAATAGAAAGTATTTCTTATTAATCTAATATTTGAAGGAATGAATAATCATGTATGCATTCTTCCTCATGTTATTCTTTCTAGGTCAAGGTTTTAGGTAGTGATGTTTATACATAAATTTGAGGGAGACATCTTATCTTCTCTACCTAGTTGTCTTTTATGGTTGTATACCTTAAGGATGTTTATCATTATGGATCACTCATGTTAAGATCTTCTACTTGAGTTAGTCTTCTATTGATGTGTTTGGTAGTGTACATTGAGATGTTTTCCATCCTTCATAGATAGAGATTATGTCATTTCTCTATTTGTATGTTACCTACATGTCTCTTACATGTTTGTTTGGTGTTTTTATTATTGTATCCACGTATGGTAACTACACATGAATTGAGCATGCACATATTACATCCTTGTTATGTATTGTATTTTTAACACAAAAATATGTATGTTCACCTCTTTTTGTCCTTGTTAAAATTTGGGCATTACAAGGGAATAGAGTATAAGACCCATATCATGAATTTATTTGATCCAAATCCCTATATTCCTTTAGATTTGATTTAGAAATAATAATTGATAGTTTAGAAAGATCGGGAAAACACAAATTCTTATTTCTAGACAACAAACAATTGCATCTTAATTTCCTACAACACAAAATAAACACAATGGAAAAAAACAAAAAAAAGAGAGAAACTAAATAGATAACAAGAAAGCCAACAATAAATCTATTCTAAACTACCATATCTCATAGATTCTACACTAATTAAAATTAAAAGACTAATCTACTAAAGCAAGAAAAATCCATAGGTCTAGAGCCAAATGCTTTAAGTGTAGAGTAGGATGTTGTGGTAGTAATATTTGTAATTAGATTGTAAGGATAACTAAAAAAATGGTCTCAAAAGAATCTTTGCAAAGTTTGATTACAACAATGAAATTTCTTAGACCCTTAAAAATTAATTGAACAACATATTTTATATAGAATGTATTGTTAAAGCATGATTGAGATAATCATGAGTTGAGAATAGGAGAAATTGAAAAGGAAATTAAAGAGGAACTCCCTTTTTTTTAAGTACCCACACATGTAATTGGAAATGATGAAATAATTTCTTTTGGAAGTAATGAAATCATCATAGAAAAATGAGAATACTATGGTGAATATTGGAATACCATGAAAGATAGAAATACATTAAAGAGCACATGAATATTGCAATGAACATAGAATAATTGTAGTGAAGAGATAAAATCTACAACGAAAATGCCTTCTTCAATTGTTAAAAGTGGAAAATTCACCAAGACACAAAAGTGCCAAGTTTTTAAAATAGAATAAAAATAAGAGAAAATATTAAGTGATAAAAAAAAAAACATAAAAGGCAACTAAAGATTCCTAAAGGGCTTGATAAGTGGGAATTTACCTTAGAGATACATGTTTGTCACATTTATTTTTATTGTGCCATATAGGATTACTTGGTATTTATGTCACCATTAGATAACCATATTGAATTACATAATTTTGGGTGGATACAAGTAAGTATTGAAAATCATTTTCCATAGTGGGTATAATTGTGCCAACGAGACCATATCATGGGAATGATTTAGTTCCAAGCTCTCAAAATCTTAGATCTTAGCCATTTAAAGCCTTTGATCCTAAATCTAATATCACTTCTCAATTTACATGTCCTTGTTGCAACTTCACAACCATCAAAATCAATATTGCACTAAATTCATATGCCCTCTAATCTTTCTCATTTTATATTTATCACTTATATTTGTGTGTCAATTAATCAATCTCAACTAAAATAAATTTAGTCTAATTGTTATTAACTAAAATAATTGTCTACCTTTTCTTTGAAAGGAAACAAAAACAAACCTTTGAAATAATCTTAGGGTTGTAGTGTAGAAAGATGTATCCCTTTCACATTTTCACACCTAATTTGGAATTAATACTAAAACGAACTTAATTATGCCTTAATTTAGTGTTGTAATATGTATTCTACATATTCACATTAAGTTTAGGGCCCTATTAATTAAAATGGACTTAATTGTGCCTTATTTTTGTGTTGTAAAATGTACCTCTTTACACTTTCACACTTATTTAGGGCTCCTTAATTAATTGAGCTTGAATTGCCTTAATTGGCCCCTTTAATTCAATTACAAGCCTAATTAATGATATTTTCTAAAGAGGAAACCCGACATTCATTAATGCCTTAACCTAACACTTCTCATTGAGCAATGTGTGTCCTAGGTGAGTGACCTAGGACCTATTCACCCATGGGCGAATGGGTCCTCACTTAGACCTAGGACCCTAATTTAAATTATGCTTTTGAGAATATTTTAACATATTCAAATCCATATTCAGATGTCAGCTTTTGATACTTGAATTTCGGGGAATTAATGTTACATTCATATAAATATAGGGTTATTTTAGTATGTTTCACCTAGTAAACTCAAGAGAGCACCTAGAATTTTCAAGTCATCACAATAATACTTTCACAAGAGCATTTCAAGAGAAATTCAAGGCATTCAAGAGCAAATTTATTGAATAATTATGACAACAATCAATATCCTATTATCATATCAAAGTCTTCTTACATCATGCATGTTATTGGAGCTAATATGATGATGTTGAGTTCATGATCCATTCAAGCATTTAAGGCATTGTTTCAAATAAAGTTTCAAGGTCAAGATCCACATCCATTGAAGTCATTTCATGCAAGTTGCAGATTTACATTCCAAGGTTCATTCAAGGGTTTGGTGAGTTGTGACATTACATTTGTTCATTCATCATTCCTTTCATGTTTCATTATTTCATTTCAAGGTTTGATTACCAAAGCAAGGTTTGACCAAGGCAAACCACCATTCACCAAAAACAACACATTTTTCACTCTTGATTTGTGTTTGCAAATTTAGGTAGAAGACATCTTGAAGAGCAAAATTGAAGAAGTTGTCAAAGTTGCAAAAGTTGTCATGAAAGTTGTCATCTCATGGAAACTCATCTACAAAATTTATTTCTCGCTTTTTGAACTTGAAACCTAGTCTAATTGAGAGATTTAGATCTATAGTAGAGGCTCTCAAAAGTTGCAGGAAAACCCTAACCTAGGATCCATTCACCCTAGGGTGAATGAGTCCCTGTTAAGCTTCAGCAGAGCACTTTTGGTAACTAGTATGCATCATCTTACCCTTCTCTAATCTGAGATCTTATTTTTGGTTCTACTTATTTTGAGTTTAATCTTCAAGATCCAAGTTGTAGATTGCATTTTGGGTTTGATTTTTTATTTTTAATCTTTCTCCCCAAAGTGTTGTTTAATTAGGACCTTCTCCCTTGCAAAAAAAGGAAATATGAAGATTCACACTTTGACTTGATTCACCTAAGGCTTGATAGTCATTTCATTGTTTGGATCTCATTTCCTAATGAAATAAGAGGAATTAGGTCCCTAAGTGGTTCATCAATCCCATTTTGGTAACCCACCCTCAATTTTTCTTTATTTCAAGGGCAAATGAATGTAAATAAGCAATAATTTGTAAAACCCCAAGATTGTGAGTTGAGAGAGTAACTAATATATATGCATATTTTTTTTAAATGATAAAGAGGTATTGAGACTTTGTTTTGTATAGATTTGAGGCTTTCTATTACAGAGTATGTTTTGTCATCCAAAACTATACTTATTGACTTGATTTTGACTAACAGGCTTTGATAGATATTTATATGTTTTTTTCTTTGCTACAAGTCAAATTCACACTTACAAAATTAATCTATGTTCCTATGCAAATAAACCTCTCCATAATTTTGATTCGTATTTGTGGGAATGAACCACCAACTTCTAGACATATATAATCTACTTACCTTGATGTTTAGAAATTATGTCTAGAAAATAGGTGGTGTTGGTGATGCTAAGTAACGATATTCTCCTTATGTCAAGCCCTTGGACTTGAAATAATGGCCCTGGAACAAAAATCAAAGAAATTAGCAATCATTTGATAGGTCTTAAGCTACTTTGAAATCCAAATGCTAATGTAAGTTGGCAATATAATTTGCTCTTAAATTTAATTTATTGGATCTTATTTGTCATTAGAGAATGATATAAATGAATTAGAGCTTATCTTTTTGTACAACGCCTTAACACATAAATTAACACATTTTAATGCTCAAACCAATAAATAATAAGTAGTGAGAAGGGAATTCACTTTAACTCACATTTAAATTTAAATTTGAAAATTTTGAAATTATTTCTATACATACAGATATAATTTAGTTAAACATATCTATAAACTAAAAATTAAAATCAATCCTCAAAAATATATAAAAATATGATAAAATTAAATTCAAAAATCAAATAAATGTATATTACTTAACACTAATCATTAGGGGAGAGGTACCAGTAGTCGCCAAGGCTAACTTCATGCATTCGTGCAGAGTGCAAAATAGGTCTGATTTCAAAATTTTTTTGGGCTTCTTCGTAAGCAAGTTAGGACCTTAAAAAGAAAATTTTAGTTTGTGGGTATTTAAAATGCGCCTTCTCAAACCTGTAAAGCGAAAGGTGCTCAAAAAAGGTGTTTTTGGACCTTCGTCCGCTACATCTTCATTACTTCGCCCATACCCGTTCATTATAAATCCAAAAATAAAAATAAAAAATGCCTATTTACAATTATCAATTAACCTATTTCAAGTTACGTTTGTATGTGGGCCCAGTCAAAATATCATGTGGGTCTGCTAGGAGGTGGTCACTTTAATCTCAACCTCACCACATTACATTGTTAAGCGCGTGCCCCATTTGCCTTCATCAAACCACGCGTATGAGTTAACCTAACTGCGGGTTGTTGGGTAGCTTTAAGCCCTAAACTCATCATCTCCCGCAGATTTTTCCAGACATTTCCTACTCATCTCCTCTCTCTCGCCATCAACGCAAGCTCATGTGACCATGGCGACATCCTCCGGCTCCCTTCTACTGCAGTTAACATCTCCACCTCTCTTCACCTACAAGATTGTTTGTTCAACAGTGGGTTTTTGTTGGCGTCAACAGTGTTTGAGTGCATTTTGGTGTGTTTAAAAATCATTTCTCTGTATGGCATTAAGGGTTTGATTGTAATCATTTCTATTTACGTGTGACTGGTAGAAATTTGATCCCTCATCAATTATTCTATCTATGGCATCGAGGGTTTGACTGCTATGCTTTATTTTGACATAATTCTATGAACTAATCACATGTAATGTGATTTAAATAGAACATTGACATAATTTTGACCAAGTATAATCATGAAATTTAATGGGTATATTGTCAAACACCGGTATAATCATGAAATTTTATGGGTTTTCAGTTTTTGCCCCAAATTATTGAGGGGTTTCAGGATACAGGTTAATGGGTAGACGTTTTCTATTTTCAGTAATTATAATATGCACATGAAATTAAATGGGTATACAAATTTTGTTGGATTCTCTTTGAATCCCTACATTATAATCATTAAAAAGACAATGGGTATATAGTTTTTGTCCCAATTTATAAACCAGTTTTAAGATTACAATTTGCAGACAATTATATATATACATACAGTCATGTCGTGCAGGGTTTCATCACATGAAGCTTCGCAGACAATGATATGTTCTAAGCACATTATATATATATTTTTGCATAGAATGATATATTCTTTTTAGACAATGATATGTTCTTATCAGATTGTATATATATTTTTGCAGACAATGATATATTATTTTTCAGACAATGATATGTTATTATCAGAATGTATATATATTTTTGTAGTCAATGATATATTCTTCTCAGACAATAATATGTTCTTATCAAATTGTATATATATATTTGCAGAAAATTATATATTATTTTCAGACAATGATATGTTGTTATCTGAATGTATATATATTTTTGCAGTCAATGATATATTCTTCTTAGATAATGATATGTTCTTATCAGATTGTGTGTGTATATATATATATATATATATATATATATATATATATATATATATATATATATATATATATATATATATATATATATTTGTAGACAATTATATATATATATATATATATATTTATTTATTTATTTATTTATTTATTTATATAGGTAAGTGTTATCAAAGGGGATATCACTTCCATTTACATTAATATCATTTGGCATGATACCATGCCAAAATACATTCTACTACAAGTTTTTAAAATTCACCAGAACCCTTCCCACTTTACATTAGTAGATAATGATATACCACTACCAGACACTTTCCCATCTCCAGCACTTGTGCCAAGCTGCTCTCACTAAGCCATGACCAGATTCCATATACCTAGCAAAAGCATCCATATTGGAGTTCATGACCCTAGCTCTATACACTTCCCAAGCATTCACCATGAAGTTCTCCCTGTGTTGCCTTACACTGCCTTAAAGCCTCAACTTCATCATCTCACCCTCGTCCTCCTCAGTTTCAAAGCTAGTTGTGTCAAAGAAGAGCCTGAGGTGACTGACCAAGCCAGTCCACAACCAACTCAAAGAAACATTTGCCACTGTTGGAGCATTAGCTGCCACCACAAACCATCAAAGAGCTCAACCATCCTCTCCCAAGACCGAATATATTGACCAAAGGCCTGATAACAACTTCATACACCTTCCCATCACACCAATGGCGGTCCTCCTGAAGCACCCCTTCACCACATCCACAATTTCAACAAGCACCACCAGGTGATGGATAGTGAAAAGCCTATTGCAATCACCACAAGTGTCTCTTTGGAGCAAAGGCAACTCAGCCCGAAGAAATGCACCATCCTTTCTCTCTGCTCAGCACACCAGACACACTATGAGTTGTGAGTGTGTTTTTTGCCATCAAGCATGTGCAGATATAACTACTATGACATAGCACATGAAGAGAATCCACTGCCACATCTGATAACTTTTCAGTCACCAAATCCACACCAAATTTTTTCCCAAGTATCCTTGTCTCTACCAACGTCCCTAGACATGTGAGTTGCGTACCTCGTCATCCATTCACAGGCCCAAGGTAGTGTAGGGAATATCATCACGACACCCCATATTATCTTGGTCTATGATGGCCTGTAGCCCTGGCTATCACCTTGTGGAGGAATCTACATATACCAAATCTTCTTGAGATACTCCCCAATTAGCCAGCAAATCTGCGACTTTATTTGCTTCCCTGTATACGTGTGTAAGGGAGAAGTCATTAAGATTTCCTAGGAGCATCTTAAGAGGTTCAATCCAATTGTTGATCCTCCAATTTGGTGATTTCCCTGAAGTGATTTCCTGAATACATATATGTGAATCACCCTCGATCTCAACAGAATCTATACCTTTTTGTATGCATAACTGTAAACCTAACACCAAAGTCTCCATCTTAGTAACGTTGTTGGATCGAACACCCAATTTTTTTGACATTGACCACACACAATAGCCACATTTGTCTCTAATTATACATCCAACACTTGCTTGACCAAGATTGCCTTTGGCAGCCCCATCAAAATTTAGCTTCCATTTAATCTCACCGGATGCAACTAGTGCACTTCTTTCCTATTGTGCTTACCCTGAGTGTCATGGGCTTAGAAATTTTGAAAATCCAAGCCTTCTGAATCTCCTCATCCCACCTCATAAAACTTAGAACCAATGTAGGTTCTATTATTTGTTGTCTCAATGATGGCTCCTTGTATTTTTGCAATTCACAACTTAGAGATTCCTCCTTGAAGATGCACCTGTTCCTCTCCTTCCATAAATGCCAGACCACCAATGATGGCGCCATTATCCAAATCCCATACCTATAACCATTCTTATTTACAATTGGCCAACTGTTCAAGAATCCCAAAGCTTATACTGTCTTGGTCCCTTGAGTCGAAAAATCCCTTGCAACCAATCCCAACAAGAGGCAGCCATAGGGCATGTGAGAAATAAATGATCCATGCCTTCCTCTTCTTGCTCACATAGTGTGCATCTAGATAGACCAACAATCCCAATTCTATTTAATATTTCATTATTAAGGCAGCGCTAATGTAAGGCTACCCAAAGGAGGCCCCTGCTTTGGGCAACACTTCACATTTCCAGTAGAGGGTGACCATCCACGTCTTCTCTCCTTGTGCAATTGGAGACGGTAACCCAATTTGGCCAGTACTCCCCTGAAGCAGCCCCACACCATATAATGTATCCTCCCTATTGCTTAGGCTAACCATCCTATTACTTAGTTCCCGAGCCACTACCCCTTTCAATTCTTGTGGTAGCAGAAAAGCAATCCACTTGGTATGACCACCAACTATCATCTCGATAAACATAGTCCACCACCTTATTTCCAAACTTTGCTTGCAGCCTACCCACATATTGACCCAAATCAAACATTTTTTCCAAACTTTTATAGCCATAGTCCGTCCAGAACATTGCATGCCTACCATCCCCAATTCTCCACGAGAGGTGGCAAGTGATTAAGGATCTGCAGTTTGCTATGTACTTCCACACCACTGATCCACCTTCGATGTTTTTTATTATTTTTATCTCAAAGGCTCCCTGCTATCCAAATTTTATCCTATAGGATACAACACCACAACTTCTCAGGGCATTTATACATCTTCCATACAAGTTTGGCGCCCAAGGCAGTGTTTTGATAATAATATATCATTGTATGTAAATATATACTTTTACAGCATGAGGCTTGATATATATATATACATGACATGATTGTATATATATATATATATATATCATTATATTTGTAATATATATATATATACAGTTATTCCTTGTAGTGTTTCATCATATCAAGCCATGTACGATTTCATCACATGGACCTTAACATGATCCTCTATCAATGTCTGCCATTTAATAATGCCCAAGTTTCTTGCCATATATCCCTATAACTCAGTTATCTTTAATAAACACATTGGCATTATCAGTTTAATATCCCTATAACTCAATTACTTTGCATTTGTTCATATCCTCATGGAAACCCACATATGCTAAAAATATCATCCAACTACAAAAAGGAAAAACCAGTGTCAATTCAAGCAGAGTTTTCTTTTTCAACTTAGAGGTAAAACCAACTTCTTGAAGAATAAAACAAAACTTAATCTTCACAAGCATGACTTTAAACCGATCAAAGTCATTTAATGCAGCTCTTCGCTTTTGCACAATTAGTTTCCTTCCCCATGAACTATTCTCCCATCCCTTCTGAACCTCGGTTAAATAATAACAATGGATAGTCATTATGTAGTTGCTAACATCCATGGCAACCTCCATATACATTGCATCAAATTTTATCCCTGCTTTCTCCATAGCCTCAATCAACCCTTTCTTTTTTGGTATCTTAGGGATGTCAATTTTGATATATATATCAAATTTAAAATGTATAATCTTATATAGATATATATATATATATATATATATATGTAGATATATATATATATATATAGATATATATATATATATGTATATGTATGTAGATATATATATATGTATGTATCTAAGGGGGTGAACCTTTGGTGAAATGTTGGGGCTTCTTGCCTGTAGTGCCAACAACCAAGGTTCAAACCTCACGGGGTCGCTCTCTACCGTGTCAACATTGAGATTGGGGGAGACCCTGTGGTGAAATGGTGGGGCTTTATGCTTGTAGTGCCAACAACCAAGGTTCAACCTCACGGGGTCGCTCTCTATCGTGTCAAAAATTGAGATTGCTTACCCTCAAATTTTGCCCCACAAGCTCCAAATTGAACCCCTTCAAAGCGAGCCCAATTGGCTTTCAATAAGAGTAAGATGTTTATCTTCTTCTCTGTCTTTCATCTTATACAACATCTACGGCCCAATAAGAATAGATGACAAACAAAAACTCTGGGAAGCAGTGGGGTCATCCCTTGAGAGTTTAAATGGCATTAATGTGGTCATTGGCAGAGACTTTAATGCAATTTTGGATCTAGCGGAAAAAAAAAGGGGGCAGATCTAAGATCTCCCAATCTCAGAAAGATTTCTCAGAATTTGTAAACAGCTGCAAGCTAATTGACACTGTCCCTACCAATGGTGACTACACCTGGACCAATCAGAGGCATGGCTTCACCAATATATCTGAAAGGCTGGACAAATTCCTGCTCATTGAGGGATGGCTTTCCAGTAACATTGCTGCAGATGTAGAAATTCAACCAATTGCGGGCTCAGATCACTTCCCAATCATGTTGAAACTTTCCTTGGATCATCCTTCACCTAGATGTCAGTTCAGATTTGAAAGGATGTGGCTTAGGGATCCTGAAACAAAGCATCTAATGGAAAAATGGTGGTTGGAGGCTCCTGTCGTGGTTGGCACCCAAATGTTCAAATTCTCAAAGAAGCTCCAATCTATGAAGAGGAATCTAAAAGATTGGAACATATCTTCCTTCAAAAATATCTTCAAGGAAAAAGAGAGAGTCGAAGATGAATTAAGGGAACTCAGTGAAAGAATCATTGCAAAAGGTATGTATACAGAGGATTACCTGCGGGAGAAAGAATTGCTGACAGAACACAAGGAAATACTAGCAAGGGAAGAAATATACTGGAAGTCTAAGTCAAGAGAAACCTGGCTGGCCGAGGGTGATCTTAATACAAAAATTTTCCACAACTCCACTAAGCAGTGTCACTCCCAAAACAGAATCTCAAGTATCCAAAATATGGAGGGTGAAGCACTCAGTAAAAATGAAGATATTCAAAATGAAGCTGTTAATTTCTTCAAACTGTTGTTGGCTGGAGATGACATCTCTGACTCTCTTCATGGTGGATTGCTGGACCAAATTCCAAACTTGCTGAGTGAAGCGGGCAACAATATGCTAAACTCTCCCATCTCTTTAGAAGAAGTAAAAACTAGGGTCTTCCAATTGTACCTGGACAAAGCGGCCAGCCCAGACGGTTTCACTGCAGCGTTCTATCAGGAATGTTGGTCCTTCTTATATCACGACATTTGGGCTATTGTTGAAGAAGCAAGGAAATCTGGGAAGATCTTAAAGGAGTTCGATTGCACAAACATTGCCCTCATCCCGAAGAAACCTTCTTGTCTCTCCTTTGCTGACTTCAGACCAATTGCATTGTGCAACACAATCTATAAGATAATATCAAAGGTCTTAGCCAACCGCCTCAAGTCCCTTCTTCCAAACCTAATCTCTCCAGAGTAAAGTGGCTTTGTTCCTGGATGAAACATTGCATATGGAATCATTGTTGCCCACAAGGCCATTAACTCTATCAAGACTAGGAATTCAAAATGTATGCTCCTGAAGCTTGACATAAGCAAAGCATATGACCATGTTAGGTGGTGTTTTTTGATGAAAGTGTTGGAGAAATTCGGTTTCCACCATAAATGGTTAGAGCTTATTTTTTCCTGCATCTCCACCCCACGCTACTCAATCATTGTGAATGAAAGTCTGTGTGGTTTTTTCAAAGGTGTCAGAGGGTTGCAACAAGGAGACCCTATCTCTTTGTTTTTGTTTGTTATTATGGTTGAAGCTCTCAGCCGTAGGATATCCAAGATGGTGCATGACGACAGATGGCATGGTGTTAAGATTACAAACAATCTTCCCTCGATCTCTCATCAACTCTTTGCCGACAACACTCTCCTATACAAAATTTCCTCCATTGAGGAAGCATCCTTAATAAAGTCATTGTTGGATCAGTATGTTAGGTGCTCGGGACAATTGATCAACAAAGAGAAGTCAAAACTTTACTTTTTTAACACCAAGAAGAGTATGCAAAGAAAGATCTCTGCCATTCTTGATGTGCCTACTGATGGTCTTCCAGGCACTTATCTGGGTCTTCCTCTCTTTTAGGGGGCAATTCGTTCCTCTTTGCAAGAAGTCATCGCCAAAGTTGAGGAGGAAAGCAAAATTGTGGAAAGGGAAATGGCTCACTTTAGCAGGAAGAATCCTCACGATCAAATTTGTCCTGGCGGCGATACCGATCTACAACCTGGCTTGTATGGAAATAACTCCCAAAGCAGAAAAAAGTTGAATGGTATCATGCTATCCTTTTTATGGGAGGGCTCCAATGAAGACAGGCGGATCCCTTTGATTGCATGGGACACAGCACAAAAACTTCCCGTTGAGGGCGGTGCAGGAATCAAAGACTTCCAAAAACAAAATCTTGCGTTGGGTGTCAAATTAATTTGGAGAATGTATTGCGATCCAAACGCTCTATGGAGTAAAATCCTAAGGTCCAAATATCTCGACAGTGATTGCCCGCTGAGAATATTGACAATTGCAAATCCTCCTTGCGAGTCCCATCTATGGAACTTTATGCTCAAGTGTAGGCCCATTATCACAGATCATTTAACCTGGAAAATCAACAATGGGAAATTGGCCAAATTTTGGTCCGACTCTTGGGACGGCCACAAGCCATTATCGGAGCTTCCTGGTTTTCAAGAGAAGGCAACTATTTTAATTGAGAAATATGGTCGTCAAGTGTCCAACTACATCAAAATTTTGAACAAGGATGGTGTCCCCTCCTACTCTTGGATTCCACTTCTTGAGTTAGAGGAACCGACTCGGCTCATCCTGGAATCTGAACTCTCCAACCGACCGATTTTCATGAAAGTGGAAGATGATGAACTTGTTTGGTGTGCCGCCAAAACTAGCCAATATTCAGTTAGATTGGGCTACGCATTATAGGATGCCATGGAAAGACGTTCCAACTGGCCCTCCCACCTATGCTGGAATCCTGATATTCTCCCAAAGGTGGGTGCCTTCATGTGGACTATCTTGCACCAACGCATTCTCACTGGTGATAGACTGCAGCGGCTGGGCTATGCGGGTCCTTTTTGTTGTCCTTTATGCAACCAAAACACAAAAACCCTGGACCATTTACTGCTCTAATCTGATATCGCCCAAGCATGCTGGAAATTCTTCCAATTCAAACTCGGGTGGCAAGGGCCTCTCCAAAACTCGATTGTTGAAGTTCTTCATGGGTGGCCGAAGAAAAAAGGCTCTTTATGGAGCGATCTCTTGGTGGAAGTCCCCACGATGATTGTGTGGCTACTATGGAAAGAGCAAAATGCTCACATTTTCAGGAACAAGCAAATGACTACTGCCTCGCTAATTGCCCGAATTGAAATTGAGATTGTTGAGCATCTTAATTGTAGAGTGCATAAATCAAATGCAAGGAAGTACACAAGGTGGGACAAGGAAATGACTTCCGTTTGGGACGGATTGAAATCTCCTGATTCAGTGCTCTCTCTACAATCACCCTCGACTTCAAGCAGAAAGATGGCTAAGTGGTCATGTCCACCCTCTGGGCGATTGAAGCTGAATTTCAACGAGGCCTCACGGGGAAATCCCGGGGTCTCCGGAGCCGGATTCATTATCCAAGATCATTTGGGAGTTCTAATTGAAGCCGGCTCTGTCAAACTGCCGATTGGAACAAGCAATGAAGTAGAATTCTCTGCTCTGCACAAAGGTCTTCTAAGGTGCCAGAAATACCAAATGCCCTTTGAAATAGAAGGCAATTCCCTTAATGTTATAAGAGCCATCATCACTCGACAGACCCTGAACTGGAAACTTGCTCGCTGGATTGACCACACTCACATGTTGTTGCTCAAGCTACCAGATTACTCCATCAAGCACGTCTTTAGAGAATCCAATAGCTTGGCAGATGCCCTGGCTAACCACACCATTAATCAAACAAAAAATCAAATTGTTTCTTCTGACAAAGCCGCTTGGAAAGATTTATAATCTTTGATGAGGTTGGAGGCGGCTCTTCCATCTTGAGGCTTCGGCCTGCTCTTATCTCATGCACAGTGCGGGATTGCCTAATATCTTGTTGTTTGGGTGGTCACAAGTGATTGTTATTCTATCTTGCTGTAGGATTAGACGTTTGTATTCTCCTTCTCATCAATGCAATGGGAGACACCCCCTTGGTAGCAATTTGACTTAAAATATATATATATATATATATCTACATATATATATATATATTATTATATATATATATATATATATATATATATATATATATATATATATATATATATATATATATATATATATATATATATATATATATGTATATGTAGACATATATATCAAATTATATATGTATAATCATATATGGATAATAGAGGTGAAAATGAGGAAGAAAACCACAGGAGATGATGAGTTTATGGCTTAAAGCTACCCAACAACCCACAGTTAGGTTAACTCATATGCGTGGTTTGATGAAGGCATATGGGGCACGTGGTTAACAATGTAATGTGGTGAGGTTAAGATTAAAGTGACCACCTCCTAGTGGACCCGTGTGATATTTTGACCGGGCCCACATACAAATGTAACTTGAAATAGGTTAATTGATAATTGTAAATAGGCTTTTTTTCATTCAACGCACCATTGAAATTAGACATAAATGGCCGCCACTATAGTATGAAAATGACTGATTGTTTGGAAAGAAAATTCAAATTTGAAAGTCAATCACCACAATTCAATGTATTCAATATACACATTTGAATGATTTTATAAGAGGGAATTTCCAATGTCATTTTCATTGTGAATTCTCCTATGCTTTCACTGCATATCCTCTGCAAAATTTAGCTCGGTACATATAACAAAAAAAAAACATATTATAATTCATATATATGAGTGAATTTATGCAAGCCACCTATTTTTTCAATTAGACCAAATATAAATTTGATTTCCTAAAAGCCACGATAAAACTCAGGCATAAATGGCCACTGCAAAATGAAATGACATATTGTTTCCCACGAAGATTCAATTTGCACATTCAAATGATTTTATAAGTGGGAATTTCTAGGGTCATTCCCTAAATATCCTCTGTAAAATTCAAAGCTTACTAAGGCAACCTATGCACTTTCCTCTTAAAAGAGAGCTTATTCATGTTGGCACACCCCGAATAACTAAATTCATGTTTTTATTTATTAGTATACTAGATTTACATTTATGTTGTCTGTTTCATTATTCAATATACTCTTTTATATTTATGTACTCAGTGTTTACATTATTTTCAGGCATACAATTATTTAGTTTTCAGTTAGTTGTTTAAATGAGCATTGTCCATTATGTAATCATATCACAACATACAATGATATGGTTTAATCTGTTTTCTTCCACTTATTTTATGTGTTTCAATAATCATATTACATATATGTATATACATATACATGTACATGTACATGTATATGTATGTACATATACATATACATGTACATGTATATGTATATACAAATACATATACACATGTATATACATATGTATGTATGAATGTATATGTATACATGTATATGTATATACGCAAACATGTATATTTATATACATATATTTATTGACAATTGTGGCACAAAGTTGTTTGGGGGTGTGTATTGTAGCACACATTAAATGTACTTCACTGAAGGTTTGAGAAGCGTGTAGAAAGATTTTGAAGAATACGTTTGTTCTCAAATCTTTCTACATGCTTGTTCTCAAATCTTTTGTAAAGTAAATTTAACGTGACCTACAATACACACCCTCAAACAGTTTCGTGACATGATTGTCAATAAATATATGTATATGTACATGTATATGCATATAGATATACATGTATACACATACATATACATGTATATATATGTCCTTTCTATTGCACTACCATGTAGGGTGCCATCATATGCAGTACACACTATTATTTTTAGCTTCATACTAAGGATCAAAACATTATGGATTTCAATGCTCCAATCAAAACTCTTATTGTTGTGCATGCAATATTGTAAGGATGATTTGATGTGGGAATGTTACGAGTACCGAGTACTACCCCTGTTTATTGCAATTATTTTGCAAGCAAGCGAGAGCATCAAGAGGTGAATCAAGTATGTGGATTATCAACATACCAACGAAGTTGTGTTTGTTAACACAATAATCTCTATAGGGACATTTTTCTCTAAATGCTTTATGATATGTTTACATTTTTTGTTATACATATGTTCATAAATATATAGTTTTCTTACAAATGCTTATTTGATTGAATGAATATATTTAACTACATTTGTCTCTTAATGGCAGGCATGTGAGGACTTCTCTGCAATCAACAAAAGACATTCAACGTTAATGACAAGTAAAGTCTATGACTTTACTTTGGCAATGACCTAGTAATATTGAAAAATGTGTCTTTTTATGTATATGGCTGAAAGTTAGATGAATTGAGTAATAGTATACAATAATTATGAGATTAGTTAGTATTAGATTAATCATATATCTACATGTATATACATATATATATTGATAGGTATATATGTACATACATATATATGGTTATGCATATATGTATGTACATATATAGCTATATATGTGTGTGTGTGTGTGTATATATAATTAATCTAATAATTAATATGTAGTTTTGTTAAATTTTAATACTGATAATTAATAAGAATATATCATTGTCTACAAATACAATGATTACAATTTGCAGGCAATGATATGTTCCTATCAAATTGTATGTATATATATAGTTATATATATAGTTATATATATAGTTATGTATATATATAGTTATATATATACATACAATCTGATAATAATATATCATTGTCTGCAAATACAATGATTACAATTTGCAGACAATGATATATTCATATCAGATTGTATATATATACATACAATCTGATAAGAATATATCATTGTCTGCAAATACATATATACAATCTAATAAGAACATATCATTGTCTGCAAAGAATGTATCATTGTCTACTAGGAGGTGGTCGCTTTAATCTCAACTTGACCACATTACCTTGTTAACCATGTGCCCCATAAGCCTTCATCAAACCACGCATATGGGTTTACTTAATCGTGGTTTGTCGGGCATCTTTAAGCCCTAAAATCATCATCTCCCACAATTTTTTTGGCAAGTTACTATTTGCAGACAATGATATATTCTTATCAAATTGTATGTACACAGACATGGGAGGCATCGACATTCCTAGTTGTCTCTCGTGATCTTCGAAAGTGGCCCCTTGTACAATGTTAAGATTGTTTGGAGTAGCACATGCTTCAGTTAGACTAGAGAGACTAGCCAAAAGTTCTATGCATGTTCGATCTTTTCCAACCATATATTTTATTTCGTCGATAACCCTAGCGGCCCTAGCCATCCTCGGGTCCTTTTCCAAGTGATTCTCCAAGTCACCTAGTCCTTCGCTAAGGACAAAGATATATTCCAAAGGAATGTGAACAGCCTCGTACTTGTCTACTGACGACGATGTACGAGATGTAGGAGGAGTGGGGATGTGGTTAGTCTCATTGGAGATCCCTACCTTTCCCCTCGACAACTGCTCTTGTGTGGCAAGACCAACGATAGATCCAACAAAAAGGCTTGTAGAGAAGCCAATAGTGACCTTTGTCCTCTCCATCGAAAGGTATCAGACACTTCTCCTAAAAATATACCCAGAGGTTGTGGATTGGGATGTGATGCTCATAAATCTTCACAACACTTAGGAGCACAACGATCACAAGGTACAAGGGAAAAGCCTCAACACCAATGAATGAGAAAATGTTGGTTCACATCAAGTTCACCAAAAATGTAAGAGAGGGAGACCAGCCACGTCAAGGCCCGAGGTCACAGAGAGTCAAGAGCGGAAGTATGCCCTAACTTGCCTCACTCTAAAGGGGTGTTTGAAATGAGGTACGAGAATGATGAGGACTATAATGTCCTTCAATCACTTAGTAGACCCAAGATCCAAATTTAGGCTAGGCGAGCCAGTTTTTAGATTCAATATTGTACCTCAGGTAGCTCTCTACCCGAGGAAAAAAGTGTGGTTCTAGGATGACAGTGCGACGCGTTGGTGTCTCTTAGGTGCATTGGCATCCATATGACCAGAGGACAGGGAATACAATATGAACTACCAGAAAACAAGTTGACGACCTAGCTAATGACTCCTAAACGAGCAAAAGAAAATTATAAAGTACGAGAAATACAAATGGATGTGATAAAACAGATAGATAAGAGCTAAAGTAATGAAGATAATCTCACCAAGGTGCCAATTCGCCAGCTAGCTCCAAAAGCACGTCCACCTACACACAAGAAAGAGGGGAAATTTTTTGGGGCTGTATAGGGGCCTGCCTCAGTCAAACCCTCGTTTTGGTGTTTCCACCTCCACAGATAGCCAAATAGCAATGATAGAGAAATATGCGATAAAGAAGTAAAGAAGGAAGGAATGCAAATAACACTACAAAATAGTAAAGAGCTACTCAACCAAATCATAAAGGAGAGGAGTGAAACGTTACCACCTCCACCAAGAGCTCACTAGCCAATGGAGGAGAAAGAAGGCTTGAACAATCACCACAACCTCAACTGTGATGAAGGGAGGTCTCACAAAACCTCAAGCCCACGTTGCAATGGCTTGCTTCACACTTGCTTTATGGAGTTGACGGAGTGTTGTTGTTGTAATGAAGTGTTGAAGTGCTATTGAGAGTGAAGTGAAGGCTGAGAATGCTTGAGAATGCCAAAGAGAGATGGAAAAAAGATGAGTTGAATGAAGAATGGATGAATTTGAAGGAGAAGAAGGAAGAATCTGTCGTTTTCGGGGTCGGTTGGTCAAAGAGGGACATTACAAATTATTCCCAATAGGAAGTGTAACACCTCTTCCAACTTCAGACATAGGAATTTTTTAGGGACGTAAGCACGTCATACGTACATCCTCGACAAATATTCTTCAACCGACACAAAGGACAAATGCCAAGTGGAAGGAAGTTAGTTAGCTAATGTGGAATTTTGACTTCGGATTTGGTTTTCTAAGGTGAGGATGTACGAAAGGGGAATTTGTGTAAGGGGTGTGAATTCGATCCTATACACTCACGAAATTAGCTTCTAGATAATCAAGATCTCCTTCACCTGATTTTTCAACCTTCTCTGATTTCACAGCCTTAAAAGTAGTCTCTACTTTTGTTCCTTTCTTCAATCTTCTCATTTTAAATGCAGTCAAAGTGCCAATCAACTGATCTCTAGATTATTTATCAAAGTCAATTGTTTCCTCAATAGCAAATATCTTTTCACTATAACATTTTGGAAGAGATCTGATAATTTTCTTCACTACTTTAGATTCTTTAACTATTGCACCAAGACCTCTCATATCACTTACCAGTTCATCAATTTTTTGAATGTAGCCTTTAACTATTTCATCCTCAGACATTTACATCATTTCAAACTATGCCTTCAAGGTCTACAAATTTGCTTGCTTGTATTTTAGATCTCCTTCACAAATACTTTCTAACTTATACCAAACTTCTTTAGCAGTCTTCAAACCCATAACTTTAACTAATTCAGTTTTTGAAAGATTATTTGTAATAATGTACCTTGCCTTAGCATTGATCTCATGAACCTTGACCTTTGCACTAGTACTTGGACCATTCACAGGTGGAGTGTATGTAGTTTGATAAGCCTTCTCAATCCCATATCCTTGAGCGCATAAATATCCTTCCATCTATCTTTTCCAAAATGCATAATCTGTGTCATTGAATCTAGGGTACTCCAAAGGAATCTTGTTCACCATCTCAAATCTACCGTAAGCAGTTAAGCTCTTCTTCAAGGAACCTTGCTCTGATACCAATTTTTGAAATGAACAAGACAACTGAGAGGGGGGTGAATCAGTTGTAGCAAATTAAACCTTCAAAATCCTCAACAATAATTAGAGCCATAAGCATTCCTTAAGTCCTTATTCAATTTGATTGATTGAACATGAAATGTAAATAACATAAACTGAAATCACAACACCAAAAACATAAGAACACTAGATTTACGTGGAAAGCCCAATGAGGGAAAAACCATGGTGAGGATTAGCTCAAAATATAAGTAATTGACAAACTGATACAAAGATGCTCACTGTCAAAATAGGATGCATTGTCCAAAAAGGCTCATTGTTAGGGCTCACTGCCACAAAAAGAATACAAGAAGATAGAAGAAGAATGCTACATAGAGAAACACTTCTCAATGCAACAAGGAGTCCAACACAAATTTTCACACACTTTCGTAGTCTCACATGAAAGATTTTGGATGCCTTTAGCTCACTATCTTCGAAACCCTAACATGAAATTTGCACCACTCTACTCAAATTCGCATCACATACACTTTAATCACATCACTCTTAACATCTATCTTGCTTCTTACTCTTTCCTTCTTCCCTCTTGCATCAACACCATTCATATTTATATCAAATTCTACCTTAAAACTTTCTCGAATGTTGGCTATTAGCTATTATGCATTCAAATTCAAACTAGGTCAACACCCAAACATTCCCGCGATGGATAGGAACGAAAGTTGACCTACAAAAATCCTTACTTAGGACCCAAATAGATCCTAATACACTTCAACACACTTCCACAAGCCTCACATGTAGTGTTAAACACAAGGTCGACCAATACCCATGCAAAACACCATAAACATTAAGTACAAACTTCCTTAGATCAAGTCAAAAGTTAGAGACAACATAATTTACTTGAATTCAATCAAAAAAAATCTATGAACATCTTAAGATTCATCGAATACATCATCTAAGCTTGCATCAAAAAATACTTTAACTTAGGATAACTGATAACCCTTGTTCGCACACTGATAACTGAAACTCATACTTTACTGCACCAAATCAAGTAAAAACTTGATCACAAAAAGATAAAGATATTATAGGAAACTTCCCAAATCCACACAACCTGAAACCAAATAGCAGAGAAACATGAAGCAAATACATTTCTCTTAGACAACAAAAAACATTAATGAACAACTGGCTCTTACACTGGTGAAAACATCTATCACTGTACAATGATCCAGAAACACAAATTCTGAATGTAGAAACCTTTGTCAACCTTGAATAACCTGTAAGATCCGCACAACCATAACATCAACACATAAAGAATGTGGAGCACAATATGAAGAACACTATGATCATTTGCACAACATAGTTTACTCTGTTTTCTCAAATTTTCTCAAAAGGATTTGGAAACCAAGTACCTCTAATAACCCATTCAAAATTATTACTTAATTAACATTATTGTAAATGATACATGAATATACTCCAAATTAAAAATACATAAATAGTGGCTAAAATCATTCATAGCTACACATGTCCATTTAAAATGAGTCAAAGATTCATATATTCACTTCAAAGTCAAATTACTATATTAGGTTTGACTTGGCACCTAAGGCCACCAAGTCTTTACAATGTACACTTTTCATCAAGTACATGAATGAATTACATCAAGTTACATCATAGACTATAATAGTCTTATGGACAACTATGGTTCTTCTTGGACGCTCGCCTCCACTGGTGGACGAGAACATGGTTGAAGCACTTTACCACCGAACCACGAAGCTTACACTTCCCTGATATTCTTTCGACTTGAAGAATGCCCGACCCTACACAAATTTTTTACCAAGAGAACAATCTACAAGGTGGAATTTGGTGCATGCCCATACATCAACATGTAATTTCTATCTATAAGTTAGAAAAGAAAATTCAAGATCTATGCTAGGAATGGCAGAGAGTGAAATCATATAGTTCATACACGCATAATGAACTAAATTTCTTGGCCAAGCATAATAAATGTGTTGCAATAAAAAAGACAATAGGTTCTAGTAAAGCAAACCTATACTCTCTGAACTCCATTCCACACCCATCTCAGAAGGTAACTTTTTAGTAAACATCACATAATATTTATCTACCCTCTAGTAGCATCTACCCTGAGGTGCTCTAGTCAATTAAGGTATCACTATTCCATTTAGAATATTCTTTCACACTTGTTTTCAAAGAAGAATTAGATTCTAAGGGTGATCCCACAAAGCTGGTTTACAATTTCTGGGAGATTCTAATTTCTGTTGAAATTACATATTTTTAGAAAATATAATGATTTAAGCCTTAAAAATTTCCATTTAAAGCATTCCAATTGAACAGGGTTTTATCAAACTACCTTAGATCAAACCCCCTTGGATAGAACCTCGCTAGTTTTAAACAATACCTATAATGGAGTCTCCTTTACACCTATCAAAATGTTGATAAAAAACCACTTTTGATTTACCTTTTGAAGGATCAAATGAATTCATTTAAATTTTTTTTTTTGTAAGTATGTATTCCTTATTATAAGCTTCCCAAAAAGTTTAATTTTAAATAAATTTAATTTAATTATTATATTTATTTTTTATTTCTTGTGAATGTAGGTTTTTCATGAAAATCAAGCTCTTTGTTACATGTGGAAAAATAGAAGATTATCAAATTTTTTTGAAAAATATGAGTGCACAGATATTGAAGTCCTTGATCCAACAAAAAAAATTGAATTTCGATACATACAAAAAAGTTAGCGTTATATGGTCCGCCTATGTCCGAATTGTAATTGGTTTGACTTAGAAACTTGATTAAGGAAAACATATTCAATTAAACACTATATAACCAAGTGGAAGCACTAGATATTGGAGTTACAAATCTAAATTTGAAAGAATTAGAATTTTATCCTTCATGGAAAAAAAGTTATGCGTTATACGGTGAGCGTCACTTTTTAAAAATGTTGTTTTCTGAAAAAAAACTAGTTTTCGAGGGAGATGGAAAAAGAAGTGAAATATGATTCCAAATTTTTTGAAAAATATATATTTAGAATCTCCAAACAAAATGTCATGAAACTCTAGTTTGCATAATCTTCAAATTCCTCATGGTTTAGTTGCTATAGGTGCCCGAAAGTGAAGATTTAGTTAGAAAAAAATATTTCAGTGTCTAGTTTGGCCAAAAAATGTAAACCAGTATTGTGGGATCACCCCTAATTTACTCTTTAAACAAAAATCAGATTTATGAATCAATAGAGTAATTTCACAATCATTCATATCATTCTTATGACTATTATATACTTTTCATCATAAGCATTTTACATTAAAAAAGTGTAATAAGAACAAAAGAAGGTATGCCACAAGTATGTGTATGTACATAGATAAAGTCTATGTGCATAGACATATATGTGCCTAATTAAGTTTTAGATTTATGCATACATTCTAAAATAAAACATTTAAATCAGATTGCAATCATAAAATAGTGTTCCATTTGACGCTTCTTGTCAAAAATGAAGAATCAAAACAAGTCTATGTTAACATTTTCACACATACTGTTATTTCATTCTCGCAACTGTCATTTTAACATTATTGTTTACATATGAACATTCATATATATATATATATATATATATATATCATTGTTTGCAAATATATATATATACAATATTATAATAACATATCATTGTCTACCAAAAATGTATCATTGTCTGCAAATTGTGTTTGCAATCAAAGTTTTGTGATTTTTTTTAATTGACAAACACTTAAACATAGTGTAATTAGTGGTACCACAGAAAATAGAAGGCTGAAACACTCATCAAATATATAAGAGATACAAATTTGAGGTTTCAATAACAAACAATAGCAGCATTAGGACATTTTATAATCATATCATAGTTATATTTTGAATCAAACTGCAATAATTGATTGGATGGTGTGACAGAAAAACATGGCTAGAACATACTTGAAACATATGAAAATATTACTCAAATCTTGTATTGAACTTCTCACCTTAAACATATGTGAGGTTCCAAACATAATTACAACAACATTATCACATCTTATAATCATATCACAGTTATAACTTGAAGCAGATAAACATATCTAATTTGTGAAGCAAACCACCAAAATATACTGCTACATCGATCAAAAAATAAAATTCAATATGAATATAATAAATTGTCCATATTGCTAGGAAAAGGAGGTGGCATGAGATATCCACCAATAGCTGAGTCATGTCCACTTGTAGGAGGTGATACTTGGTTAATACCTCCTTGAAGGCATGTTGCTATTTGAGCAAGCAATGCCTGGCTTGCATCTGCAGTCAATCCTATTTGTTGTGAGCCACTCCCAACCTGCATATTGTTGATGGTTGTAAAGGCTGGTGACAAAATGCTCATCATATCAAGCAAGATAGGGTGTTGGGAGGGTATAGGATTCCCCACTTTAGACTTACATTTTATACTCTCTGCTTGTTTTGATTTCTTTTCTGCTGCCTTTTGTAGATGTTTAGCCTTGGCCTGCTCCTGTCTAATGGCTTTCTCTCGCATTCTTATCATTTTATGCTCATCTTCTATCACTTTCCTTGGTTGCTTGTTAGACCTCATTGCTTCCTTTAGAATTTCTTTCGCTTCACGTTCTGCCTTTCTCTGCAACATTTGCTCCTTCTTACGTTGTTGCAACTCCTCTTGCCTTTTCTTCTCTACCTCTTATTGGTTGAACAATTTGATGAAGGCATCAACTGTTAGTACTTGGTACTGCCTACTAAGGTGAAGCACTCTCGAATGACCTCCTCGTGATGTTCCTTGCACCCTCTGCATTGGAAGTTTAAAGAATTTTTTGTTTGGTCTTGTTGTTTGTGGTCCATCATGTGGGGTGCATGGCACAAACTCAGCTTCTTCCTCACTAATAGCATTGTCATCTTCACTTTGACCATCACTATGCTCTTGCCAATTCCTTGCAGTAGTGAAGTAATGTATTACTTCAGCTGGATCAACGTGTGATGGGGAAGGCATAGAAAGGTTGACTTCTTCCTCAATCGGATTTATTTGCACTCCAAGGTTTGTGGCTGCTTCATGCATCCATTCCGGTTGGCTAACTTGAGTTGGAAAACTCAGGCCTGCTGATGTAGTCATTGTATCTTCATTGCAGGGTGCAATAACTGGTTGAACTTCTGGTTGGAAATCAACAAAAATTGGTTGGATTTCTGGCTGAATGTGTGCTATAGTTTCATGACCCTCATTGCATTCTATTGCAACATCACTTGCCACATCCCTTGCATCGTATTCCCTCACAAAACCATCTATTGCATCCTCATTGTAACCAAGTAGACGTAAGTATGTCTCTATTGCCATAACATCATCTTCATTTTCCATTGTGACTACTTCATCTTCTGTTGTAGGAGTTGCAACATCATCTTCAACAACATAGCCCTCACTTGGCCCCATGTCATTGTCAAGGGCTGACCGATTAAGAGGCCAAATTCTTGTTCTGCGGAACCCACTAACAATGTTGCTTGGTTTCAAGGCTTTTTTGAAAGCTTGGCTTGCAAGAGTTGCCAACTCTTCATGTCCAATATCAATATGTGGGTTCGCAGCTTTCCAAATGGTTCTTTTCTCTCTGAAATATGCCTTGAATGGAGCAAAAATGTTGACATCCAATGGCTGTAGCTTGTGATTGGTATGAGCATGCAACGTTAGCAGGTCTATTCCTATTTTTTTTTATTCTTCAATGGTCTTGAAAGCCACGTGGCTGCCATGACCATAAAAAATGAGAAAGGGCCATGTTTGTTGGTGAAACCCCATCAGGGATATTAACTGAAAAATGGTCTAACCATTTGACAAATAGTTCCTTTGTCATCCAAGCATGTTCTTGAACTACCATCAATGCCCCTATCTCACAATTTATATTATAGTTATGCATGTGCCTCTTTGATTTAAACAGGTAGAACCTAGGAATGCTTATGCTAGCCGCACTTACACAAGCCAACACTGTGATCAACTCTCTACTTTTTGATACCAAATGTGGCACACATTTTGCACCCAATTTGGCAATAACTCTCATGCCACAGTTCCTACTAACCTGAATACTAGTCTCATCATAGTTCCATATTCGACTTGCTCCATAGTGGTTAAGGTTGATCATATTCTTGAGGTTGTTGTAGAATGATTGCAGGACAAAAGGAAAAACCATAATCACTCTGTCATTTTCCACTCCTTAAACTATTCTAATTGTCAAATCTAGGTGCCTTCTTCGAAATCCTGCCCACCATGACCTCCCGGGGACCCCATTTGTGAAAGGATTGGGTCGACTTGCAGTTGTTTGGGAAACTATGGCTTGTAGTTAATTTACTTGTAGTTTGTGGCCCAATTCTACCATGTCTTTGCACCATTGGAAAAATTCAGTCTCCTCCTCTTCAGATAAAATGGTATGTGGATCCCTCCTCTTCATCGTGGTAACTCCTAACAACCACACCCTCAAACTGCTAGGTGGCATACCCCACTTGATTGATGTTGCCCTAATTGACATGTTGTGTTCTTCGACACTTTTAACTGCTCCTTCCATATCAACATATGTCCACTTCCTAATGGGCTCAAGTGAGGGTAGTTGCACAGCAGGTTGAGTATTTGGCTGAACAGGAGATTTGACTTTTGTTGTGTTGGTGGCTTCATGCGCATAGTCATGAACATCTTGTTGGATGGGAATTGCATGCACTTGCTCAACAACCTCTATTTCAACGAAGTTCACCACACAAGTGACTCTAATGGTGCGTTTTCCTCTTCCTACAACCCTTGTTTTCCTTCTAGTAGGTGCCATAATTTTCCACTTAACCTGCACGGACAATAAAAATTGAATAACTTGTTAGTGCAACAAAGAATATATCATTGTCTGCATAGATATATATACAATCTGGTAAGAACATATCGTTCTCTACAAATATATAGATACAATCTAATTAGAAAATATCATTGTCTATGAAGCTTCATGTGATTAAATTTCATGATTATAATATAGGGATTCAAAGAGAATCCGACAAAATCTGTATACGCATTTAATTTCATGTGCATATTATAATTACTGAAAATAGAAAACATCTACCCATTAACCCGTATCCTGAAACCCATAAAATTTCATGATTATACCGACGTTTGACAGTATACCAGTTAAATTTCATGATTATACTTGGTCAAAATTCCGTCAATGTTCTATTTAAATCACATTACATGTGATTAGTTCATAGAATAATGGCAAAATAATTCACGAGGGATCAAATTTCTACCAATCATGTGTAAATAGAAATGATTACAGTCAAACCCTTAATGCCATACAGAGAAATGATTTTTAAACACACCAAAATGCACTCAAACACCGTCAATGCCAACAAGAGCCCATTGTTGAACAAACAATATTGCAGGTGAAGAGAGGTGGATCAAATTTCTACCAGTCACATGTAAACCCTACACGGCTTGATATGATGAAGCAATACATGACATGACTATATATATAATATATATATGTATGTATGTATGTATGTATACAATTTGATAAGAATATATCATTGTCTTTGTAGACAATGATATATTCTTATCAAATTATATATATATATATATATATATATATATATATATATATATATATATATATATATATATAATATATAAGAATATATCATTGTCTATAAATTCAAAGATTACAAATTACAAACAATGATATATTCTTATCAGATTGTATATATATACATCCATGTTGTGTATATATGTACAATTTGAAAAGAATATGTCATTGCCCATGAAGCTTCATGTGATGAAACTGTTACCTGATTTTTAGCTTTCAGCTAAAATAAGGTAACTTAGTGTTTATTCTTTTGTGTTTTTTGTTCAAACATTTAAAAGATAAACCATAGTCTGCTAAGTCATCAATATGCCTGAAAGAGATTGTCAAATGAAATAGATTACATTTTATTCCAATGTTGCAGTTACAACAAATGAGAAAGAGATCCATATGTGTTACAAATGTAATCTTTATTGATAATCATGAAAGTGTACATGTCCCTCACAAGCCAAGGGACTAATAAAGAAGAGAATTTACATGAATAAGTAAACAAATAGAAATATGCATATAAGGATGGAGACTAGTCATTGCTTGAGAATGATTGGTTTTGAATGTGTCATCCTGTCCTACTGCTGCCCCGAGCTGCTTGTGTCCTTCCTAGCTCCATAGTGCTCCTAGCTCTTGCATCTAGAAATAACAATGATGTTAGAGCAATGCTCTAAGCAATGAAAGATCTCAAACCTTACATGAACACTTACCTATGCATGTATAAACTGATCTCTAAATGCATTGAACAAGCATGCAAACCTTGGATGTCCTGAAAAACAATGAAGTCATCAAACACATCCAAAATATGCATTTATTTTCTAACTTGTTTGCTTCATGTGAAGATTTAGGACAAGTCTTGTTACTGCTCTAATTTAGTTAAATACAACATGTGGGGTAAATGTGGCACCCATGAGGATAGATTTAAACATATTTCCCTCTAATGTTTTAAGAGGAATAGGAAATTAAGCAACTTGATCAAAGATATACATGTTATTAAAGCATTAAATTAATATGGAATCACACCAGTTGGTCAAATTTCATTATCAAATTCAAAAGATGCATCAAGTTCAATTATGCATCTCTTAAATAATGACAGAGCAATCCAAGGTATTGTTAGGTCCCTCTCACCTTAACCCTATTGGGCAACCACACATCACATAGGATGGTAAGCTTTCAGGTCACCAACATAGGTGACATGTGTCTACTCACTAGGATCAAGGTGAGGAGTTAGTGTTAATTGTTGCACATGATTGAAAAGGTAAGCAACTGTTGTGGAAACCAAGTAGCAAACATGTGGGGCAACAAGCATTGTTATGGAAATCATGAAGGTTGGGACAGTCCTAAAGAAAAAATGCATGCTATATGTCATGAACAAGACAACTAGATCATCACCTATGAAGAGAATGGGGGTAGGCATCAAGGATGCTTCTTAACACTATCTAAGGCCTGAAAGAAGGTTGGGGCAGTCATACCTCACAGGGATCTCAATCCCAAGGAAGCAGTCATCAAGGGTTCTATAGAAGAAAGGCATTAAGAAATAACAAAGTGGAGGGTACATTTGATAAGGTTATGTAGAGGATGAAAAGCAGTAGACAACATTGTGAAAAGAACTCTTAGGAAGCTTTGAGGGACATCAAAAGGTGGATGTTAAGGAAGGTCGTAGTCTCATGAAAGTGACTGATAGGGAGGTTGGATGAAACAATCACTGTTTCATGCTCTGGGTCTTGCTTGGAAGACTTCTAGGGTGTTGCACTCCACCACTTGAAACCTATAGGACCTCTTCCTTCTTAGGGTCCCCTGGTTTCTCCTTTCCAACCCAACTATCAACTTAGATCCTCCTACCAAGTCCAGTCTTGGTGCAATCTTGCAACTCTAACCTTAGCCCTTAATCCACCCTAAAGGCTACAATACTCCTAAATCTTGAATTTAGCTTTGCAGGGGTGTGAAGGTGTTTCTAATGACTTCAATCCATCCTATTTTGATTCTTGAGGGTCCACCTGACTCCATTTCTTAGTCGCTTCCACCAAACCCTCATTTAGGCCTAAAAAGGCTACTAGCCCTAGGAGCCCCAATTAGGCCTCCTTCTCCAAGAAAATAGGTTAGTTCTCAAAACTTTCCAAAGAATACCCAAATATTTTCTTGGGATTCCTGGTTCATATGCCCACCTCTCAAGGATTTTTGGGGTCTTGGGTCTCAGCTATTTGTACAACGCCCTAACTTGAAAATGAGCCAAAACTAGGTCTTTTAAGCCCTTTCCTGGTTGCTCTCAACCTGTTAAGTATTCCTCACATTAGATGGATTGATGGAGCTTCCTCCTCCACACTATATCTTGGTAAGACACTTATCTGACTTCTCCAAGTAGTAATTTGTCAAGGCATTGACACCCCTGCAAATCAAGTGCTCTGCACTAAGGTCTTCCCTAGCCAGACTCTTCTTGGCTTGCCTCGGGCAAGACTTCCACAGTAGCTCCTATATTTTCAAAGGCCCTAAACTCTACCATATGTACATACATGGAGTCTAGTCACTATTCCCAAAGGGTCGTACAATTTATACGGTGGGAAAGTGAACTAACACTCCATTTTCAAAAAACTGCCTATTTTAGACCAGCAACAGTGTGAAATCAAAACTATTTACAAACAATGCTTGAAATTGTATAAAGAAACTAACTAATGCCACACAATGCTTGAAGAAAAACTACACTACATCCTACACAAATTACAGTGCCATGATTAATCCATTAAAACCTCACTTCAATGCAAAAACTAGAAAATGCACTCTCAAACACAATTGCTTTCCTTGAATTCACAAAACTTCAAAACATAAAAAATGCTTCCAACCCCACTCCAATGCCGAGGGATCCCATAAATAGGGTCTTCAATTCAGTTATCCTCTCCCTTGGGCTCTTTTTGCCCTCTTGCAGCTCCAATTGAGCAACATTTTCAAATATTTGCAAGAATTCCTCAAAATCCAAGACCTCATTTTGAGCTAGAACCTAATAATACCTATTCTATGGTCAACATGACCTTCATCAGATGATCAACACCCAAGCAAAAATTCCACTAAGGCACAACCAAAAATGAACATGAATAGATGGTAAGTTGGCCTAAACAAATTGCCAAAACATGACCTTCTAGACAATCTAAGGTATCCTATGGGTGCTCCTGCACCATTCTCCCCCCTCTGCACAAACACTAAGGAATGTGGGGAGAGATCAGAGATAAATCAATACCCTGCTTCTTGAACTGAGCTTCATCCACCCATGTAGCCTCAGATTCTGGTTTTTCCTTCCATTTGATGAGATGTTCCATGTATTCCTTATGCCGGGTAGACTTCTTCACCCTTGATTCCAAGATCCTCTCTGCTTGCAGCTTGTCTTTAGGAGGTAAGGCTATGTTACTCACATCCTTCAAGACATCCATACTTTTCTGATCCAAGTCAGTGACTGGTCCTTTATACCTGATCAAATCAACCACATTAAACACTGGTGAAATGCCTAAGTCTGCAGGTAGCTCCACCTTGTAGGCATTCTTGCCATATTTTGCTAACACCTGACATGGTCCCACTCTCTTCATCTGCAACTTGGTTGATGTTCCTTTCTATGACCTAGATTTGGTGAGATGGACCATGACATAGTCCCCTACTGCAAATTGTATATCTTTCTTAGACATATCCACCTTAGCTTTTAGCTTGTAGCCTCTGTAATTGTCTTCTTCACTTGTTCCTGAATCTCCTTCATGGTCTGAGAGAAATCTTCAGCATGGCCACTCCTATGCTCCATAGCTCCTAAATCTCTAAGTTCACACACACCTCTTGGGTGCATTCCATACACTATTTCAAAAGGACTTTTGCCTGTGGTCCTATTCACACTGTCATTATAGGCATATTCAGCGTGTGATATGACCAAGTCCCATGTTTGTCCATACTCCTTGGTGAGGCACCTGAGAAGGTTACCTAACACTCTATTTATCACCTCAGTTTTTCCATTGGTCTGAGGATGGTAGGCTGATCCAAAAGACAAGTTAGTACCTAATCTGCTCCATAGAGTCTTCCAAAAATGACTCATGAACTTCACATCCTTGTTTGAGACAATGCTCAATGGCAATCCATGGATCCTCACAATCTCTTTGAAGAAAAGATGAGCAATATAGCTAGCATCATGGGTGGTCTTGCAAGGAACAAAGTGACTCATTTTACTGAACCTATCTACCACCACATAGACACTATCAAACCCTGTCATGGTTTTAGGGAGTCCTACCACAAAGTTCATGCTAATGCATTCCCATGGTCTGTTGGGAATACGTAGGGGTTGATACAAACCTGCATTACTAGCTCCCCCCTTGGATTTGATACAAACTACACACTGCTCCACATACCTTCAGACATCCCTTGGAAACTTGGGCCAATAATAGAACCTCTGCACTAGTTCCATTGTCTTGTTGATACTAAAATGACCACTAATACTACCATTGTGTTTCTCCTGGATAAGATTCTCTCTCATTGAACCTTTTGGAACACATAACTGATTTCCCTTGAACAAAAGTCCACTCTGCAATGTATACTCTGAGAATTGACTATGAAAATGATTCTCAAAATCAGAACATACCTTATATGCCTCTAAGAAGTCTTCATCTTCTCCATAGAGATCCTTGAAACTTTCTATCCCAATGCTCTTTATTTGTATCTCTTGCACTGTCAGCAACCTTCTACTTAATGCATCTACCACCTTGTTCAACTGTCCCTTCTTGTGCTTGATAGTAAATGTGAAGGCTTGGAGGTATTCCATCCATTTCAAATGTCTATTGCTCAACTTCTCTTGTGTGTTGATGTAGCTAAGTGCCTGATTATCAGTAAATACTACAAACTCTTTAGGTAGGAGATAATGCCTCCACTTTCTAAGTGACTGTACTAGAGCATACAGTTCTAGGTCATAGGTAGAATACTTTTTCTTAGCTTCATTGAGCTTTTCACTAAAGAAAGCTATAGGCCTGCATTCTTGGCTTAATACTCCTCCTACTGCAATTCCACTGGCATCACATTCCTAAGTGAATAACTTATCAAAACTAGGTAACAAAAGGATGGGTTGAGTTGCCACTTCTTGTTTCAGTTTCTCAAAACCCTTCTCTACTTCAAGAGTCCATTTGAACTTAGTTTTTAGGCCACCTTTGATTGTATCAAGTACTGGTGCACATATGCCACTAAAGTTCCTTATAAACTTCCTATAAAACTGAGCTAACCCATGAAAACTCCTTACCTCTGTCCCAGTGGTTGGTGTAGGCCAATTTAGGATAGCCTCCACCTTGCTTGGGTCCATCTTCAATGATCCTTGGGATACTACAAACCCAAAATACACAAGCTCTTGTTTGAAGAATTCACACTTTTCTAAGTTGATAGCTAACCTCTCCTCCTGCAATCTTTTAAGAACCAACTCCACATGCTTTAGATGTTCTTCTGCTGTCTTGCTAAAGATGAGTATATCATCTAGATATACCACCACAAATAACCCTGTGAAGTCCTTAAGCACTTCATTCATGAGCCTCATGAATGTGCTAGGGGCATTTGAGAGGCCAAATGGCATAACTCTCCACTCATATAACCCATCAGTTGTCTTAAAGGCTGTCTTCCACTCATCCCCATCTTTGATTCTAATCTGATGGTATCCACTCTTGAGATCCAACTTGGTGAAAAAATGAGCTCCTCCAAGACAATCCATCAAATCCTCAATCCTAGGAATAGGGAACCTATATCTGATTGTAATTCTATTTATAGCCCTAGAATTAGTGCATAACCTCCACTTACCACCTTTCTTGGTTGCTAAGACCACTAGTACTGCACATGGACTGATGCTCTTCCTAATTAGTCCTTGGTCTAACAACTCCTGCACTTGTCTAGCTACTTCTAGGTTCTGATCTGGTGTAAGCTTGTAAGCTACTTTGTTTGGTAATGAAGCCCCTGGTATGAAGTCAATCTGATGACCGATGGCTCTCTTTGGAGGTAAGGTTGTTGGTGTTCCATCACTGACTATGTCCTTGAACTTCTCAAGCAACTTCTGGATTGCTCCTGGTATGACTGTTTTCTTAGTCTTATCTTCCTCCTTGGGTTGCACCATGTCCACATATCCTTCCCCTCCTTGTTGTAGAGTGTTGATAAACTCCTTGCCACTACTTAACAAGACACTAGGGGTCTTTGACTATCCTTCTTCCTCATCTGACAGTGACTGCAGTTTGAATGTCTTTCCATCCTTCTTGAATGAGATATTGTTCTCCTTTCCATCATAGATGGCTCCTCTGTCATACTACCATGGTCTGCCCAATAGAAGATGGCATGCATCCATGGGAAACACATCACAAATCAACTTGCCCTTGTACCCTCCAATGGAGAACTCCACCATTGTCTGCTCATTTACAAGAACACTGTGCCCTTTGTTCAACCATGTCACCTTATAAGGGCTAGTGTGGGGTATTTTCTCCAACTTCAACTTTCTCACTGCCTCCTCAGAGATAATGTTATCAGTAGACCCTGAATCCACTATAACTTTGCACACCTTTCCAAGTATTTTGCATCTTTCCCTGAATAAGGCTCTCCTTTGCTTTGGCTCTTCTTTGACTGGTTGTCTGATTAGAACCCTGCTAAACATCAAGTTCTCCCCCATTTTTGACTCAATGTGACTAACCTCTGGTGACTTGACACTCATAGTATCTTCTTGAGCATATGCTACTCTCTTTTCTGTATTTGAAGAAGATGCTTTCTCCGGGCACCTATAAGCTGGATGACCTACTTGACCACAGTTGTAACACTTCATACTAGCAAAGTATGAGTTACTTTTGCCTGCTCCTCTTCCTCTATTTGAACCTCCTTGAGGTCCTCTACCTCTTCCATAGCCTCCTCTAGAAGTTATTTCACTGCCATGCTATGTGAGTTTAGACTCTCCCTGACTTCTTTGTTCAATCCCTCTACCTTGGTATCCACCTCTATGTCCTCTTTGATCTCTGCCTTTACCTCTACTCTTAGAAGCCTGGTCTTGTTTCCTCTTACTCCTCTCTTCAATCTTTATAACCAATTGATAGCATTGGTGCACTGTTTTGGGACTTAGAAGAGTCATCTCCTCTTGAATGTTCCACTTCAAACCGTTAAGGTATCTAGCCACCTTAAGACTTTCATCCTCAGAAACATTAGACCTCATGCAAAGTTTTTGAAACTCCTCCATATAGGAATTTACATCTTGGTCTCTTTGTCTCAAGCTCTATATTTTCTTGCGCAACTGAATTTCATAATCATCTGGCATGTATGCTTCTCTCACTTTGGCAACCATTCCCTTCCAAGTAGAAATAGGCTTCTTGCCTTCCTTTTCTCTCTCTGTCTGAATGAACTTCCACCATGTCAAGGCAGAACCTCTCAATCTTGATTTGGCCACCTTTACCTTCTGTGCTTCAGTGACTCCATCATATTCAAAATGGTTTTCCATTCCCTCTATCCAATCCATGACTAGATCAACTTCCATTTTCCCACTAAACAGTGGTATGCCTTCAAGTGCTTTTCCACTCAAAGCCTTCAATGCCTTCAAGAAAGGCTCTTCTTGCAAAACAGGGTCAGGTTCAGGGATCTTGTCTTCCTCTACAACCTCTTCTCTCTTTGGTACCCTGCCTTCCAACCTATCACTGACCTCATAGGTCTTGGTTTGCACATTATTCATTGCTTGCTCAAGTTGAGCTATTCTTTCTCTCAATAGCCTATTGTCTTCCTCCTGTTCTTCAACCTTCTTGGCCAATTCTGCATTTGTCACCATGTTAGTAGAACCACTAGACTCAATCTCTGACATATATTATTCTATCCCAAATCTTTTGTTGCTCTGATACCAATTTGATAGGGAGGTTGGATGAAACAATCACTGTTTCATGCTCTGGGTCTTGCTTGGAAGACTTCTAGGGTGTTGCACTCCACCACTTGAAACCTATAGGACCTCTTCCTTCTTAGGGTCCCCTGGTTTCTCCTTTCCAACCCAACTATCAACTTAGATCCTCCTACCAAGTCAAGTCTTGGTGCAATCTTGCAACTCTAACCTTAGCCCTTAATCCACCCTAAAGGTTACAATACTCCTAAATCTTGAATTTAGCTTTGCAGGGGTGTGAAGGTGTTTCTAATGACTTCAATCCATCCTATTTTGATTCTTGAGGGTCCACCTGACTCCATTTCTTAGTCGCTTCCACCAAACCCTCATTTAGGCCTAAAAAGGCTACTAGCCCTAGGAGCCCCAATTAGGCCTCCTTCTCCGAGAAAACAGGTTAGTTCTCAAAACATTCCAAAGAACACCCAAATATTTTCTTGGGATTCCTGGTTCATATGCCCACCTCTCAAGGATTTTTGGGGTCTTGGGTCTCAGCTATCCGTACAACGCCCTAACTTGAAAATGAGCCAAAACTAGGTCTTTTAAGCCCTTTCCTGGCTGCTCTCAACCTATTAAGTATTCCTCACATTAGATGGATTGATGGAGCTTCCTCCTCCACGCTATATCTTGGCAAGACACTTATCTAACTTCTCCAAGCAGTAATTTGTCAAGGCATTGACACCCCTGCAAATCAAGTGCTCTACACTAAGGTCTTCCCTAGCTAGACTCTTCCTGGCTCGCCTAGGGCAAGACTTCCACAGTAGCTCCTGTATTTTCAAAGGCCCTAAACTCTACCATATGTACATACATGGAGTCTAGTCACTATTCCCAAAGGGTCGTACAATTTGTACGGTGGGAAAGTGAACTAACACTCCATTTTCACAAAACTGCCTGTTTCAGACCAACAACAGTGTGAAATCAAAACTATTTACAAAAAATGCTTGAAATTGTATAAAGAAACTAACTAATGCCACACAATGCTTGAAGAACAACTACACTACATCCTACACAAATTACAGTGCCATGATTAATCCATTAAAACCTCACTTCAATGCAAAAATTAGAAAATGCACTCTCAAACACAATTGCTTTCCTTGAATTCACAAAACTTCAAAACATAAAAAATGCTTCCAACCCCACTCCAATGCCGAGGCATCCCATAAATAGGGTCTTCAATTTAGTTATCCTCTCCCTTGGGCTCTTCTTGGCCGCTTGTAGCTCCAATTGAGCAACATTTTCAAATATTTGCAAAAATTCCTCAAAATCCAAGACCTCATTTTGAGCTAGAACCTAATAACACCTATTCTATGGTCAACATGACCTTCATCAGATGATCAACACCCAAGAAAAAATTCCACTAAGGCACAACCAAAAATGAGCATGAATAGATGGTAAGTTGGCCTAAACAAATTGCCAAAACATGACCTTCTAGACAATCTAAGGTATCCTATGGGTGCTCCTGCACCAGTGACAGTTAGAGATTGGAGTGTATAGTTTAGGGGCAGTCAATGGTGAAAATTGTTGTGCTTGAACCTTGTAAAACCTGTGCAAGGAAAAGAAGGATGAGTCACTTGATACTATTGGTTTCACTTCTCATAGCCACTATAAGAGACTCAATATTGCTATGTACAAATGATAGTTAAGGATTATGAGATGCATGACAGAGTTTCGATATAGGTACCCATCTTGTTACATGTTTTGCTCAGCCTGCCTTTTATAATGCTACAGATTGTATGGAGAAGAAGGGTATCCTTTGGTGGATATAGTGAATGAAGGAGAGAACTCAGTGGGAATACAAGAATCAAGGGTAGACAGTCATATTTTATGAAGATGCCATTATAGGAGGACTATCAACGTGAAATAATCACAAGAAAATGGTGGTTAATAAGAAGCCTATTAAGAAATTATAGCTTTACCCCTTCATTTGGGAAGAGTGCTCTGTATACCATTGATCTGTCCTTTACTCATTATTCATCTACCATTAGATCTATGCATTGTTCAATACCTTGCTATCTTTTACCTTTTTGTGATGTTCATAGTAGGATAATGGGCATAAAGATCTTATAAAGTCTAATGGACAGTCCCAAGAATTTTAGTCATGAGAATGGTCATGAAGGGGCAATAGGTTGAGCTCTTCATGGTGACAATGCACATCCCTAGGTGACTATGACAAGCATATGACAGTGGACAGTCCACCTCAAGAAGACAATGATATAGTCCTATAGAAACCTAAGGCGAGCAACCCTTGAAAAGGTAAAAGACAATGTCATCATCATATGACATGATGAAGTGTTAATTTTTGAGCTTTTGAGGCACAAAACACAATCCAATCAGAGTATGGATTAGCATTTTAAGATAGTCTAATCACATGAATTGAAGGCAGATATCTCATTGTCAATGGATGGTGTTGAGAAGACATGGTAGCATACAATCAAACCTCTTTGAACATGTAAAAAGGTTGATAGAAGCCCTATGTCAAAGAAAATAGTTTCATATGACAGTCATAGATAGGAAACAACATGACAAAGGACAGTCGATATTGTAGAGTTGAATGCGAATATTAATGGCAGAGGTCTATTATCATAGTCACAAATAGGGGCAGTGGACTTAGAGAGTGCATCTTAGATGAAGAAGGAAGGAAGGGTAGTAAAGCTTTTCAACTGCCCTGTTTGGTGTCACATAATGATCAACCACAACTTTCATCTACATTTTCTTGAGTTGCTCAGACCCAAGGATTACCTCCACAAGTGATATGTGCAGTTGACAATAACTTTATTGATGGAAATGGGGGGAGCAGTCAAGTTTTACAACTTACAAGTGTAACTTTTAATGGGAATGATGGAAATGAAGTAAAGCAATATACCTTCAATTGATAAACCAATACAAAAGAGGGAGGCTTCCAATGCAACTTGCAACTTGGGAACACATGCAGAGTATTTGAAGCATATTAAAGAGACTACATGAAAAGGAGAAACTCTTTTATGCACCAATGTTAGATCTTGGTTATCTCCTATGTGATAAGGATGATGTTACATAAACATTAATAATCATATGGTTCAGTTGTCCAAGTGAAGATAGATATATGCAACGAACCACATGGGAGAAAAACACATCAAGCAATGCTTATGCACTATCACATCAAGATAGAGGTGAGTACTTCCAGTCTATTTTGTGCCTATAAAAAGAAATGTGTGCATCGACATTAAATGAACAGTGGTTTCAACACATGGGAAACTCTTTGGATGCATGATCATAATCTATTGAACACTCAAACTGATAAAGAGAAACATGCACAAGATCTGTTTTTAGTCTTAACATATCAATCAATTGAAAGCACACCATACAAGTGTAGCTCATGGTTGCAAAAGTGCTAAAACCCTATAACAATGTTCATGCCCAATCATATCATGATGAAGATATTTCAGAAAACCACTTGGGGTCCTTTTTGCACAAAAATGGTATGGACAAAAATGAAGCAACAAAAGAAAGATCTAGTTTATTAACTAGGTTTACTTTCACAAATGGAAGAACCCATCTGGGTTATCACAAGTTCCAAAAAATCAAAGATGAATTACATAAAGTTGTTGTTTTCAAATTGAACACTCAAATCAAAACCCATTTCATTCATTATTGGAGGTCGTGGCTAAGGAAATATGTTTTTGCAAAATACAGAAAACCCACTTGGGGTTTGAGCTACAAAGGGCTATCATTGAATTTTAAAGGAAAACAAAAACTATAAGAACCCATTTCATTTTTTCTTACTTCTACAGGAGAAATGATAACTTAGAAAAACCATATTCCATTCTTAGGTGGCAGCCTCAATAGTTAGAATCTCTTCAAAAACAATGGAAAAAATTTGGGTTTTCTTCTTTCAATACAAAATGTAGAAGGAAAAGAACATTTTCTACTTTATTAGTCAAAATGGAGGCTCAAATGTTTCATTTTTACTCAAAAAATTAGAGGAATGGAGTCGATTCAAGGCTTACCTGGAGCTTTTGCTCACATTTTGTTGCTATTCAAAGCTTTATCTTTAAACAAAAAACTTCTTTTAAAGCTTCTTAATGGCGGTTGTGAGAAGGAGGAATCATCACAAAAGATAAAGAAACAACAAAATGATCACAAGTATGTTCATGGTTGTGGCCTAAGCATACGAAATGGCCTTCAAATGATGTGAAAAAAAAACCAAGTTTTGATGCAAAAAATGCTTTACCTATTGTTTTCTGTGGAAGCCAAGAAAAAAATTCACCAAGAATCGACCAAAAACCAGTTAGATAACACCATTTTCTGTGCAATCAAAGAAACCCTCATGGCGGCTAGATGAATCCTCCAGAAATCTCAAGCACAAATGAATAGCTTTTTCATTTTTCACGTCTTTTGTTTAGGGTTAAAACCCTATCCTTTGATGGCCGATGGGAATTTTGTCCCATTCTTTTAAAAAACTTGAAACACATTTAATTGCATAGTGGGGGTTGAATGGAGGTTTGAAGACTTAGGAAAATTCTTGCCTTGTAAACTTGACGCCTTGTCAAAAATTGCTATGCTTTTGAAACATGTGTAATATGCCTTTGACCTTTGGTCATGTGATATGCTTTGAAAACTTGCAAATGCGCCTTCCAAGAAGTGTGGAAGCCCTTCATGACCATATAGGCTGAATTTGGGCCTTTATTTTTTGCCTTTGAAAATCAGTGAGTATTGACCATGTGTGGCTTTGAAATGCAGAATGAGGTAAGCAAAAATGGTCAAGTGCCTTGGAGGTTTTTGACCTTGTTTAATGCTTTTGAAAGCATTTTGATATTTCATTATATTTTGCATCTTATTTTAAAGTATAAAGATATCATTTAAGTGATTTGCAAATCACTTTCATTATGTCTTTTTAATGCAAATGTAATGCAATTCAAAGAGGTGGTGGGGCCCTCTTTTATTTTGCTTCAAAATGTAAAATAACTTGATTAAGTGGTTTATTATGAATCACTTAATCAAGTTATTATCTTTAATGCTTTTTTGGAGTCTTATTTTTTTCAAAACACAGATATTGCATGAGTCAAGGTTGGGAGACAAAAATGATGACTTGTAGACATGAGGAGAGTATGTGAGTGAAGTATTTGACTGTTTTGGAGAAACATGTGCCATTTTGGAGGCTATTTTGTCACACTTTTTGGATGGCTATGGTCTTGACTTGACCTTGGGCTGTTTGGAGTGATTTTAGAAAGTTCTTCTTTGACTTTTGTGCCTCATCCGACCATAACCTTCTAGATGGGTAGGCATGGGAGTTGTGTGATTTTTTTGCTTAAGTAACTTCATTTTGGCATTTTAGAGTGGTTCTTTCTTTCCAGCAGAGTGATAGCTTTGATTTTTGGAGTTATTTTTCAGCATGGAGCAGTATTGTAACTCAGATGGACTGTTATACAGTGAGTAACTTTGAATTAATATGATAGCATATTTTACCTTCTCATTTCATGTTTCATGGTATGCTGTTAGTGATTGATCAGTTTGATTTGTGAAATTTATCTTTCCTTGCAAACTTGTCTCATGTTTAGGCATCTGTTTAGCAGAAAATGCATGATAACATGCTATAAGTTGTGTTAGTCAATAATGCAGTTAGTTGTGAGACATTTTTGTTTCCTTCTAAAGGTCATGTTTAAAAACCTTCTTATAAATTATTTATGTGAAATGCATATGGAAGTGAGTTGTGTAAACAAATTTTCTATGATAGGCTGTTATCAGGTCCTGGTTAGTTTTTGGTGTATCACCTTAGGTATTTTTAGTTTAGGTTCATTTTTCATGCATTTCTTACCCTTTACCTCAGAAATCAGTAGTTTGGTGGCATCAAAAGGGGAGCCAACCCACAATCTGGAGGTCTTCTTTC
Organism: Sequoia sempervirens; assembly: GCA_007258455.2. NCBI lineage: Eukaryota > Viridiplantae > Streptophyta > Pinopsida > Cupressales > Cupressaceae > Sequoia > Sequoia sempervirens. The sequence goes on along the minus strand of VDFB02271358.1, from coordinate 1,030,657,842 downwards.
GAAAAGGACGCCCACAACCTGAAAGCAGTCCCATGTTACATCCAAACCTGTTAAGTTCATTCACAACTTGGCATTAGGGTGCAGATTTGGATCACTAATAGAAATCTCGATGCCAACTGAAACCCATTTTTCAACATAAAAAATGCCAGGGGAAAGGTAAATGGATAAACAAGATATGCATCTAAGTTTGCGAGGAGTATGAAACATAAGAGCTATTTTGGCCTGCAGAGAATGTAGTGAAGTGTTAAATAAATCATGGCATTTGCTAAGAAATCACCAGTCATGGTATTTTCCATGGTTTATAGAATGCTTTTGACAACATGCATTGCAGGCCAAGAGAGTTATGATGCGTCTACATCAGCACGGGTTAACAGGCAATATTTATGTCTACTACATGCCATTGACTTGGACAGTAGCATAATGCAAGGACAGTCATAGAGCAAGGTGAATGTATTTGATGGTATGGAAGTATATGATGAAACACCACATGGCATGACTGTATATATATATATATATTATAATATGTATATGTATGTATGTATACAATCTGATAATAATATATCATTGTATTTGTAGAGAATGATATATTCTTATCAGATTGTATATATATAGTTATACAATCTGATATGATGAAACCCTACATGACATGACTATATATATATATATATCTGCAAATTGTAATCCAAAAACCACTCAATAAATTGGGACAAAAACTGTATACCCATTAAACTTCATGATTATTATATATATATATGTCTGCAAATTGTAATCCAAAAACCACTCAATAAATTGGGACAAAAACTGTATACCCATTAAACTTCATGATTATTAAAAAGGGATTCAAAATATAACTGTGATATGATTAAAAAATGGGTAATGTTGTTATTATATTTGATGTATGCTATAACGCTGCTATTATTATCTTTGATTTATGATGAATGCAGGTGAAAAAAATGTAACTATGATATGATTAAATAATGGATAATGCTAAGTTGAACAATTGACTGAAAACAAAATAAAATAATAACATAAATGTAAAACAATATGCTTGAAAATAATGTAAACACTGACTATATATATATATATGTCTGCAAATTGTAATCCAAAAACCACTCAATAAATTGGGACAAAAACTGTATACCCATTAAACTTCATGATTATTAAAGAGGGATTCAAAATATAACTGTGATATGATTAAAAAATGGGTAATGTTGTTATTATATTTGATGTATGTTATAATGTTGCTATTATTATCTTTGATTTATGATGAATGCAGGTGAAAAAAATGTAACTATGATATGATTAGATAATGGATAATGCTAAGTTGAACAACTGACTGAAAAAAAAATAATTTGTATGCCTGAAAATAATGTAAACACTGAGTACATGAATATAAAATAGTATATTGAATAATGAAACATATAACATAAATGTAAAACAATATGCCTGAAAATAATGTAAACATTGACTACATAAAATTAAAAGAGTATTGTTGGGTGAAAATTATGTAATCAGCTTTTCGATAGATTACACTTGGACTTCAGCCACAACTATGTGAGATGTAAATCTCTCCTCTCGGAAAGGGGAGGCGCCCTTCTTACTGCTGACAGAAGTGATAGTAAAACAAATAAGTAATTACAAAATGTACACAAAACTTATGAAGTGGGGGGGGGTGTGTTACATTCATCCTTCTCTATTTTTTCAGAGAAGATGTTTACAATACTTCACTGTTGGAAGTTCTCAATTCTTAATAACTTTAAACGATCAACTAGCAGTAATACCAATACCTCTATCTTGTCAAAGCAAAGTGTAGAGATACCAGAAGTAATTAACAATAAACAAATAAAGTAAAAGGGAAAGCTCACGAAGGCACAAAGTTGTTCCATAGCTTTTTCAATGGTGGATCTGTGAAAAGAGTCGTTTGTCACGTTAGAAGCACAAAGTCTTCTTAGACGCAACAATTCCTCAAACAACATGAACAATTACAAGCACAAAGTCTTGTAGATCATCCAACCAAATTATCAAAGAGCATGAACAATTACAAGCACAAAGTCTTGTAGATCATTCAACAATAATATCCAAAACACAAATGAAAATCTAAATAATGGATGTAACATAAAGTTTACATAAATTACTTAGAGTCCTTCAGATTCCATAAGCTAATCACCACCAAATAAGATCAATTCATAAAAGTATTGAATCCAACGCAAAGTCTGATATGCAATCCTCTTATTTATTGATCAAATTTCATTCACAAAGTATGAACACAAAGTTTCACAATTCTGCTTCAAAAAGGGCAACACTTCGTTGCAAAATACTAAAGGATAATCTTACAATAGAAATCCCTCACATTATATAGAAAGAGGGATGAGCAAAATTAGGAATCTAATTGAGGAAATCAAGGAAAGTTAGGTGAACGATTTAAGGAGATCTCACCTAACTTGGACGAAAGTCAAAGTGTAATTTGTTTTCAAAAGATTACATCTTCGAACTTGGTGCAATTACAATTTACAAAAAGACATAAGATGTCAGGAAATATTTACAAGATGTATAAAATGATGCATCAAAATGTTCAACATCAGAGATCAAGAATCTTCATGGTTCCTTGCTTTGGGCGCGGAGTCTTCATACTTCTTCTTGGTCTCCTGTATGAATGCATCATCTGGGCCGATTGTGTAATCTACAAGGGTGTGAGCTCTTGTGATCGACCTTCTAGCAAATGAATGGATTTTCTTGCACCTGCGAAGATGCGTCTTGAGATTATCAAGTGTCAACCGTATATCGCAAATGATATGTATTGAGGCTTTGGGAAAAACTGTCACCCTCAACTTGCTGCATAATGACTTTTTTGTAGATATGGGATAGTTCACTGGATCAAAAGATGTCACCTTTAGGATCACCTGATGAAATCTGGAGAGAAACTGCAAGGATGGTGAATCAATAGACGTTAGCAGAAAAAGTAGCATTGGGAAGCGTGAAGCGAGAAACGATGTTGAACAAGGGTGAAACGAGCAACTAGGCACGGAAAACGATGCGGGAGCAAAGAAACGGGGTCCAAAATGGAAATAGAGCAAGTTTGAAGAGACTAAGATAAAAACTGCCAAAAGTGTAAAGGTGCTAAAATTCAGCACCATTGCACAAAAAATGACTAAGTCTGGAAAAAGTGCAAAGGTGCTAAAAATAATGCCATAATAAAAAATTGGCTAAGTCTGGAAGAAAAGTGCAAAGGTGCTAAAATTCAGCACCATTGCACAAAAAATGACTAAGTCTGGAAAAAGTGCAAAGGTGCTAAAAATAATGCCATAGTCAAAAATTGGCTAAGTCCGGCAACAATGTGTAAGAGTGCACTTTTTTAGCGCTTCTACACATTTTTGGAAAATCACTTTTTATGCAGGGTCGCTGATTTTTGGCGCACTTTCAACACTTAGCCAAAAATTTGGATGAGTTAGGCAACAATGTGTAAGAGCGCACTTTTTTAGCGCTTCTACATATTTTTGGAAAATCACTTTTTATGTAGGGTCGCTGATTTTTGGCGCCCCTGCACTTTCAACACTTAGCCAAAACTTTGGATGGGTTAGAGCGCAAGTTTTTGGCACAACTGCATATTTCACAATTTAACTAAGTATGATCAGTGAGACTTCGCGAAGTAGCTCGTTTCAAAGGTCTTCGCGAGGCGAACATAGGGGGATGCTCAAACTGACTGTTTGAGGCTTTGGAATGCACTTCAAGGTGGATTGAAAATCACCTCGTTTTGCGTGCTTGAACTTCACGAACTTAGGAAACATACAAGTTTCGTAGGGGGTTATCCGTGAATCGAGCGCTGCAAGATTCCATGATAACAAGTATATTGAATAATGAAACAAACAACATAAATGTAAAACTGTATGCCTGAAAATAATGTAAACAATGAGTACTTAAATATAAAAGAGTATATTGAATATTGAAACAAACAACATAAATGTAAAACAAAAAGCCTGAAAATAATGTAAACACTAAGTACATAAATATAAAAGAGAATATTGAATAATGAAACAAACAACATAAATGTAAATCCAATATACCGATAAATAAAAACATGAATTTACTTATTCTAGGTGTACCGACTTGAATAAGCTCCCTTTTAAGAGGAATGTGCAGAAGTTTCCTTAGTAAGCTTTGAAATCTGCAGAGGATATTTAGTGAAAGCAAAGGAGAATTCATAATGAAAATGACCTTGGAAATTCCTTCTTATAAAATCATTCGAATGTGTAAATTGAATGCATTGAATTGTGGTGGTTGAGTTTCAAATTTGAATTTTCATGGGAAACAATGTCATTTCATTTTGCAGTGGCCATTTATGCTTGAGTTCTGTCGTGGCTTTTAAGAAATCAATTTTATATTTGGTTTAATTGACAAAATAGGTGGCTTTATTAACTTCAGTCATATATATGAATTATAATATGTTTTTTAGTATATTAGGGAGCTTTACACCATTAACTATGTGTGTAGGTACCAAAAATAGATGGAGTTAATGCATGAAGATGTGAAGGGAAGTGTGGGTGAATGTGCAATTGATAGCTCATAAAGCCAATCAATATTTTGTATTATGTGTGCACCATTAACTGTTCATAATGTTTTAAATTATGTGACATTGTGCACCATTATCTGTTTATGTATACATGTAAATACAATGTAGTTGAAGCTTTCAGCCACTTGCATGGAGTGGTTATTGTAAACATCACTGTACTTTAATTAATTCAAAAATGACTTTATTTTGTGCAAGTTGACTTTTGTTGAAAACATATATGCACCAATATATGTTTAAACTTGTTTTTTTTGGTTAGTTACACACTTAGTAGTGAACATATATTGGTGTAATTTCCAATTTTTTATTGACATAATTAAAACATTGTAATGACTAAAATGTAAACGGTTATTGGGAGGTCAGGTGAACAAGGAGTAAACAACAATCGAATCATGGGCGGCAATTGGGTCTTTTCCCCTAGCGTAAGAACAAAACCTTTTTAAGCCATCTAAACCAATGTTCGAAGATCTGTGTTTTTAACTTGAACGTATTACCTAGGTCGATTAGATGGAGAGCAGGACCATAGAACATATTATGTCGGGGATATTTAAGACACTTTTGGAGAATTTCTCGAAAAAATTTCATCATAAAATTGGCTATAATCTTCACAACTTACACAATCTAAAATCTCGAATGTATGGTAGAAACGAGTTCCTGCCTGAAAGTCGGCTTCAATTTGGCATTATTTCCCCATTATCCGAAGCCATTCGTCCAAGTACTCTATGTACATCTGACATTTTTAGATTGAAGTCATGCCAATCAGCTCGAATGGTTGAATTGAGATGATGTATAGGGAAAGCTGTGAATGTGGGAGATTGAAAATTGCCACCCTCTTTTCTAATTATCTCGTTTCACAGTCAGAGGCTGATTATCGTGCATTGCCTCTGGGAGTGGAGGTCTGTCTATGGTGAAGACTGAACTGTGAATCAGTGGATTGAAGACTACAAGTGCGGGGGCATGGAGATCCTTAGTGCAAGTAGTGCAGTAACTGCAGTCTCATTTTTATCATGGCCGCAGAAAAGAACAAGCTCCAAAATGGTTTCTGCTGTGTACAATTTGAATTTTCGTTCCATTAAAAGTAGTACATCGAATAAGATTAAGGTAGAGAAGTTGAATTGGGTCAGCTCAGTTGGGGGTGGTTCAGTATGTACACTAATGACTACTCTGATATGGGGACTTACAGAGAAAGCAGCCATTGCCCTTGAACCTGGGCGCTTTGATGTTGAGGGTCCAGTGAATGATGTGGCTGCCTTCCTGGACAAGTACCCATTTTTTGCATTTGGAGTCTCATTTGTGGTATTTTTTGTGATTCCTTTGCTAAGAGAACAAGTTGATAAATCCATCAAATGGGCTACAGCAGAAGAAGCTTATTCCAAACTGAGGGATGAAAAAGAATCCCAACTGGTAGATATTAGAACTGTGGACAAGATCAATGATTTGGGTTCTCCAGATTTTTCGAGTTTTAACAAAGAAGTTGTACAAGTAACCTATGAAGGAGATGATATTGCTTTTTTGGTTGAGATGCTGAACAGATTCAAAGAACCAGATAGAACCACATTGTACATTCTTGACACGTAAGCTCTAATGTCACGTAGTTTTTTCTTAAAATTTGAACTACTATAACTGTAGATTTCAATTGTGAAGTAGAATATAAGTGTGATAATGGTACAAGGGGATTACACCGATGTGGGCAATGTGTTGATATGCAGGTATGATGGAAAGTCAATGGAAGTAGCCCAGATGCTCACACGAAATGGTTTCAAAGCAGCATATGCAATCAGAGATGGATTCCAAGGAAGTAATGGTTGGCAGGTAAGTTATTGTTTATAAGCTGTTCTTCTTTATTGCATGTAGAATTCAACTGCTTAAAGGTATGGGCATTAGGTACTTTGGTTGTAGTTAACTTGGCCAGGTTTCTCTAATTCCTAAAGTTACTCGTATACCGAATTGGTATCTGGTTCGGTCGTGACATAAAAAACGATCCATATTGGAAAGAATCGAAGGAAAATACCAGTTGATTCCGTTTGAAACTAAGTTACTAATGATGACCGGAAACTTAGAAGCACTCTTTAGTTTATAAAATTGGGTTTCGATCTCTACTAGGCTGAGTTATTTGCTGATTCAAAAAAGTTATCGGATAAACATACAAATATAGTTGGACTGCTAGTAGCATGGAAATGCAGCTTCATTGTAGGGTCAAAAACAGCACGATGGAGTTATCTTAACTGTGATATCTTTTACATATTTGAATTTCTCTCAAAAAGCATGTAATTAATAAAAACAGCATCTCATTTCAAGTTCACATGCAAAAGTTATGACAGTTGCAAATTGCAAGACAAGCTTTCATTGATGGGCTTTCCGTGGCCCAATTTTATTTACAGATTTAACCTTGGTCGATTTTCTCTCTAATGGGACTATATCACAGCTGACAGGAACTGATGTCAAACATGTCATATATCAGACAAAATGGCAAAACTGAAAGGTTATCTGGGGACTTGAAATGGTTCTCCTTCTTCTTCTGTGTGTGGAAGGCATTGCCTTCCTCCTCAGTCAAATCATGTACTCGTTTCTAGAATAAATGCACCCATTAGGCTATGTACTGGTAACTTCTTCCCTGTTGGAAAGGCAAGGAAGAATGTTGTAGAGATCATAGTTGGCAGACTCTGACTTAACTTGGCAAACCCAAGATGTGTGACTTGGCAAAAAACTCGGCAACTAAAAAAATTGCTTAAATTTTTAAAAAATTAAATAAACATTTCTTTTGCAAAATTCAATGCCAAATGTATACAATGAGTCCATCAAGAGTACAAAAGTGTATTTTATTAAATTTGATTCATTTGAATACAAATTGAGTACATAATTGCTTCATCATGTGGAATCTTGATACACTAGTTAGCTGGCAACTATTATGAATTTATAATGGTTGCCTTTGAAAATCATCATCATAATTCATAAATTGCATATTACAACATTCTACATCTTCCTCTTCCCTAATCTAGTGAAAACTTGGGGAGAGGTTCTAATCCTTGCACTGTGCTGCAACTCCATGCTTGGCATAGAAGGTTGTGTTTGTGGCTTTGGCTTGATCTCCATCCTGCTACTAGATGGCAATGACTCCTCCTCTACTTCATCAATGTCACCCAATGACAATCCAGGAGCTCTTTCTATTGTAGTCACATCCTCCATTGCCTTCCTCTCAAAATCAAGAATCTCATCTGCAGTAAATAATGGGGTCTCCTCATCCCGCCTTATCCAATCACTATAAGGATCAATGCCATCCAAATCAATGATCTCCTTTGATTTGTCCTCCACCTTTCTTGTATGAAGCCGAAGGTTGTATTGTACAAAGACAAGGTCATTGATGTGTTTTTGAGTTGATTTATTCCGCTTCTTTGTGTCAATGGCCTTAAACAAACTGTAGTTGCACTTATAGGAAGAAGCAAGACAAGGTTGACACAAAATGCAGAGGGCTAATCTTTGAAGATTTGGGGTATTTGCACCCCAATCTTCCTATCGAGAACCTACAAAATACAATATTCAAGAGTTAGTAAGAAAACCATATTTTATCAATAGTTGTGGATTTGAAATTTTTAACTTGTAAGATGCATGTAAAGACTCTAACTTTTGTTACTTGGTGATTAAGTGGTTCTTCCTTGGATATCAATTGCCAAAAAAAAGAGCTTCCCCCTACCACTCTTGTAATTCTGCAATTCCTGAACAATGAGGTCTCTCTCCTCAGCCTCAAGTACCATGTTCTCAATGCATGTCATGAGGCCCTCCATAACCTCTACATTAGGATTTGTGAAGCTATCCAAATAGAAAAAACCGAGGTTGAGGAGGTTTCTAATTGCATGAATGGGTTGGTGGAGTTGATTGTTCCACCTCCAATCAATGATCTCCTAAATGGGATCAAATTTAAGTTTGTCGCCCTTGTAATAGTTTTAGATGGACTTTTTGACCCTATCCATGGCCTCATAAATGTACCCCATTAGGTTTTGATCCCTATCTACAAGCGCAAAACTCTAACCAAGGGCTCCGACGCCTACAAATACAAACAAATTAAAGTTATAAATTTATAATGAAACTAAATACTTTTAAAGTTTAAAAATAAAAGATTCAATTTGAATTTTAGATCGAAGTTTTGAGGTTACATTGACAATTTCTATAGCTCTTTGTGTGAAGAGGTTATCAAAGACTATCCTTGCAATCCTCTCTCATTCAGACTTCTTTAAATATGATGAGTCTAGCCATGCTTGAATCACAAACATTTGTTTCAAAGAAGTCAACAAACCAATAATGCTTTGCAACATTAGAAAGATCACTGTAAACCTTCAAACACTCGATCACATTAGCTCTTTCCTTTTGTTGTGATCTCATCAAACTAAGAACCCAAGGGTGATTATAATTTTTTTTTATTTTATATTTCTTGTATCTTCTACAACTGGTCTCATCCAATCAATTTTGCCTATTTCCTCCAAATGAAGGGCAAGGCAATGTGTTGTGCAAGGGGCCCAAGAGAGTGATCGATGCCTCTACTAGAACAATCTCCTAGCTGTTACATACACTGCTGCATTGTCAATTATAATTTGCACTACATTCTCTATGCCCACCTCTAAAACAACTTCCTCCAACATTAGGCTCAAAGTTTGACTCTTCAATTTTCTGATTCATCATTCTCCTAAAATAAACTAAAGACAAAAATGAGGTGAACGACCTTTCAACTTCTATGCTCATGTGCACACAAAAACAAATAAAAATTGTTTTATGTACAATACAAACCTATAATATTTTGGATCGATATTCCTAACATACCCCGCATGGCCCAAAGTCCATCTTCATCTGTGTTTCATTCTTCACTTTTGCTTCATTTGAAGGAGTCCTCTAAATTTCTTGAATTTGACTTGATCCAAAGGCTTTGTGAATATGTTTGCTATCTGTTTACTGTGGGACAATAAATAGGATAATCTGATAAACTATCTTCTGTGTTGTAAGCATTCTTAGATGGTGATACTTCACCTCCATGTGTTTTGTCTTTGCATCAAGTAAACAAATCTTTGTAATTCTGATGGCATTTTGATTATCCATATTCAACTCTTTAGGACCATTTTGACAATCCCGCAACTCTTTAAGATCCTATGAAGATGTACTAACTCTCTCAAAGCATTCCATGCTGCAGTGTACTCTGATTCAGTTGTAGAATTACCCATTGTATCCTGTTTCTTGCAACACCAAGCTATTGCACCTTCCACACTACCACCATAATCTGCACTTGAAAAATTTACAAGCCTGAAATTCTTGTTTCTCCTATATTCTATGCGGAAGGATTTTGTACTGTTCAAGTATCTCAAAACTCTTTTAGCTGCTAGCCAACAGCTATTTTTGCTTCAATCATGCATCTGGACAAAATATTAACTACAAATTAATATCAGTTCTAGTATTCACCAAATAGACCAAGCCTCCAATCAGTTGCCTACACTTCGTATAATAAATCAATTTACCTCCGTCGTCCTTTAAAAGTTTCAAAATAGTTTCCATAGGCAATAGAGATTTACAATCTTCCCTTTCAAATTTTTTCAACAGGTAACATATGTTTTTTTTCATGTGAAATGAAAATACGATGATTTTGCTGTCTTACTTCCATTCCCAGATAATAGTGCAAAATTGCAAAAGGCTCAAATCAGTGATTTCAAACTCTTCTTTTAATATTTTCTTCACCTTATTAAGTTGTTTTCTCTCATTTCTACCTAGCAAAAGATCATCAGCATACAAAATAAAAATCATAAATTTGTTTCCTTGCATTTGAATGTGGAGTATCATTAGATTCGCTCTGCATAAAACCAATTTGCCTCAAATAACTACCAATTGATCTTTGCATAACAGCCTCTAGGTGCTTGTTTCAAAGCACCCAGCTTTAGTCAAGCACCTTAACTTGCTTTCTAATCTGTTCGCTTCGAATCCTTGTGGCTGTGACATGTAGACAACTTCTTGCAAATAATCATTAAAAAGATCACTTATATCATTGATTTGATATACATTCCTATTTTGTTGTGCTGCAAGGGCTGAAAACATTTTCACTCTGCCCCACTTGGTTGAAGGAGCAAAATTCTCCCTATAATCGATGCCTTCTTTTTGAGCATACCCCTTGGTTATTAATCTTGTTTTGTACTTGTTCATTGATCCATCTGCCTTATGCTTCAACCTATACACCCGTTTGCTCCTAATGGGTTTTTCTCTAGGGGGACAGTCTACAAGATTCTAAGTCCTTTTTTTCATGATGGACTCATACTCACTCCTCTACAAAAGTCAATGCACAAACATTAGTCAACAAAGTATAGTTTACCTGGTATGATTCCTTCATCTGGTCTAACTGAAGTAATCTGCTGTTTTGCCCACTTGAGTATATGAGCAACTCGGCAACTTGTTTTACCTGTGAATTTTTCTAATATATTCCGCTTCATGAGATTGAGATGAAACCTCTTTGTCACCTGAAACTAGTATTTACATCATTAGTACTAGAATCTATATAATTTGATACAAGTGAATCTCATACCATACTAGAATCACCATTCCGAGTTGATGATTCTGGAGATCTATCATTTTTGCTCCAACCAATAGTATACCAGACTCTCCTTACTGGGATGAACTTTCTTGCTTTCCTCACTTTTTGTTTTCTGATTTTTTTCTTGACCTATATCACTCTTTTCTCAAGTTGAGAATCATCCATACTATCTAGTTTTAAAAAAATTGACATCTCTATTGATTATAATTTTTTTATTGCAATCAACTTCAATTTATCACCTTTGTTGTCATCATAATAGCCAATAAAAATACTTTTGACCCTCCTAGCTTCTACTTTCATCCTAAGGTCACCATGAAGTAGTGCATAACATGTTGAACCAAAAACTTTTAAATGTTTTGCCTTTACTTTGTACCCATACCACATCTCAAAAGCTGTCACTCCGTCCAATGTTGAAGTTGGACCTTTCATCCTCAAATAGATTGTTGTGTCTACTGCATCTGCCCATAAGCAATTATCTAGATTCTTATGTTTCAACATAGATCTAGCCATATCTTTGTGTCCAGTTCATTCCTTTTGCTACCCATTCTGCTGTAGCGTGTGAGTGCTAGTGAAATGCTTCCTTATGCCATGCTCCTCATAAATATCCCAAAACTCATCATAAATGTATTCACCATCATTATCTGATCTCAAAGTCAATATATTCTTGTTAGATTGATTCTCAACTAGGTCTTTAAGCTCAACAAACGTAGATAAAACAGCTGATTTGTTCTTCAATAAATACACCCATGCCATATGAAAATAGCCATCAATAAAAAGTACAAAATATCTATTCCCTTTATGTGTATAAGAACCCATATCACAAATATCACTATGAATCAATTGCAAAATTATGTTAGCCCTCCAACTTTCTTGTTGTGGAAACCTTTGATGATTTTGTTTATCCATTATGCATGCGTCAAAAAATATTCTCTTTTACCATATCTTTCCTTTACAAATCAGTCAAACTATGCAAATTCAAATGCCCATACCTGAGATGGCATAACTTCTTAAGATCCACATTCTTTGATTGTGCAATTTCTACATGTTCCTCTTCTCTTGGTATGATTTTGCAATGCCTTCTAATCAAATTACCATCGGTATATCTTGTATACTCAATTTTATATCCATTTTGAATGTAATTTCACCAATCCATCCTCAAGCACATTTTGCTAACTCAATTTCCTTGTTGTCACCAAAGACATCAAATTCTTTCTCAAAGGAGGAACATACCATACATCATAGTAAAAACTTAAGTATCATTAGGAAGTTTCACCTTCGCTCTTTGTATGCCAACTACTCTAATAAGAAGAGTCTTGTATACAAGTCTGACAGAGTTCAAATTTTCCTCTGGATACTTCCAAAAGATATCCTTCTCAAAAGTCATATGTTAGGTTGCTCTTGTATCTATGGTCCACAAGAATTTCCCGCACATGCTACTTCTACTGCAGTGTAAGTAGATTCATAATTCCCATCATCAACAAAATTTGAATTGTCATTATCATCAGTATCACCAGATTGTGCATAAATAGCAGAAACTTGCTTCTTTGGGATCTTCTCAGAAGGCATGCTACATTCAATAGTGTAATGTTGAATCTTTCCACATTTGTAGCAAGTGATTTCTCTCTTGCTTTGGCTTTGGCCTCTTCCTCTTCCTTTATTGTGTCTTCCTCTTCCTTTAGAATAATTATCTCCATCATGCCCTACATGATGATCACATGTGTATCTGCCACCTCTACCAAAGTGATGGAAACCTTTATCTCTTCCATCATTGTTGTATGTGCCTCTACTTCTACCTCTGTTTGAAGTTTTTGAACTGCTATAACTTGTGACAAAAAGATTCTTCTTACTTGTATGCTGAATTAATCTCACAAAGTGTGCCACATTTCCCTATGCTCAATTTATTTGTTGGTCACAATGTTTCAATGAAGTTTCTATAAGAATGAGGACGACCATTCAATGACATTTAGTTCTATCATCTACTACATCAAAACCTGCTTTCCCAATTTGTGAGTGGATATTTTTTGTTTTAGACAAATATTCGCTTACTTCTCCTATTTTGTAACATTTTTTTATTATACAACTATAGCATTAGATCAATCTGTCTGTATTGCAGCTGCTTGTCATACAAATCACTAAGTGTGTGCCATGCCTCCCAACTATTTTTTGATGAGTCCTCGTGAACGTCGATAATGTGCAAAGCCATTGAATAATTAAAATGCGTTTGATTTTATAAACCAAATGCGGCCTTCTAGTAGCATCAATAGGAATAGTGGGTCAATTTTTATCTTCTACTAATTCTCACAAATAATTGAAAATAAAGTTCCTTTTAACACCCTTTTCCATTCTATGTAATTTTTTGCTATTTAACTTATTTGAGTTGGTGAATAGTCAAGAAATGCTCAACATCATTGTAAGAGTAAAATAACAAAATGAAGACCCAAAAAATGAATGACGCCCTTCAAAAAATACTCAATGAACCCACTTAATCCTCCCACCTTATAACTCCCCAAAATACTTTCTTTTAAACCTGAGGCAAGGAAATAGCAGCAACAGTTCATATCGAAATTCTTTTCCTGTGCTTTTTGTTTTCAGCAATAAGTTGAAAAAACAAACAACACAATGAAGGATGGCTGAACAAAATAGAGATCACCATCATCAAACACCAATATTTAAATCACCAGATTATCCATGCAGCCCTTCGGGAAGTCTTTCATCCATACAGCTAATGCCTTTAATCCATAAGGCTCCGATACCACATGTACAAAATAGAGATGGTCTCCCCAAGTACTCTTTGGGCTGAGACAGTTTTACTAATCTCAACAAAAAGGATTATGAAGTTTGTGATGGATGTCCATATACCATCCCATACTCATACAAGCTCAATAAAGGTGAAAAACTAATGCAAGAAGAAGAGTTGATTCTTCATGCTCCTTATTCTCCTAAAATACACTAAAGACAAAAATTAGGTGGACGAACTTTCAACTTCCATCCTCATGTGCACACAACAGCAAATAAAAATTGCATTATGTACAAAATAAACCTATTCTACTTTGGATCAATATTCCTAATATGGCACCTAAAGTCATATCACATGGCAGGTACAGAACTTCTTAAGCTAGGAACCTAAAGTCATATTCCAAGGTGGTTTTTCTGTTGCCCTTCACAATCTCATTGGGGTGAAATGAAGACAGAAATACATGATAAAGATTCTTTATATTTTCAACCATAGTTTTCACCATTGTTGATCAGCTATCTTGCTTTCTGCTCCACACTTAGCAATTTGATGCTCAAGATCCTTTATCTTTGCGTGATTATCGTTGATTTGCTCGAAGACTAAAGATCCAAGTTTCAAAATCTTCACAATTTCCATAGTTCATCCAAGGTTGTTTTTTCCTTGTCCTTAACAATCTCACTGGGATGAAACGAAGACAGAAACACATGATATAGATTCTTCATATTTATCAACCATAGTTTGCACCATTGCTGATCAGCTATCTTGTATTCCTCTCCACACCTGGCAATTTGATGCTCAAGATCCTTGATCTTTTGAGATAATCATTCACTCAAAGCCTAAAGATCCAAGCTTGATTAATTCTTACTGCAATATGAATGTATAACCTTGATCCAGAAGATCAAACAACTTAAATGCTTCCTTCATGTCCTTTGGAGTTGATTTGCCATGCAAATAATGTCATAGCTCAGGTGCAAAATATTGGGTCAATGTTGCTATTGCTGGATCTAACCTAACATAGAATGCACCCCGCTTTCCTTTTTTCTTTGGAGGAGCTTCAGTCCCAGTAATGGTCCATCACCCTTCTTTATCTCACCTTTGTTGGCACCTTGGTCGTTCATCTGCTGCCCTTGCTTGTTGCCATTCAATGGGACTTATTAGATTTCCCTTGAGTTATATTCACCTATTGCTTGGATTCAAATATTTTGCGAATTTTGATGTTTTTTCCTTGCTCCTATAGTAACGTCTCCCATGGTTCATCTAAGGTGATTTTCTTTGTCTCCTTCTTCATAATCTTATAGGAGTGAATTAAAAACAGAAATATATCTATAGCTTCTTCAGATTTTCAATCACAGTTTGCATGAACTATTGATATGTTATCTTGTATTCCACTCCACAGTCAGCAATTTGATGCTCAAGATTCTTGATTTTTATTGGATAATTGCCGATCCACTCAAAGTCTAAAGGTTCAAACCTATTATACTCCCATTACAATATGAATGCATGACCCTGACCCAAAAATAAAAGACCTTCAATGCCTCCCCATGTGTCCTCTGGAGTTGCTTTTCCATGTAAATGGTGTCATAGCTTAAGAGCAATAAACCTAGTAAATGTTGCCCTTGCTTAATATTCCCTATCATAGAATGCAGCCTTCTTTTCTTCTTTCTTTGAAGTGGCCTCAATCCCTCTAACAACATGCTACAGACCTTGGGCCATGAAGACAAGTTGCATTGTCTTTGTAAATTCCTGGTAGTAATGTCCACATAACACTAGTGCAGAAGCATCATCTACCTAGTATATCTTAGGATCAACCCCTTTTTAAAAAGTCTCTAAAAGCCTCAATATGGTATTACCACTAGAAGAGCTCGAAAACGCCTTTCCAATACTTGAAAATGGTGTAAACTGAAGAATGCGTTGTGAAGTTATGCTCCAACACAAATTGGCCTCCAAGTGCGCTCAAAATCCCAAAAATAAGCAAAAAGTAGAAATTCAGATACAAATTTTAAAATTTGAAAGGAAATTATCTGTATGCCAAGAGTCCTGCTTTGTTGCTTTGCTTGCCACCTGTCATACATGATATGCTGGATTTTGTTGGCTGGATCAACTATTAATAATAGAGAATATGGCCCAATGACACTCAAACATGTGTTGGCAACCTTTAGCCACTAGGGAGATTTTTTATCCATATCACTTACCTTTTCAACATTATAAAAATATTGTATGAGTTTGTCAGAATGTACCATGTGGCACCATAGAATTATGCCATATCACTATCCAAACCACCACTTTACCACAAAATACATGTAAATTTTGATCGTCAAGGGTTGAACCTACCACATTTCTCAAGTGAGGTAAACACATTAGACGGGTTGGATGGGCCTTGTGCCTATCCCTTTTATAGTGTGGCAGTCTTTTAAACAAAGATCTGACACATGGAATGAGGTCATATGAAGAATCAACTGCTTTGTACACCCCCTGTCTGGATAGTGCATAGTCACTTGGTGTGGCCAATAGTCCTGGCATCAGCTTTGTGGTTGCCAATTGTTTCTTTCTCCCAAATCTTCCGATTTGGATTTGAGGCCTCAAACAAAGGAATTTTTTAATTTTTTGTAAGAAATATAAAAATGTGGATCAGATCTTAGAGATTCCGTCTCCAACAAGGATTTCCTGTAGAAACTCTAATCTTCCTATATGGACAATTCTTGCACCAGACAAGCAAAAAAGCAGCTATTCACACCTCCAGTTTGCATAAGCTTCTACAGATCTACCGTGAACATTTCCTTTGGACCACCCATATATTGAATTGTGATTCACTTTTCAAAAATCCAGTCCCTAACAAACTAGCCAAAATTGACCAAACTCCTATTGTTTTCCAATATGCCTTGCATTGAACTGTGTGATTATAAAAAACAAAACTTTAGGTTAAAAAACCACAGGCTTTACTGCCATGTGAGTGTTTAAATGCAATATTCATAATTAACAAAAAGTAAATATTCACAATATGCATTGAAAATTTTGAACTTAGAGAATTGAGGATGAATCCCTAAAGGATTCCAATATCACAATATATTCAATAAGAATAGATGACAATTTTATGTGGATAATGGGTGCGCACAACTACTAATTAGTTTAATTTAATACCAAAGTAGCCGGATACGCCCCTGCCCCTCCCCAAGCGTGCGTATCCCTGTATTTGATACGGATACGGGTACAATACACCACAGATACATGTTGGATACTGTACCCACATGTGTCCAAAAAGTCTTGATTTTTCTAGCTGTGCCGGATACTTTGTGATTTGATTTTCAAAATATCTGACATGAATCTTCCTAAACTTAATCTTAAAAAACTTCAATTGTGCAATTTTCTTTTTGTTTTGTATAAACAAAACCTACACCAAATGAGGAAGACAACTGAAATGTTTTTCTATTTCAGCAACCCTTTTTTCTAGGTCTTCTTGCAGTGCAACTCTACTATTTTTTTGGCGTTTCAATTTTTATAGATTTAAAAAAGTTAATTGTTTATAGTTTTATATTTAATATTATGTTGTTTAAAGTTAAACATTAGAAATTTTGAAAAAATTAAAATTTATTCTTTAAATATAATAAAATTTATTAATATATATTTAATTGTTTATTCTTTACTAAATTATTAATGTTTAAATTTTAATATTATATAATTTATGTTTACTTATTTTCTTTTAAAGTAATGAAAATCTCCTCTAATAACTTAGGAAATATATGTGTATGTGTTTTTGATGAATGTCGTATCCAGCCGTATCCATATTGGGGGTCTTAAAAATGGCCGTATCTGTGTCCAATACCGTATCCGTATTTGTGTCCATGCAACTTTGTTTAATACCCATTCAATTACAAATTTTTAAGGTTGGAGCCTACATGCCTACATGCATTTAAATGTGC
Organism: Sequoia sempervirens; assembly: GCA_007258455.2. Classification (NCBI taxonomy): domain Eukaryota; kingdom Viridiplantae; phylum Streptophyta; class Pinopsida; order Cupressales; family Cupressaceae; genus Sequoia; species Sequoia sempervirens. Next base: position 1,030,640,068 of record VDFB02271358.1, on the reverse strand, counting down.
TCCATAAATTAAGGATCTACAAATGGCCCGATAACAGAGACTTCCATCCACTCTTTAACAAATTGTGCAGACAAAGAGTTGAAAATTGATACTTCTGAAGGACAAATAAATCATCTATTACTTGGGATGATTAACCTCTCCCATTGTTTGATGGAAATTTCCGGGTAAACGATAGCTTGTTTTTATAGGAAAGAATGAATTTTTGAGATACTAGCTTGTTAAAAATATTCTATTGTTGAAGGAGCAGCTGATTTCTGCTTTCAGAGTAAGGGGGATGCCATTGAGATACATGTGAGATTTATGCATACAGAAAATATAAAGAGTGCTAAGTTTGTTTTATTTTTTGAACTCGTTATGAATTTGCCCAAGTTACAATTAGTTGGAACTTGTCAAACTATGAGAAAATAAAGATTATGCATTGTGTTACCCAGGCAGTTGAAGAAAAACTATTTACAAACACTACACAAGTGGATGCTAGATATGGGGCAACTGTTTCTCCAAATCCAAAAATCAATGCCTCTGCCTCTTTGATGGTAAAACCAGAATCTCTACAAGATCAAAGTACTGAATCCAGGACCATACCATCTTCTATGCCAGATAAAAAGGTTGATGACTCTACACCAGTTCCATCGTCTTTGGATGGAGATGTTGGAGTCAATTCAGGATCTCAGGCTGCACCAGTGGAAGTTTCTTCTCAGGCTCCTTCCTTGCCCAGGGCATTGTCACCATATCCACAGGTACTCCATGGGTTGTCGATGCATCTGAAACTACTTTCTATATTTGATGCAATGAATTTCATTTTTGCAATATGCTTATCCTCTATTGTTAACTCATTGGTCTTCTCTGTAGTATCCAGATATGAAACCGCCAACATCACCCACTCCATCTAAACCAACCAGCAAAACTGTGGATGCTGCTACTGATAATGGTGCAGCTATGGCAGATGAGAAGGTGGTTGTCTGTGTTAGTGAGACCCCTTTCTTGTCTCAGGCATTGTCACCATATGCACGGGTATCATATGGTCTTATCCTTTTTTCCTTTTTTGATGCATTTAATTTTAAACTACTTTGTATAATTAATGCAGAAAATGTTGTTTTTGATGTTATCCAATTGATATTGTTTGTAGTATCCAGATTTGAAACCCCCAACATCACCAACACCATCAAAGCCAACTGGAAAGGCTTTGGATTCTGCTACAAATAATGGTCCAGTGATTTCTGATCAAATTGTTGATGGCTCTGCCCAAATTACTAAATCTGCAATGCTCTCATCTTCTTCTGAGCAGCCACCAATTGAACTTGCTATTGAAGCTCCTTGCTTCTCACGGCCATTGTCTCCATACGCACATGTATCAAATATTCTAATCACTTTTGGTATCTTTCTTGATGCATCTATGGTAGTTAGTAGATTAGATGACAAAATACTGTATTTAAAGCTTTACTTGTCATCTAGTTATCTGGTTGATATCTTGTGCAGTACCCAGATCTGAAACCCCCAACATCACCAACTCCATCAAAACCAAGTCTGGCTAAAGCTATAGATGCTACTACTGGTAGAATTCCATTGGCTTTGGATCAAAACGTCAACAAACCTGCTCCAACAATCAAATCAGCATCAGTCTCAGCATCTTTGGATAAGGAAAGTGGAGTCAATTCAGCCTCTCAGCCTGCGCCGATTGAACCTGCTTTCGAGGCCTCTTGTCAATACAAAACATTATCACCATACTCTGTGGTATTATATGGTTTTAGAATAATATTATTTTCTTCATTTCTACATACAAAGAAGCTTGTATATATATGGAAGCTTGGTTTTCAAGGCATGCTTATAGTCTAGTTGTCTGGCTGATTTTGTGTGCAGTATCCAGATTTGAAACCACCCACATCACCAACTCCGTCAAGGCCTTGAGGAGGTTTCCATAATTGGCCTTTTTCATGGTTTGAAATGAACGTATCCATTCCAAACTTCCATGTTACGGGCAGATGGTTGCAATTTTCTGTTTGTAAATTGGTAATTTACCTTGTGGCTTTTCTAATCCAATTTATCAGTCACATTCAATAATCTATTTCACAATCCTGTAAGGAAATATCCTACTGTTGCAAGTTGAGAGCCAATGAGGATGTAGTTTAGGAGTTACCTTGTTGATTAGGAAAATTTCATAGGAGGCTTTCTGTGGCCTTCAAAATTGTTGTAAAATTGCAACCAAGAGAGTTTATATTCTTAGGATAGCGAGTGTGAAACAGCCTGGTATTCTATTACCCTTTCTGTAATTCTTTTTTAATCAATTTGTTGATAATTGATTTTGACCATAATATGTATTTTTTAAAACTGTTAACAATGTTGTGTTCCATTCGATGCCTTTGGTCATGAGTCATGAAATAGGTAATGTCAATAACTTGTGTGTATAGGAAGTGATGAAACTCCTACCAAGGAGTTGAAGCAGAATAGTTTTTATTCAATTTATTGCGTTGATTAAATATACACAAATTTTATACCGTATTTGGATGCAACTACAACTTTAGCTGCAAACAAAGATACAATTTCCTTTTGTTGATGAATTGTAAGGTAAAATTTTGAGCAATTGTGCAACTTTATATTAACGGCCCTGCTTTATCTACCCAACTTCAATATCTTGATATATAACGTCTATAACATTTCTTTTTTGTTTAATTAATGAAAAATGAAGAAGAAACACAGGTTTGGGATGTTGAATGGCCATGGGTGGGAAAATCAGAAATGGAGGCAGAGAGGATCCAGGCAGTTCTTAGCAGGTGTTGACAGACTGGTGGGAGCCAGATTTTCTTCTGGCTCAGTTGTAGTCACAGGGGCTAACACAATATCCATTGGGCAGAACTCTCCTGATGCTATTCTCTTCAAGGTTGCTCAAAGTCCTTGCTGTTGCCGATAAGATTCCTGTTGTAGTTCTAGGCGCTGGAGTAGAGGCTGAAAGAAGCTTTCTACCCAATCTGGTGATCTAGTTTCAGTCAAGGACAGGTCTATTCATGTGAAGGAGTTTGGGATTTGGTGAAGAAGTTTTGATCTTCAGATTTCTCTTTCATTCTTCGCCATATGGTTATTTTATTCTGGTATTCAATAACCATGAAGACCAGCAGGATACCCTTTTGAAGGATCCAAAGGCATTTTTGGGGTAAATGTTAAAGTTAAATTTTGGTCTCCTCGATTTTCTAGTGGGCATTTGACATCAGACTGTTAGGACATTTGGATCAGACTGTTTAGTTTGCCCTATGAATTTCGGAAGAGAGAGGTCCTGGAAGCTATTGGACGGATTGTTGGAGAGTTTGTTGAGATTGACTCTCAATCTCTGCATAGCTAGATGGTGGTATGTATGATTAATAAAATCAGAAGGAATCTTGATTTGCCATTACCCCAATAGATAAGGTTGCTATGTTCCAAGGAGTTTCGAAACATGGGGATGGGGCACATGGATGGTTTTTGGGGACTTGGGGCTATGGGCGTATGGATAGTTTTTGGGATTGGGGGATTTTGGACCAAAATTTATGTTATTAATATATAGTTTTATTAATTAGACTAATTAATATTTATAATGATTAAACTAATTAATAAGAGCAATATTATATTATTATAAATATACATCTTCGTGACTCCTATGTTTTTTCATTGTTCAAAGAACTAATGGTGATGCAGGGAAATCTGACCATTCTAAATGATGAGGGTTGTGCAGATGAAGACAAGTATATTATCATTCTTGAATCTTTTTGTTCATTTTCTACTACGCTCTTAGATACTCCTTACAAAGTCAACAGAAACTTGCAAGAATTTATGAAAACTTGATAGCATCCACCACTTCTCCACCTTATTGCATCCTCTACTCTCTACGAAGTCAAAAGGTGTCCATGACATTTGAATTAAGAAACATGTGATCACCAACTTCCTAAAGTTAAGAAAAGAGTATGCATTTGAGTAAACAAAAACAATGACAGTTGTTTTACTTCAAATAATCTATTTTGTCTCCAATATAAATATTCTATTTCTTCCATTTCTTCCAGGTCAACCATTTGTACATGCCATCATGTTGTTTGTTAAAAGCTTTGGCACAAATCAAAAATGTTATCATGACAAAGAAACAAAGGAGTTTTGGAGATGAACAAACTCGTTATGCTAGGATTTTGGCACAATCAAGATTAGCACATGTAGTTAGTTGGCTTTCCATCTATAGTACAAAGCCCAAAATTGATTTTGGCCTATGCACAAGCATATAATGTTGCAACTAGGAAAGTACAAGATGCACATGGGAACACCATCTTGGATGTTACACAAGAGATGATATGTCACACATCTAATCTTCCATTTCATGCAAAAGTGGTAATAATTATAAATGAGTAAATATTTGTATTTGAAGGAAATTAATTAAACAACATTAGATATTTAAATAAGTATTGGTTGCTTAGAGAAAGAAAGGTGATCACCAAAATTCTCAAGAATCTTACAAGAGTAGACTTCCATGTTGAGATTAGTGATGTGATCTATATTTGTTCAAATATCCAATGTTGTCTACTAGAAATTCCAATAAATCTATACCACCCTTCAACAAAAATAGTTCATTGACTAGGCACATCTAGTGAGTGATAGAATTATGACCAAATGACTTCTATCATTACAAATAGAAGGTTCTCTATGACTTCTTATATAGTATACTTTCTTGCAAGACAGGTGTTGCCACTTTGTGCCAACCCTTTTATTCCCATCCATTATAACCAATCTGAGAAATCTTAATGGATTTATCATTCTCAAGTATCCCTCTAGTAGTTGTATTATCCCTTTTCCAAGCTTTAGTCAAATACCCATTTGCAAAAATCTCAAAAAAGTTGGCCAAATCCCCTTTTTCCTCCAAAAGGGCCCGTTGGAGTTTTGGGTCTCAAATAGACATTCAGACAAAGTCCAAATGTCCAAGTTTGTCCTCAATTCCCCATTCTTCTTTTTCTTCAAAAGGTCCTTTCGAGGTTTCGAGTCCCAAATGAACATTTAGACCAAGTTTGAATGTGCAAGTCCGTCCTTGATTCCCCATTCCTTTTTTTCTCTCCTTTCAGTCCCATTGGAGTATCAAGTCGTCCACTTTCTTTTTGAGTCCCCACTTCTTTTTTTGGTCCCATTAGAGTATCGGGTCTCGTCCAAATGTCCAATTTTCTTTTTGTCCCCCTCTTTCTTCTTTTAGTTCTTTGGAACATTAGGTTCTAATCGAGCCATTTGGTTAAAGTCCAAATGTCTGTTTCCATTCTCGGTCCCATTGGAACTTCGGATCCCAAAGAGACATTTGGATAAAGTCTAAATGCTTGTTTTTATTCTCGGTTTCCGCTTCTTCTTTTTGGTCCCGTCGAAACTTCAGATCCCGAAGGGACATTTGTATAAAGTTCCAATTGTCTGAATCAATTCTTGATTCCCATCCATGCTTCTTCTTTTGGTCTCGAAGGGACATTTGGATCAAGTCCAAATGTCCATTTTCTTTTTGTTCCCCTCTTTCTTCTTTTCATCCTTTTGGAACTTCAGGTCCCAAAGGGATTTTTGGACCAAAGTTCCAAAGGTCTGAATCCATTTTCAATTCCCACTTTCGCTTCTTCTTTTCTCTTGTTAGAACTTCGGGCCCTGAAGGGATTTTTGGACCAAGGTCCAAAAGTTTGAATCCACTTCTACTTCTCTATTCTCATCACCTTCAATTTTGTCAAAGCTTTGGACCCCGTGCAGACTTTTGGACAAATTTGCTAGATTTTCACATTTTCGCTATTAATGTTGCAATGACTTCCTCAACTACTAGATTTGATTCTTGAGGCTATGGATGAATTTTAAATGTATTTTTAACAACTCCAAGGCGGAAAAAATGACACCCATGCTTCATTTATTGTTTGTAGACCACCTTTCTATTAGAGGGTCACTCCTAGCTGTGATTTTGTTGTGGACTTTATGGGGGTTGTTGCTCTTCATCCACAAATTCATCAACGTGGAAGCATGGCTATGATGTCAAGGCTTTTATGGAGGGATTTCAACTCAGGATTTGATGTACACATGTTTGCACTTGATTAGGAAGGTTTTTGGCTAGGATTTCTTGCCCAGTCACATGCCATATCTGTCTCCTCCGACTTGTAGATGAATATAAGGCACTTTTGTGCTCATTGTAATGGTTCTTCCCTAGTTTCTCTAGCAAACATTGTAGTTCTATGCATTCTGCAACTATAAACAAGCTCATGCCTTTGTATTAATGAAAGTTATTGTAGACACCTAAAATTATCTTGAATATATCACACATCTCGATTTCACTAACATCATTTTCCTCATTATCACCTAATTCCTCCATTTAATTAAATAATTTTTAATTATTTAGTTAAAATTACTTTATTCCCCTATTAATCAAATAATTAAAGCTATTTGATTAGTTCATCATTTTCATGCTAATTTCCCCTCTTGATTAAATAATTCCCTATTATTTAATTAAAATATTAATTCTTCTCATCTTCACAATTAAGTGATTTCCATAATTATTTAATTGACTAATTTCCTCCAACCCTCCAACTTGCATAAAGTTTTTAAAAAAAAAAAAGAGAATATTCCCAAGTCAAATTCAAATATCTTCTTCCTTCCAATTCAAAATATCTTCAACCTTGTTTCCATAAAAAAAGGGATATTTTGGGCTCTCATAAATCCTTAAACCTTGATCTTCCCTCATCTCCTTGATTTCCTCTCATCTATTGATCTCCATTTTCAATCTTGATCGTTGATCAGAATTCTTAAAATCTATAAAACAAAGCCTTTCAAACATGAATATCATTTTTCACAATCCTCATAAGCATAGGCACTCTCTAGAATTCTTGAGTCAATCTTGAGCATTTTATAACACCGATTTTGTGAATCACACCTCTCATCAAGCTTTTGTAACATGGATTATACACAATTTGAGCAATCCACATCACAAATTGCATCAATCCACAATAAGATTGAAGGTTTGCATTGTCTATTGTGTTCAATTGCTTTGAATTATGTGTTTTCATGCTTTTCATTGAATCTTTTTGACATTGTTAGCTAATTTCACCATAGGTTTATATGATCTCAATTGTGTAAGTTTTTTGTGTTTTTAGACTCTAATTGCTTCAATTATGCTTTCATTTGATCACCATATTTTCCCCCACAACATTTTGGCACGTCTGATGGGACCACGTCTTGGATTTAACATTTTCTATGAAGTTTTTGTCAACCTGTAGGTTACATAGATGTATTTGAAGAAGTTCAACACTTTTGTCAGAGGCAGTGCAACGCTTTTGTCAAATCCTGCTGCATATGCAACGATATAATGATGCTTTTGTTAAAGGGCAACGTGTTTGACTAATACATTTTTTTTTTTTTTCTGCAAGTTAATTCTGCGCTTCTATTCAAAGATCGACGCTATTGTAGGCTTTCAACACGTATGATTGTTCAAAGTTCAATGCTATTGCATTATATCAACGCATTTGTTCTAACTATCTTTTGTTGCCTACTGGTTAATTCAATGCTTTTGTGAAAGATCAACGCTATTGCAGGAACTTCACTGCTTTTTCCTGTTTAACATTTGACACTATTGCATTAAATTGATGCATTTGTTCTGTCTTTTTCTGTCTTTTAGAGAATTGTGATGCTTTTGTTCAAAGGGTGACACTTTTGTAGAAGGCCGACATGTTTGACTGTGCAGAATAATGATGTATTTGCAAAAGCTCGAAGCTTCTGTTAGGTATTGACGCTTTTGTTCTGCTATGGTTTTCGGTTTGTTTTTAAGATCTTTATTTCGACTAACCTTAACATATCTCTTTTGTATGATCTTATCTATCTAAGCTAACATTTTAGCAACATGTGGCAATCAATGGAAGAAGACTAAGTTGAAGACGTTTTTGGTTGTAGGTTTTTGATTTAGTCTAGGATTCACATTTATTTTTGGTAAACCTAAAATTTATTTTACATTTCATTTGGTGTACCTAAAAAGAACCTAAAAATCTCACACTTCACTTTGGTGCATTTAAAAATGAACAATTCAACTTTCATTTTCCTTTGGTGTACCTAAAATTGAATAAACAACTTGCACACTTAGATTTGGGCTTAAAAATGAACAATACAAATCTCATTTTCATTTGGTGTACTTAAAATTGAATAATACAAATCTCATATTTGCTTTTGGTGCACCTAAAATGAATTATTTGATGTGTTTGGTAGATTAGTGTTTTGTATGCTCTTTCCTTATGCTTTGTGCGATCTTGAAAATCAGAAACATCACTAACTTGCAATCTATTTATACACCTTGAGGTGTGGTGTTCTATGTATGCTCTCCTCTCGCAACTTCTAAGAACAATCTTGGGGATCAAAAGCAACACCATAACCATTTATATCAATTAGGAGACTTGCTTAGGGGCCTCATCATCCCAGGGTTTGATCTTAAGCATGTTTCTCGATGGGCTATATAAAGGGGGAAGCAAAAGTTGTACAACAAAGAGTAGCTAGCACCCTTCAAGCCAAGCCCCATGACCCTTAGTCCACCGAGACAGGGAGGTGATGAGTAGAGAGGAGACCCCTCTTGACTTGGGCATAATGGAAAAATTCCATGTTCACGGTAGACCCCCACTATGAACTTGTTTATCTAGAAGCATTTAAGACCTTTTAGCCATCATCTTAAAGTGGTGCAATGTACAAGTGTCAATGCGTGAAGTTACTCACCATGTGCCAACCTTTATTGAGGTGACCAATATTTCCTTATTAGGATCTTTTCCTTTCAAGGTGAGAGGTGTCAAGGTGGTACATGACCTTGGAATACTCTAGTCACCCATTCATTGGATGGTATTTTGGGGTGGGCCTATTATAATATGATAATCTTGATCTACCACTAAAATAGGTTGTGTATTTATGGCGTGTATTCATTGTTAAAACTACCTGTGATACCAATTAGTGTGGTCTTGTTGAAGAAGACACACAAAAATATACCAACAAATCCTTTTAGGTTAGTCCTATGTGTGATTCTTTGTTGTTTTTATTACTTGCTAGATCAAACAAACACAAATTAGACTTCAAACAATTAGGAAATTTCAAAACCCTAGACATACTTAGGATCAAACTTCAAAAACCTATCTCTAAAACAAATTGACACATTTGATTGTCACATTGTACCTCTTATGTATGCATCTTTACACATATAATTTTTTTCAAATCGATGCTTTTGTATGCATATTGATGCGTTTGCACAACTTGCCATGTTTGTCTCAGAATAATCTTCTGTCAAAATCCTATAGTGTCATGTTTGATTATCACTTTGTGTTGCTTCTATATGCATTCTAACACATTATTTTTTTAAATCGACGCTTTTGTATGCATATCAACATGTTTGCACAACTCAATGCATTTGATTGTTGGTCCAAAACAAAAAAACCTTAGACATCTTAGAATTCTAATTTTTCACCAATAGTTTATATCATACCTGAGACCTATATAAAACAAACCCGTAGTCATCCTTTTCATTCAAAACAGTAGCCAAACATCCTTGGTCATTTTCATCCCATATCACTAGTTCATTTTGGACTTGTTTAAACACCTCTAGTCATCATTGGATCAAATCAACCCCATCAAGAACAACAAACCAATCCATTCAAAACAACAACCTAAAATTTGACATTGCTCATTTTGGTTTAGATCTCCATCTCATCCCCTATTTTAGCTATTTTCTTGAAAAACTATCTCCTTCCAAGTATTTAGTTGAATTAGTGTCAAAACATTGTGAGGTGGCTTGCTTTGGAGTCATTAGTCTAATCCCAAAGTGGGTGACCTCAATATCATCTTCCTTAGCTTAGGACTCTTTTTTTCTAGCAAAAAGAAAGGATTATCATCAAACATCCATCATGAGATCTAGTCAAAATAAACTTTGTCTATATTCTTTCACATCCTCCATTCACCTAAACATCATCTAATGTTGGTCCAAAATCACTTAAGGTGTCACTACTAGCCCAATTTGAAGCAACTCAAACATCTCCACAAAATCATCCTCATCCAACTTCACCACCCACATCTCCTAGGGTTACTACAAGTTTTATGATCACAACAAGATCTCAACATAAGAAGAACATGGAGAAAAATCTTAGTGGTTATAATGTACCTACCACCATGAGTGCTATTGATCAAACCCTAGGAATGGAAGGTTCTAATCTAAAGGGTTTAGTACTCCAAATCAAAGTCAAACACAACCCCAAACAACTCAAGTTGAAATGCTCTACATAGAAGACATCACCAACAAACCTCATGAGTTTACTCCGAAGAGCTATTAGAGATGCACCAAGATCCTTCTCTTGTTAGAGAACTTGATGCTATGATACAGGCTGATCAATACCAATACATATTGAAACTCGCACAACAAGGTGCTAAAATCACCACAAAATTTGATGTAAATACACTTAGAGACCAATCCTTTGCAAGTATAACATTGATGATTTGTCCACATGAAAATGAACCTTTGGTACATCACGTTATGCAAAAAATGCCTCAACCTCCTTTAAATGTACTATCACTCTATTAGGAGCATATCAAACAAACTTTACCAACCAATATGTAAATCCATTGTACACCAATCAAAGTCTAGGAGGTCAAACAAACTTAGGATTTCAAAACATGAATAATCTACCAATGTACACGAACCAACCTAATCCCAACATTATGAATTTGAATACAATAAACTAGGGATAAATCGATTTACCATGGTGCCTTCACAAAATATACACCCAAGTGCTCCTAATGCACATCCATTGACACATCAACAACAATTCACTCAACAACATCCTCAACAACCTCCTTAACAAAACCCTCAACAAAACATCATTCCCCAACATTAATAAATTTCACACCAAACTCCAAATCCTTAACAACAACAAAACATTGCTTACCAACAACAACTACTTGCACAACAATAGTTACATGGACAACAATAGTTACATGACCAACAACAACTATACACACAACAATAGTTGCTTGCACGACAACAACAAACCTTGGAACAAAATCACCAAAAATTTACCCAATACCAACCACAAAATCTTCAACAAAATGTCATCCCTCAATATCAATTGGGTTCGTATAACATACATCCACCACAAAACAACCCACAATATCCAATGAATCCTCAAGCCAACACACTCCATACAATTTGTATAACATAAACATCCCCCCTTATCAAGATCCAAATAATCCTCCTATGGATTTATCCTCGCAAATTCAAAACTTGACATAAAAGATCCAAGATATACAAATGGGAAAGACTAAGAAATCATATGATGTCCAAGACTTATGTCCTTATCCATTTGACAGGAACATAATGATGTTACCATTTCCTCCAAACTTTGAAATTCTAAAATTTGACAAATATAAAAGATGTGGTAACCCGAAAGAGCATATATGTGAGTTTTATGTAGCTTGCATGGAGGTATCCTACAATGATTCATATCTTATGCACCTCTTTCAACATGGTTGGATGGACAAGCTACCAAATGGTTCTCACATCTACCCCCAAACATCAAAATGTTTCAGGAAATCATAGATCAATTTGTTGCTCACTTCTCATACAACATTGATCCATAAGTCACCTTCAACGAATTATACATTGTCAAACAAAATAATGGAGAAACCTTTGCTTCCTCCCTACAAAGATGGAGACATAAGGAAAGTAAATACAAATGTCCTATTCCAATAAAACAAGTAGAAATCATCACAAACAATCTAAACAAAAAACTTTCCTTTCAAGTACACATGCATTGTGTCTCAACATTTGAAGAGCTCATAGCGAAAGGTCTTAACATTGAAATATCTCTTATCACCAAAGAGTTAGTAAAGATCTACAAAGATTATCCATCAAATTCAAATTCAAATGACAAACCCCGTATATGGGAAAAGAAAAAGAATGTAACAAATGATGGTGTTTTCGACACAAAAATTGTGATAAGCACACAATGTCAACCAAAAAAACAACAAAACATGCAAAACACCAATCCTCCAAGAGGACCACACCACCAAGACCTAACAATGCTCCTCGACGCCAATTCACTCCCTTAGGGGAACCCATCGGGATAGTCCTAAACAAGTTAATTCAATCAAAACATATCTAGAATCTTGAGTTTATAAATTATCTCGAACCACAAAGCAAGCCTTGGTGGTGGAAGCTAGGAAGTGGAAGTGTTATCTAAATAATTATGCTTCCAACTCTAGCCAATGCATAAAATTAAATAAGAGCATGATTTACTTCTTCAACATCTCTCAAACCCTTCAAGATAAAGTGACTAATATACTAGGCTATAAGAGTGCTTCCCTTCTTGCTTTGTATCTTGGCCTTCCGCTTACGGTTAAGGAAGTCACCTATGGGCGATTGGGATGTGATATGTGTCATAGCTTCTTCCTAGCTTGATTTACATCTAGATCAATGTGTTTTCTTGTCATGTGTATGAGGCTTTTCTTATTATCAATAGTCTCTTAAATAGTTGGAATGTGCGGGCGACCGATATATTTCCCCACCCTTCCAAACTATTGTTTTATTATGGCTCTATAATAATTAATTTTGGTGTCATTATGTCTATTTAATTTTCCTTGAAGTTCTCTATCACTCTCTATGATTTCTTTGCTATCCTAAGCCTCTTGGAAAATCCTACTTGTATGTGGGAAGTTCCCATCACCTTAATTAGGCATGATACAAAGATTTTTTGTGATGGTTTATCTTTCAAAAAGACTTCATTTTGCCTACCCCTTCTGCAGATTGAAAAAAATTCTCTTTCTTACCATTTTTATTGTTCACTCCTCGTTGGGTTCGAAGATGGGCAGTGATCATGTCAGAATTGAGCCTAGCTCCTATGAGGAGTTTTGACATGACACTCTGTTATGCACATCTGCGTGGAAGGTGGTTTTTCCCCCCCGATGGAGAGTTTAAAAGGTCATGGTGAGAATCTCTTCACTCAATTTGCTAGCAGCTGGTATGACCAAAGGGTGATTTTGGGTGGCATTTTGTTTGAAGTGAGCGAAGATGTTATAGCCGAATCCATGGGGCTTTCCTGCACATGGAAAAAACTCAAGAAACACACAAAGGTGAAAGATATGGATAGTATGTAGACTTTCTTCAAGGAGAACACGCATCCCACTAAACTCCATGTTGGCTATGACAGGAGTAAGCTTCCCATGCCTTGGGACCAATTTTTCTTTGTATTAATGAAATACATTACTTTAGAAGGCCACTTTAAATGTTATTATTTTTACCATATGCCTCTTCTTAACCATTTTGTGCCATTTGCTCCTCATTAGCTTCCCATTTTTTCTGCTATCATCTCTTGAAAGCTCTCTAAGGAAGCCCTAGATCTTGCTGCCAAAAATCTTGAGAAAACCCCTACCCCTTCACTAGGGGCTCATCCTTCACCTTTACCATTTTCGATTAGCTCTTTTCCCTTTGAAACCTATATCTACCACTAGGGTTGAGGATCCCGAGCCCTTTGAAACTCCTCCTTTGAAACTCTCCCTTATTGTTTCTGCAGGTTCAAAGAAGAAACTTTCCCTCACTTCCAACCAACCCCTAGAGGACCCTAAACCCAAATCTCTAGCAAAAAATAAAAAAGGGTAATGTTGGAAAAGCTCAAACCAATGCTGCTACTAGACTATGTGAATTAAAATACACTCCTACTAAGAAGGGGGGAAACTGCCTGCAAAATCCAAAGCCGAACAAAAAAAGGGAAAAAAGGGCATAACCTTCTACTTTGAAGAACCACCCACCAAAAATGAAGAGGATGACACTGATACTAAAGATTATGAGGAGGAAAATATGGTGGCCATGAGTATGGACACTTGTGTTGAACCTTCCAGTGTCAGAAGGTCTAACCATCTAGAAAAACATCAGTTGAATGTCCATGTTGATGAAATTTCCAACAACTTGGAACATGGCAAATACAGTAAGCATGATACTTGGAGGAAACAAAGTTCACTGAAGGACCAAGTCACTTTTCAGAGCTTAATAGGATGATCTTGGAGGAGTCCACTTCGACCTCCTCCAATCATCAGGCTCAGGATGAAGAGACTAACAATTCAAATGCTACGAAGGAGGAAGAATTCAATGGCTTGCAGGCTCATGTTTACATCTTGGAAATGAAGCTCAACAAACTAACCCTCTTCACCATAAAGGTTATTGACCACTCGACTATCACTCTCTCTGTTGTGCTGAAGAAAGAAGTTGAAAATAATGCTATTGAGCATGATCCGAGTACTAGTTAGGCTAATGGGGATGTTTATAAATTGCTCGTGGAGGAATGGGAGAATTTAGCTAGGTGATGGTGTGGGTTTTGTCTATTTTCTAGGATATTTTGCTTTGATGTCTTTGTGTTGTTTCTACAAACTACCTTTTTGCTGTAACTGGTTTATGTTTTGTTATTATGAACTAATGAAATTTGGCCTATAGGGATTTTTGTGTTAAGGGTATTGCACCCTGTAAATGTAACCTATATTATTAAAAAAAACAATGACTTTTGTCAATATCATAGAAGAAAAGGTCACAAGACACAAAATTATATGAAACTGAAACAACTCATACAAGACCTTATTGATCAAGGAGAAGTAAATATAGATCAACAACTAGGATATTTTGGAAACAAAGATCTTGGAATGTACAAAAATCCCATGCTCGACTATGGAAAAGAAAAAGATTATGGATAAACAAGTTACAACAATGTGAATTTTTCCTATTACAACGTAATAGAACACATTTAGGGATCCAATGACTATGTCAATACTATTCATTGCTCACATGATGAGAAATTATACATTTATCAAGATACTTTCCTAATGCATGATCAAGACCAATCAACAGGGTCTAGCAATGTGCTACATCAAAATAATGACACTAAATATGTCAGATTGTAACATATCCCCCTCATTTGACTTCATGATTGGACATATTGAAGAAGATCAATTGAAAGAAGACTCTATCATATCATCCATATCCATTAAGACCACCCAAGAGTCTTCCATCTGTATCCCACCATAAACCCAAGGTCCATGTTAAGAACATGATCCTAATCATAGCGAAAGTTGCTCTGAAATGAGTCAATCTCAAGATCCCCTCTCTCCAAAACACTACCATGATCTCATGAGTATTTTCCAATCCATTAACAATAAATACTTTGAAATAAGCCAAGATCAAGATCCCATTTCTCCAGAATACTACTAGGATCTAATGATAATTTTCCAATCCATACAAGATTTCACAAAAGATGACCATATCCATACACCAAACACTCCTACATTTACCCATGAGATGCTTACTTCTAATGGACACATAGATGATATTCCTCCAAAACAAGGGTCTCCTACTCTCGACATCCTTGAAAATGATCAAGCTATAATAGAATCCACAGGGCCTCAGAGTGACATTTCAAAAGGTAAATATGAAGAAGATTTCTACACCGACTTGGAAGAAACGTCTTTGAAGAACAATCAGAATCTAGTTTTTCTACTACTACCTTTGAAGATTCACAAAAAAACAAAGAAGGATTAGCACCTTGTTTTCAAGATAAATCATATTCAATCACAACTTGTCAATGGATGCATTATCAAGGAAAAGGATTAGGCCTATATGAGCATGGTGTCATAGATCAAAAACATTTTTTCGACAGTTCTAATCATCATGGTATCAATTATTCAACAATTAGGGAATCTAATCATGTTAGTGATACCTTCATCATATTGGGGTCAACTTTATCTAGTGCAAAGATCAAACATGGGAGTCATGAAGAGTCCTTATAATGAAACTATTGCTAGCACTTCAACCATCCATGTCATAAATCATCATCCTCTTATCTTTCCACCCACTAATTGGGACCAACAAGAGAACAATATTTACAAAATAAAAGAGCATGTCATTGAAGCTAAAGAATCAAGGAATCAAAATGGACACATAAAATTCAAATGGATCCCAAAGAAAAATAAAGCAAATAATCCCTATCAAACTCCATTAGTCAAAGAAACTATGGGATAGAATAAAAAAGGGAATTTCATCCATCAAAGATTTCCAATGGAGAAAAATAAGGATTCAACATCAACATACAAAGTATATGAAAAATTTGGTCCTCAATCCACTCAAAATTCCATATCTACATTCCATTGCTCATCATCCCAAGTTTGGAGAATCAAAGATCTGCTATCCAAACTATTGACTAATCCATCTTTGTTTGATATCCCTTGTCGAAATCTACCATCCATCTCAAAACCAAGAATATCTAACTCTCGCATTGAACGTATCTTGGAATTTTTTTTTTATCATAAGGACTCTAAGAGCACTCTATTACAATGTGTGTATCTAGGTAAGGTTAATCTTGCTATTGAAAAATTAGACAAGGGGTTACATACAAGTGCCTGTATCTTGGATAAAATAAAACAAAAATCCAAAAAAAGAAAAAAATAGTAAAGAGAAAATCCGTCTTCCAGTGAAAACCACTACGGTGGCACTTTGGGCAAGTACCTTGATGAAAACCTAACAAACATGTGTCATGTGTATAATCGAGCATCTACGTGTGTCATTCTAGGTGGAAGCATCTTATCTCATCCTTAATAAGTCCATGATCCCATCCATAATAAATCCAATCCATGTTCAACCATCCAATTCATTTCTATCTATCTTGATCTTGACAAAGATTAAGGGTATGATTTAAACTTGTTCTTGGAAAAATATTGACATGGTCATTGATGTTGATCACATCCTATCCCATGCAATACAATTTCCTACATCTAACACTATCCTAATTGATCATCCTATCATGGGGTAGTCCTTGGCATCCTTTCCTACATCCATCATATCGATCCATGCATCCACTCGTAGCATCTCATACATTGCTAGACACTAGGGGCAGGTACTTACTTCCTTGCTTTTGAATAAATCTTGATCCATGTTGTAGAGCTCACATCATGGTCAAGGAATCATCCAAAAACCCCCAAAACATCTAAATATTGAAAATCCAAAACATCCAGATATATTGAGAAACCCCAAAAACATCCAATATTGAAAATTCCAAAACGTCAAAAGAACAAAAAAAACCTCTAAACATTTTAAAAAGTCAAAAACATTTGAAAATTATCCAAAAAGAGAACAATCATCCATCTGATCCTACTCATTCATCCACAATAATACATTATCCATAATAAACCTATTGTCATCCTCACCTTTGGCAAAACAAACATAAACAAGTACAACAAATTGTTGAAACACAAACTCTCACGAAAAGTTATAAATTTTGATCATTGTCAAACATGTCAACCAAGATTTAATATTAATGGCCTAAACATTTAAAATTAACATCTAATGAATTTCTTAATAGATAGATATTTCCTACAATAGACATCATTTATGTTATCAACTAAAACAACTCTCTCTGGAAAGAGATATGATGGCATTAATGTGTTTTGTCAGTCGGTCTTTTCTTTTGGTTTTATATTTTGTCTCATTTGCATCACTCACTTGAAACTTCTTTGATCTTCAATATCTTGGTGTGTCTAGATGTGTGCGTAATGGGGCATGGTCACTACTTTTGTGTGCTATGTTTGTTGGATGTTCTTGTAATATGACCTTGGAAAAGACTTGCCTTGTGCATGTAGGGATAGTCTCGAGTAATACGATGACTAGTGCATATTAGGTTCTTTATACCTTTTGTGTATTGGTCTCCTTACTTTGATGGCTTCATTCCCTCACATGATAAAACAAGGTGTCTGCATGTTAGGTATGAACAAGGATACTCCTATCCATTTGTAGAGTCAAAGTCCATGCAATAGATGCAACATCACCCTAGTTCTTCATACCTTGGTGCATTGTGTCTACTTACTATATCACAATAAGGATTTATCTACATTATGTTACATAATCTAAAAAGAATAAACAAAATCATCTATCCTATCTCATCACATATCCAATAAAATCTTGAAATCCATGCTAATAATCATAGATTTATTGGTATCTTGATCAACATCATCATATTCTATCTATTTTTTCATTCATTTTCATCTATTCTCTCATATTAACATTTCTATCCAAGTATCATGACATACAACAAAAATATGCATCATCCTACATCAACAAGCCATTGGTATCATCTCATATCATCCATCCTGCATAGTCATCATATATCATATGAAAACGCAAAATTCAAAAATAAATCATGACCATATCATCACATCATAGCATACATATTGCATTCAAAGATCATTAGTATAATTATGCATCATTATATATCACTATCATATCATGAAACATCCATAACATCAATGCCATAATCAAAGCATATTATAGGATCAACAACATAACAAAATACCATATCATAGCTATATAAAAAAGGATAATCTCATCTCATATATCATCAAAAATGAAAATGTCATGATACAAAACATCTTACATACATCAAGTGTGTGATACAATATATACATAAAAATTATATATGTATATGAGGCTCTCAAAAGCTAATGAATGAATATAAATATGTCTACATCATAATCAATGCATCAAAGAATTGTTTGTACATCAAGCTATCCTAAGCTCCCTCACTCTTCTCTATCAAGAGAAGGTGGTGGAAGCATGATCTACTGCTATTGCTCACCTTGTCCATGGGAACCCTGTGGCTGCTACTTTGGTATCATCTATTGAGAGAGTTGACCTACCGATTGTAACGAAGCTAAGGTAGCAGAACAACTTCTTACACTAATCTTGAGAGGAGGATAATGTAAAAATTTATAGATCTTTACAAAAACTATAGAAACTTAAACAAAAACAAACAAAATATCATGCATACCACAACACAATGATTTACATGGGGAAACCCTTTCGAGAGAAAAACCCCACACTCTAAAAGCTTCCCAATATATCATTCAGAAATCACAAAGATTACAATACACTTACAGAGCAAGCTTCTCATTGGAGTATCACCAACTAGAGATCCAAAGGCAACATGACCGCTATTAGAATCTCAAAATACATCACAATACACAACCGTAATACAACCTCATAAAATAGGGTTGCATTCTAGGGAAAGTCAAGCCAACAAAATATCGGTTGTCGGATTTGAGACCTAATGATGAGTGGTGCATATTTACAATAATAAAATATACATAAAATTTGGCTTTCGGGGGCGCTACCCTTGAGCCCCCACCGAGGTGTGAGGTCCCCATACCCCCCACTGAGGGGATGGTGACCCCTCGTGGGGGGAATCCCCCTGTGCCCCCTGTGCTTACCTATCAACCATAAACCTTATGTAATTGCAAGGTTGAGACACACATTCCCAACAAATCTCCAACTTTTTGAACACCTTGCAAGAGCAACAAGAGGGTGTATAAACATCATCTATTAATTACTAGGGGATGAAAGGCCCATATACTCTAAACACCATTTGAACTTCTCTATGCTCATAGGCTTAGTTAAAGAATCAAAAACATTCAGCAAAGTATCTATCTTAACCAGCTTCACCCTGCCATCTTTGACCATATCTCTAACAAAATGATACTGTACATAATGTGCTCGGTCCTTGCATGAAATGTCGGGTTCTGAGCTAGACATATTACACTCTGACTATCACAATAAATTGTCACTACACATTGTTTTATTCCAATAACTGAACACAATATTTTAAGCCAAATGGCTTCTTATAAGCATGAGTAGCTTCCATATACTCAGCTTCAGTAGTAGACAAAACAACCACAACTTGTTGCTTACTCATCCAACTAATTGCATCGCCAAATAAAGTAAACACATACACACTGGTCGATCATCTGCTATCAACATCACATGCCCAGTCTGAATCTACATAACCATGAATATCAAGGGAAATCTCATCTTTAGTCAAATTACTATAACACAAGGAATACTTTGAGGTACCACACAAATATCTAAAGGATCTTTTAACTGTATCCCAATGAACTCTACTAGGATTAGACATATATCTAGAAAGAACTCCCACTACTTGGGAAATGCCTAGTCTAGTACAAACCATAACATACATCAAACTTCCAACTGCACTCTAGTAAGACACTTTGCTCATGTCTTCCATCTCTAATGGGGATGTTGGACAATCTGAAATAGATAACTTTGTTCTAGTTGAAAAAGGAACACACAATGGTTTATAAACCTACATATCAAACCTTTAGAAAATTGAATTGACATACTTACTTTGGCCAAGACATAACTTTTTGTTCATTCTATCTCTTCTAATTTCCATTCCAAGAATGTGTCTAACTGCACCAAGGTATTTCATTTCAAATTTAGCAACAAGTTGAGATTTCAGTTCTAAAATTATACCTTTCCCTTTACCAATAAATAACTTATCATCAACATATAATACAATAGGGGAGAGGGGCCCATAGTAGGGAACCCTAACTTTGGAGGTCCACGTGGACCAAAAACAATTTTAAATTTTCCCACCACGTCACCTTGCCACTTGTGCATTTGCCAGTTTTATTTTTTTTAAATTTTGAACACCCTACCACTTGTCATGCACCAATTTTTCCATGATATTTTTTACAGGCCCATTTTTCCCTCCACTCGAAAGTAGAGCCCATCCTCCTTAATTAGTGCAAAAATCTACATGCATTGGATCAGATTGACGCATGGCTTCCGACTCCTTCACCACCCTAAACAACCAGTTGAGAGCATTAACTCTTTGCTGCCTCCTTCATTACCTCCATTGAGCAACTTTCCTTATGTGTCCCTCCACATTCACTCAGACTGACAAGCACATAAATTGGAGATCAAGGTTCATTCAATTCTCCAAATTCTCGCATATCCCACTCATTCTCATTCCTTTTGTTTGCATTTATTCTGGAGTGTTCGTTTGGTTATGCACCCATACTGGTTTCAGATCTCCACGATTCGTTGTTCAGCTTTGTACGCTTTGTTGTTTGACTTTTCACTCTTTAGAGCTCCCTTTCTCTTTTAGGTGAGGTTTTTAACCTCACTCAGCCTGTACCAGTGTCTTTCAATTTTGATGGTATTCTTCCATGCACTTATATCATTTTGTTATTCTTTGCATAAACTTTCATTGTGCAAATTTCTCTTTGAAAAAGATTAATACAACGAAATGTAGGGAGGGTTTCACTGGTTTCTATTTTGTCTATACTCATCTATGCACTCGTAATCTTGTGTTCTTCATTGCACGAAATTTTAATCTACATTGTGCTTTTCATATTTACTTCCTACTATGAAATATGAAAAAGGTACCATTGTTTCAACGTCAAATATGATAAGGGCTTAACTAGTTTTACATTATTATTACATTGTTTCGATGAAATATCCAGAAAGGGTTTCACTAGTTTTCTACCATGCATTTCTATTCTTAACTGGGTTTAACTAGTTTAATATGGAAATATGGAATGGGTTTAATTGGTTTTTCATTATTATTACATTGCTATTCCAAAATATGAAAATGGTTACTGGTTTTAATATTGAAGGTATTCTTGCATGCACTTCTATTAATGTGTTCTTCATTGCACAATAATTCACACTGCAAATTCCTTTTTATATTTGACTATTACTACAAAATATTCATAAGGTTTTATTATTTCTCATTTTGAGGGTTTTGTACCATGCACTTCTATTCGTGTGTTCGTCATTTCACAAACTTTAACTCTATAATTTTCTTTTAATATTCGTTTGTTATTTTGAAATATGAAAATGGTTTCACTAGTTTACATTTCAAAGATATTTTTCCATGCAATTGTATTATTCTATTCTTCCTTGCACAATAGTTCACTGCGAAATCTTTTTTATATTTGATTGTTACTACCAAATATGGAAAGGGTTTCACTGGTTCACAATTAGAGGGTTTTCTTCCATGCACTTGTATTTGTGTGTTCGTCATTGCACAAAATTTAACTATGCAATTTTCCTTTAATATTTCTTTATTATTCCCAAATATGAAAATAGTTTCATTGGTTTTCATTTCAAAGATATTCTGTCATGCAATTGTATTATTTTGTTCTTATGTATGTACATATTTATACTCATTATATATGTAATTATATATATATGTATATATATATATGTATATATGTATATGTATATGTATATATGTATATGTTTATGTATATATATGTATATGTATATGTATACATTCCTTCCCCACCCAAAATATCCAGTTGAGAGAATTAATCACTCGCCACCTCCTTTGTTACCTGCACTCGACAACTTGCCTTACACATCCCTCCATAGTTACTCGACCTCACAAGCACCTAATTCAAATATCAAGGTTCATTCGATGCTCCAAATTCTCCCATATCCCGCTCATTGTCATTCCTTTTGTTTGCATTTATTCTGGAGTCTTCGTTTGGTTACACACCCATACATGTTCGACTCTCCATGATTCATTGTTCGGCTCTGCACTCTCGAAAGCTCCCTTTCTCTTTAAGGTGAGGTTTTTTACCTCACTAGGCTTGTACCAATGTCTTTCATTTTGATATGGATGAAACAAAGAACATATTAAAAATAACATATATATATATACACACACATGATATTCCTTCACCTACAAATGAAGGCCAAATTTAAACTATTATAATAGTTTTTCTGTCATATATCTATATATATGCCAACATATGTACATGGCATGCAATTGATAGATTTTGTTGTATAAAATGTGATTGTTACACTCTACTTGCACAAGATCAAGTGATTTTAGATCAATTCTTAATGCCTACCAATGCCTAACAATTCTAGATTAATTCTTTATGACTATAAAATGCCAAGCTGTTGTATGCTATGCGTATATTTTTCACAAAACTATACATGTGTGGGGTTTCACCCTGATGCTGTTTACATTGGGCTTTTCATTTAGATGCTTTATGCCTCATAATAAAAATATTTTTATGCGATGCCAATGTTTGTCACAATATTCTGTAACTCAATATCTGGGGTTTCAACTTACACTATTTATGAATGTCAAGTCATTTCAGTTCAATTTTAGGGGTTTTTTTTTAATTCTATATGCCTGGGAATATAGATCAGTTGTATGCACTGTAAATGTTTGCCACCCACTACCCTGTAACTTAGTATCTGGGGTTTCAACTTATACTGTTTATGAATGTCAATGTATTTTTGTTCCATACACTGTGATTGTTACACCCAATCTTCTCTAAGTGCTAAAGATCAACTCATTTCAGTTATCTTCTTAATCTATGTGATGTTAGTGTGTAATCCAACTGATCTTCAATTTCATCATTTAACTCATGTACAAATGTTGGTATATATATGTATATATGTTTCTTTAAATGTGTTTTTGTTTCAATCTTTTAGACATGTTGGTATATTTAGCTGAAACTTGTTTTAAATTTGTGTCTTCTTCAATCTTCTTGGATGGTGTGCAATTTCAATTCATGTTTGGCTCACCCCATTCTCCCTTCAATAGCTTGGAGATGGTGAATTGCACTTCAAAGGTAAACACTTTACTTACTATACTTTCTCATTATAAGGTAAACATTGCTACATGTCTTTGATTGATGCATCCTTTCATTTCTTATTGCAGGATTGAGTTAGAGAGATTCACCATTTCATTGGCCATCTCCATTTTAGAGAGGTGAGATTTTTAACTTTGCTAAGGTTGTACCATTGTCTCATGTTAGTTGTTGCTTCTTTCTTATTATTACTTATTTTATTTTTTATGGGTGTGTTGTGTTACTTAAGTTGAAGGTTTTATTTTTGTTGCTTATTTTGAACATAATACTTAAAGTGTTTATGTGGTTATTCATAGCTTGAAGGTTCTCTTCCGTTCTAGGTGCATCCACAATGTGCTTGATGATGTATATAGCGTCTAGGGTGATTATGAACACTTCCAATATTTGTGTTCATAAACACAGTCAAATTTTTAAGGAAAAATATGGTTCTCTTCATGCATCACTGTGACTTTAATGGGTTTAACCTTTTTATTTAATTTCTATCTATACCTATATATAACTTTCAATCTATCTATCAATATATGTATCTATATATCTATTTATCTGTATATATATGTATATATATGTACATGGTAGATACATATATATATATATATCTACACACACACACACATATATATGTAGATATACACACACACACATATATATATACATGTATATATGTATATATATACATATATATATGTGTATATATATACATATATACATGTGTATATATATACATATATATATATATATATACATGTAGATACGTATGCACGTAGATATATATGTACATATGTATTGACATAGACATACATGCACATATGTATGCACACACACACACACACACACACACATATATATATATGCACATATATATACATATATGCACTACACAATTGTGAAATACATAACTAGCAAATGAATTATTGTGCAATGAAGAACAAAATAATGCAATTGCATGGCATAATATCCTCAAAATGAAAACCAGTGAAACCATTTCCATATTTTGGAATAAAAAATAAATATTAAAATAAAATTGCAAAGTTAAAGCTTGTGCAATGATGAACACAATAATAGGGGAGAGCACCCCATAGTGGAGCACCCTACCTTGACAGGTCCACATGGACTAGAATTAAAAATAAAATTGTCTGCCACATTATCTATGGGACATGTTATAGTCCAATTGGTCCAACTTGTTCATAACGTGCCCATTTCAAAGTAACACCACTTTCCATTAAATGACCTCTTTCATTATGTAAAATTCTACCTTCCACAACTTTCATTATGAGATATATATATTATTATTATTATTATATATATATATATATATATATATATATATATATATATATATATATATAGTCCTCCCATAGGTCACATTCATCCATCCAAACATAGGTCACATTCATCCCTACCCTTCACTCCTTCAACCTCCCTTGGCATGCCTCCATGGTAATACCCTCATAATCAACTATAATTATGTTGTGATTGTTAACCAATATAATCTAATTAGTATTTACTAAATTGAATGATATAACTTTTTGACATTATAATCCTAACCCCTAAATCTAATGTGGTTTTTGGTTTACCAAAAAAGAGTGAACTCTTATAATTGATAAAAAACTATACATGTTTTTTTTTAGATGTGAACCCAAACAAATAAACTTGAGATAAGACATGGAAACATGTTAACTTTTGTAGAGGTAGAGACTAAAATTAAATTTCAATTGATCTATTGATATAAAAAGGATAGATTACATCAAGTATTTCTTTATGAAGTGCTTTGTGGGTGGTAATATTTAGTTGTTAGTATGTTGTGTGAGATTATTGTACTTTGTTTATAGACTTTAGCAAGCCAATAGCCTTGTACATGTATTACATGAAATATTATATAAGATTTAGTTCCTTGGAATGTTATATATTATAATTAATTATCTTTGAATCTAGGACAATATTATATATGTTGGAATTGTCAATGTGACAAGGTGGGTATTATAAAAATAATAAATGATGTAAACAAAATTGAATTAGATTCCAATCCTTGTTGAATTTAGACATGTCTAGTAGACCTTTTCAGTGACTATATGAAATGTCTTCTTATGCAGTTTCTAATGTTAGATTATCAACATAGATTGTATTCTATGAAATATTGTATAAGATTGAGTTCCTTGGAATGTTATATCTTATATTTAATTGTCTTTGAATCTAGATTATATATGTTGGAATTGTCAATGTGACAAGGCAGGTATTATAAAAATAATAAATGATGTAAACAAAATTGAATCATATTTCAATCCTTGTTGAATTTAGACATGTCTAGTAGACCTTTTTAGTGACTATATGAAATGTATTCTTATGTAGTTTCAAATGTTAGATTATAAGTATAGACTACATTCAATGAAATATTGTATAAGATTGAGTTCCTTGGAATGCTATATCTTATATTTAATTATCTTTGAATCTAGGACAAGATTATATATGTTAGAATTTTCAATGTGACAAGCTAGGTATTATAAACATAGTAATTGTTGTAAACAAAATTGAAATAGATTGTCAGCATAGAATATATTTTCTAAAATGTAGATTATATGGCAATCATAAAAAGGTATTCACATAGTATGGGTCCATTAGTCGTCAATGGGCCCCACAGTAGAGCCCCTTAATATCCAATTGTAAAACAATTTTTATCCATAAAGTAAAAAAAAGCAGTCGAACCACTGTACCAAAAAAAAAGTTCAACCAACTTATGCATGTCATGAATAGGTTAGTCATATTGAACTGAAAGCATTGATAGGAATTAAGATTTGAACTCAAAAAGTAATTGATCAATTGTAGCTAGAGCAGGTTGGGTGTAACAATCACAATTTATGCAACACATTTGCATTGACTTTCATAGAGACTACAAGTTGACTAACATTTACATTGAAAACATTAAATTGTAGTGGGTAATAAAATAACATCGTAAAACAATCACATTAATGAACAATTTTAGTTCAAACCTAAAAATGATAGAGTTGCAGCACATTGAAATTGGCATTCCCAACTACAAACATGATCTTGTTGTGCACAACCAAAAAAAATTAAAATATGGTGGACTTTTACAGTTGGTCCCTGGCAACCTCACTCAAATACTCCAAGAAAATAATTTGGAGATGTGTTCTTCTCTCTTGCTGCTGCATTTAGACTTGTCATTAAATGATTCATTTGCATTTGTAAATTGCATGCAACTTACATTTGAAGGGGTTATGGTGAAGAAGTCAGTCTAACTGGAAATTGAGTGCAACTTACTTGAGATGGGTTGGGAATCAAACACATATTACTTACAGTTGTTTGGTGTGGAGCCTAATCAATCTCCAAGCGGGAGATTGTTGGTCTGTGGCGATTGATCATGCAAATACTATACGCTCTTTATGCATCCTTGCCCGTAAAACCCTAATTCTAGAAGATTTAAAAAATCCTATTATAAGTGGTTGGGATGTAAGTTACGGTAGGGAATTCATGAGATTATAATGTATTTTGCATTGGATAATAAAATCATTGGGTGGCTGAGTTTCTATGGATGCAGCCCATATTGGGTGAACCATGTTAAAATTTTGTGTTGATCTCTTTTGTGTTATTCTTCATTGTTATTTTTGGGTTATTTAATTTGAATATAATTGTTAATGTTTATTAATATCATCTACCTGAATCGTAACAATAGTAAAGTGAGGGATGTTATTATTCATTATTTCTCAAAAGAAACCATTGTTTTTGGATAAGGGGGTTGCAGGACTGCTTAATCATCTATCTCATAGCAATGCTCTATGGGAAGCTTCGACCTCTCTTTCCTTCTTGTCTTGTTCTTTTTGAAACCTATCTTGCTCCTTCTTCTACTCTCTTTCCTTTCTTTGCAACTATTTCAACTACTCTCTTTTCTTGCATTGGATTTCCTTGTCAATTTTCCTTTGTTCCTTCAACTCCAAGACCACAACCCGTGCTGCCTTTTTGTCCTCATTTTGTTGCTTCTTTTTTATTTTTTATTTCCTCTAGTTTTTGTTTTCTTTGCTCCTGCTCCATTATGAGAGTCGCGGAATTGTCAACCATCAACAACTGAGACTGTTGGCTCACCTGAAGAGCCCCACCAATATACTTTCTCGTTCTTGCATTGAAAGTGTGAACTAGTAGCTTAAGGAATTTACTGATTCTCAAAATTGTTTGGGTTTCAATTGTTTTAGTGATTTGGGAGTCAATTAAATACTCTTTCTTGGTTAAACCTTGAATTTCCTAGCTACCATCTATATAGTAATGTACTATTTGGTTTGGAGGTGTGGCAGTTGGAGACGGGAATGTAAAATTCTGCATCTCTTGTTGGCAATGTAAGTCAAGAAATTGCTCAGACTAGCTGTCCGTGTCATAAAATTGTTGCTCTACACCTTCCTGTACTTGAATTTCCATTGCACTTTGCAATGTTTGTGTCACTTCATCTGTTGAAACAACAACTCCTAAAAGACTAAGGATGTTCTACACTGTAGAAGCATCCTATGTGTCATTGATCTAACATGTCTCACTCAAACGCATGTCACTCGTGAGTGCATTAGGATTGAGGGGTCATATCCCCGTCCTTTTAAAACCAACTTGTATGTTTGATGGTGTCAATTCTCTTCTTAGTGCCTTGCTACCTAACTCTACCAATTCTACCCTTTTGATTTCAATATTTAGGAATCTAGTGAAAAATGCAGCTCGTTCAGATTTGAAATATGATTTGAATGGTGAAAAAACACTAACATCCAAAGGTTGTAGCTTCTGTGAAGTATGTGTAGGTAATGTAAGGAGGTCAATGCCTAACCTCCTTGCCTTGTAGATAGTTGTCACTGCAACATGACTTCCATGGCCATAAAAAATGAGAAGGTGCCCATTAGTGGATGACATTCCCTAGAACTGAGATACAAAAATGTTTCAGCTAGTCCAAAAAATGCTCCTTTGTCATCCATGTGTATGCTGGGGTTGCCATTCATGCTAGTGGTTCACAGTTAACAATGTAATTTTCTATCTCTGTATTTCCCTTGAACAAATAGAAACCGAGTATTCTTTGACCAACTACATTAACACAACAGAGAATTGTTATCCATTCTCAAATTTTGGGAATTATGTACGAAATGTTCCTACTGCCTCATCATGCCAACACCCTCATTATTCCATTTTTGTCTACTTGAATCCTTATTTCATTACAATTCCATATTCTTTTTGGACCATATGGGTTATTTTCGTATGTTGCTAACAGTGTTTTGTAAAATATAGCTACTCTTGTGGGTCTTATGTTTACTGACCTGTCATTGTCGATACCTTTAGCTGTGCACAAGTCAATTATGGATGATGCCTCTTGAATCTAGTCCACCATGATTTTCCAGGTAGCCCCTCCGTGAAAGGGTTGGGTCTAGTCTGGAAAATCTAAGCAACCTCTTGCTTGAGATTGATAATATCAAGCCTGTGGCTGACATCTACCATTTCTATGCACCGATTTACGATAAGACCCCCCTCCTTTACTTTGAGGACTGTTGGAGGACCCTTCTTTGAAGTATTTGTGAGGCCACATAACCAATTTCTTAGTGTAGTAGCTAGTATTTTCCATTTCTTGGCAACAACTCTTGTTGACATCCAATTAGTTTACACAACCTCTAGAGCCCTGTCCATGTCCTTTGATGACAATTCCCTTTCTCATGATTCTATTTCCTGCCTACTTGCTGGTGCAACAATATCCAAGACCGCCTCAATAGGTTGAGGAATGCTATTTTCTTCTACAATAGGTTCAAGCACAGGGGGGACTGTTACTATTTTTTTCCATGTACGCGACTTTTTCTTCGCAGTCTTCTTTGTTGGGTTGGACCTCATTTGATCTTTAGATTGAACCTACAATTTTTTTTTTTTGAAGCAATGATAAAAATAATCAGTGAACACCATTGAAGTCATAGTGATGCATGAACAATTTTTTTTTCTTTAATGTGCACATTGACAGTTTGTAATGCAATTATTGGTATCCATGAACAATTTGTAATGCAATTGTATTTAATGTGCATGCCAAGTTTGTTTGTAATGCAATTGTTGACATTTTGTAATGCAATTGTCTTTAATGTGCATGAATAGTTTGTTTTTCTTTAATATGCATGTTGATAGTTTGTTTGATTTATTAATTGACTTAGAGCAGATCAAGTGTAACAATCACATTCTATGAAACCGAAATGCATTAACATCCATACATAGTAGGTATATTAAGAAATGAATTGTAATATCTTAGAGAAAATTAAGTGTAACAATTAGAGTGTATGGAACAAGAGTGCATTGAAATAGTTATAGTGCATACAAGTGATTGTCATTCATAGGCAATAGAATACAAATGATATCACATTGGCTATAACTATCACATTTTATACAAAATATTATTAGAAGTGCATAGTTGGTACATTTGTTGGCATATATATATATTGCTAATTGGAAAAACACACACACACACACATATATACATACATATATATACGTATATATATACGTACATATATATACGTACATATATATATGTACATATATACATATACGTATATGTACATATATGTATATATGTGTGTGTGTGTGTGTGTGTGTGTGTGTGTGTGTGTGTGTGTGTGTGTGTGTGTGTGTGTGTGTGTATTTGTACATATATAGTGCACAAATAGTATACTAAGACATGAATGAACATTGGTTGAACATTGTCGAAATGAAAGACAATGGTACAAGCCTAGTGAGGTAGAAAAACTCAATTGAAAGACAAAGGGAGCTTTCTTGAGTGCAGAGCCAAACAATGAATTGTGCAG
>VDFB02271358.1:1030563537-1030609696 GCA_007258455.2 Sequoia sempervirens | reverse complement strand
AGACATGTTAAGTCTAGGTTTTAGGGAAAGACGATTAGATTTCCCATACAAAAGGATTTGTTCCTGGGGAAGCCTCTCTATCCCTAGGTCCTCCCCCCATGCTGTTTTCCTATTCAAGTTATAGAATTTGTAGGATCTTAAATATACTACCGGGAGTCTAAAGGGTGTTGGTGAAATGGTAAATGGGACGCATTCGCATTTGAGCAACCCAGGTTCAAATTCCAATCAGTGCTTAGGAGACCTGGAATGCAGAGGTCATCTCCTTCATAAAGCGGCGCTCTGATAATGTGGTCTATTGTGGCTATCATGATAAAGCAGTATTAAAAATTCTTCACCCACGTATCGCACCGGTGATGTTCCAAAATCATCCTCTCAAAATAAAAAATGGGCTGCTACCAGGCATCCCCTTTTGCATCCCCAACTCAAGCCACAAAAGAGGGGCGGGGTGAAACATAGAATCCATCAAACCCCCGAGGATGCCACGATGGATGGATATGTATCAAGATTACAATCTGCTTGAAACAACCCCCAACTATGGAACACGTCACACCGTACAATTGGACTTTTACCTTTGAAAAGGGCTGGGCTAATTCTTCCAGCAATCCTAAGGCTGCGACGGTTGTGTGTATATACTATAAACATACAATGGACATTGTATATTACAAACAGATCTGATCTACTCTCTTCCAAACCAGGCAAGGGGTAAAGAAACCCTAAAAATAGAAAAAAGATTGTGTAACTCTAATTATCTGGGTTGGGGATATTTTTATTTTATCAAATTGTCCTTCTATGTTGCGGGACAATATCAGAAACCCTTGAACAGTAATGTTTAGAGAACAAAATAAAATGACGAGATTGAGAAACTTTTACCCGGACGAGATAGAGCAGTATTGACATTCTGAGTGAGGCCTCTTTTCAGAGCATTGTATACGATATTCGCCATTAGAAGACGATGGTTGTTTCAAAACCAGCTTCCGTTGTTGGCTGCTACCCAATAAGGTCAGAACAATATAGTTTGAGTTGATATAGCTACAGCTTGGGGTGTGTTATTGCCTGTTGCGTGAGACTAGCCTAATTTTTTTTTTTCAAATTGTTAACAAAGTTAAAAACAATAATTATCACAACCTTCTTAACATCATTATATTATAATATTGTAATTGGACATTACTCTCCTAATATTTTGTTAATTATAATGCTCATAATATTAACAAATTATGATTATTTAATTCTTATAATAATAGT
Organism: Sequoia sempervirens; assembly: GCA_007258455.2. Taxonomy (NCBI): domain Eukaryota; kingdom Viridiplantae; phylum Streptophyta; class Pinopsida; order Cupressales; family Cupressaceae; genus Sequoia; species Sequoia sempervirens. The sequence continues at coordinate 1,030,608,454 of VDFB02271358.1, read as the reverse complement.
ATTTTTATAATAATGATTATTTAACAATTTGATCTTTTATTAGGTTTTTATAATTAGTTGTTAATAATTGTTGTGTAATAAATCAAAGGACTTGTGATCAATTGGTGGGACAATTTGGTTTTTATCTTGAAGACCAAGGTTCAATTCTTCTCAAGGTATCTTAACACTAGTAGGACATGCTAGAATGATAATCTCACTCCAATGATAGTGTGTGATAGGCGCACAAGTGATAAAGGAGGAAAGCAGTGAAGAATGAGGAGAAATTGTCCTATAGGACAAAAGGATAGAGAAAATGAAGGTGGATGTCATGTAGGAGGAGAAAGGAGGTGAGAAGAAGGTAAGACATCCATGCCATAGAAGCATCATAGGAGTAGGAGTTTAAAATGTAATTGTAGTGGTATCCCCCATTGGTAGAGCATCAGTAAAATGTGTCTTTTGAACAAAATCCTCACTATTTAAGGGTGGAGACCCAATAGAACCCCATTGATTAATATTCAAATCTTGTATAATAAGATTTTATGTGGTTCACATATTATAATTTAATTTATTTTACTTATGTGTAGCCCCTTTTTAAGTTATTTTCACTCCCATACTTGAACTTTTTGCTCCTTTTCTTATCTCTCCATTTTCTTAAGGAGCATAGTTTGCAATCTAAAGTCTTTCCTTGTCCTAATGATGGATCATAAAGTGTGATCTAAAATATTAATACTAGAAATAATTACATAGTTAAATCTGGAAGCACTCTCTCTTGTTATCATGGACTACGAAAATATTGTGTTTCTTATAAAATAATAATACTTTGGAAACTCACCTAAATGTGAGTAAATAAAACAAATTAGAGTAAATAAATAAAACACTTCTGCATGAAGACAAAATTTAAGGAAATAAATAAGTGATAATTATTCTAATATTTTTAATGAAGATATAATTAAATAAAGTTAAACTAATTTTACTCTCAAATTAAGATGGTGTTTTGCATCGTTATAATATTTAAATAATAATTAAACTAATATTACTCTCGAATTAAGATAATATTTTACATAAGAAGATATTTAAATAATATTTTTTCTTCTTGATTAAATTGCTATATTCAATTCAATGTTGGTGATTGCATGAAAAAATAGTTTCCTTTTATTTAAATAATATTTATTCCTAACTTGTTAGGGAGTTTCACATGAATGCATGATTCTATTTTTAATAAATTAAATTAAAATATAATTTTGAGTAAAACTAAAAAAAAGGGAAGAGAAAGTTATAAAGAGAGAAGGGAAACAAGAGAAGGGGGTGGGAATTGAGATTAGGGAGAACAAGATTGAAGACTTGGAAATAAAGTTTGAGTGTTTAGAGGTAGGTAAACCTCTTGGTTTTTTGTTATAGATTTTAAATATATATATATATATATATATATATGAAGCTATAAATTTTACTAAATTTCAAAACTTAGAACTTGAATGACAATTTCTTAACTCTCAATTCAATGGTTAGTGGGATTAGTTCTTAGATGCTTTATTTGAAATTGTTCATAATTACGATGTTAAAATTTAGCAGCTATTGAAAGACAAGTTTAAACATGCGTTATTGGCTCTAGTATCTATTCATCACCATCATTTTTTAAAAATATATTTTGTCTTTAAGGGTGGACATTAGATTGAGTAATCATTGATTAGACTCCCTATATTGTTTGTGTGATTGAAAATCATTAGGGTTGATAAACCAATATTAATGTTTCCCACATGATCTAAATAAAAACCTCTAAGATATGAATTTATTATTATGAAAAACAATTAAACCTATAGTAAAATAAATTATTCATGAACTTCTTCCCTATTATAAATGTGTATGTTTAGTGTATAGAGGTGTATCATGTAATGATCATGGTAAGATAATTGTGTAATTCTAGATATTTTTAAGCATTGTGGTCTATTTCCTACATAAGGGGAAACAGTTTCATTTGGGAAGTTGTTGCCCTTTGTTAGAAAAAATAGGTTTTATGAGCAAACAACCACAAGAACAGGTAAGCTTATGAGTAAAAGTATGTTTGTTCTCTCTATGCATGAGATTTTCACTAGTGATGTTTGCATGAGAGTTTTTCTTGTATATTAATTTTTAATTTATTTTTAATGGTTACTAGTGAAGGTAACAAGCAAAAGGTTGGCTTCATAATATAGCATTGGTATAGTAGTTAATATTTATTATGTCAATGTTCCAAGTTGTACTATTTGTTGTCCAAAAATGCACCTACAAGGATTCTCCCTCCTAATGTTAAAATTTAATGTGTTATTGTTGGGTTTCCAATAATGACATAAAATATCCTACTATTAGTTACCTTCCACCTTCTAAATTGGTGTTCTTAGTATTAATCTCAATGGTGATCTTCCTTTTGAAAAATTCTCTAATATTTTTTCTTCCTGCTATCCATTAAGATCCATCCTTGGTTTTGACTAGTGCTAACACAAGATACTCTAGTTCTTACCATTTAAGGTTTCCTAAAGCCATAGTTCTTAATTTATACTTTATTATAGTTTATGTCAATCAATTTTATATTTATTTTCTAGTGATCAATTGAATTCATAGTTTTCAATTTGCATGAGTCATAGCAAGCTCAAGGCCTAGCTTCCAAACCTTGTTCCAATACCACATGTAACAACCCTTAAGTTGAACCCAAAATTTTCACATTTTTTCTTTCCTTATTTGTAATTTTAACCAAATTTATTATGTATATGTCTATTTGTATACTCAAGCATTCTTCTTGTTGGTGTAAATAGTGATATTGCCTATCTAGTTAGCTTTTAGCCTACCTAAGAGAGTCTTATTCACACTTGTTAAGTCTCTACTTAGGGTATTTTAGAATTTTGTGTCACTTGATGTGGTTGATACACATGTACTCACCCTTTGAGACACCTATTGCATGCACACTCTACACATTCTCACACACTTGTCATGCGAGCTCACAAGTTTTACACATTTGGAGGGGTAGTCAAAGTTTTGCTCCTACCTTCTCACCTCCTCTACCTTTCCTATATATGCAAGGTTCTCTATGTATATTTTATACACTCTCATTTGTATATGATAGATATCTTACTGTGCTAATTTGGTTTTACCAAGTGGAAGGTTGTATTGTGCTTTCATATTCCTCCCTAATTACGATACTTTTATCCATACAAGATATGCATATATCCATGCAAGACCTACATCTATCCATCCAAGATAGGCATTTGACCATACATAACAGATATTCCTCTATCCATTCAAGATAAAGATCTATCCACCTACTCATGCAAGCTTAGTAAAGGGGATTTTGGTATAGGTGTAAACTTACTTAACATGTTGTATTTAACAAATTTATAATAAAGGTGTTGCTATGTGTGGAACCAATTGTATCCATACAAAATCCTTTCATAGTGCACACATGTGTGTACCCAAGTTTCAATATATATATAGAAAGTAAAAGAAAATAAACAACCTTTCAAATAAGACTACGAAAAATAATTGAAGCAAATAAAAAAACAATAATACCCTAATATTATGAGCGATGATGGTAATGTATATTGCAAACATGATCTAATGACCTCAACAAATTTTAATATAAAATATTTCACTTTCTAATCACCAAAGTCCCATGAGGGCAAGGCGAGCATATTATTAAATTCAACACTTTTTATCACCGAGTTCTTTTAAGGGTGAGTGAGAGTGTACGATGGATGAATAATTATTTATATATATTATTCAAATAAACAATAATCTTGAAATATGCAACAATAGATTGCAAAAACAATACAAGTTTGTTAGAATATTATCAAATAAATTCAATATATTAATATGAATCAAATATGATATTACAATATGTTGCTATGCCAAATATAAAATTGTTGGAAAAAGTAAGTTTCAACACAAATACAACCCCTAAATGAGATTTCCCTCAAGAAACCAAATAGATTTTTTCCTTTGACCTATAAATCTAATTGTTTTTTCCTTGAATTGATACTTGAACACAAGGCTCAAGCTAAGAAATAAATTGCATAAAAAATGATAGATGCCTCCAAGGCTAGGCAAGCACCTTATTTTACAATAGTAAGAATGCACAAATTCTAATACCCCATTTCCTCTTCTAAGTAACAATTAAAATATTAATAAGATTCCATCCCAAAATAGCCTCAGTTTGTCTTATAAGACTTTATTAATTTCTTTTCATAAAGCTATTGTATTGAAACTGGCAAATGTCTCATAGATTACAACCCTTTTATGAAAACCCACCCCATATGCTAAAACTAAATATTATTATTTTATTATTACTTGCTTTTATTTATACTTCTACTACTTTGCAACCCATGACCCCTTTACTAAAATGTGTTTATATATTCTAGTAAAAAAAATAAGGATTATACCTACATAAGCTAAATTAATTAAAAAAGGACATTACACACTCTTTCTAAATTAATATATAGTGATTAGAACTTAACTTCATGTGTGGCTTGGAGGCTCTTTATCGAAGAGTCTACTTGGATGAACCAAATTAAAGCTCAATATTTAAATCTAAAATGGAGGAGCTTTAACAAATAGTTGACTATTATATTCTCTAATTTTGTGTATCATGTTATGATCTATCTTTTTTATACCCTTGTGTGTCTTATGAAAGGAATGAATGATTTAATCGTGTAACAAAAGATTTAGTATCTTGTTCATTATATTGAAAATAGAAAGTATTTCTTATTAATCTATTTTTATTTTTAATGTTTATTAATATTTTAATGAATGAATAATTATGTATGCATTCTTCCTCATGTTATTCTTTTTAGGTCAAGGTTTTAGGTAGTGATGCTTATATACAAATTTTAGGGGTGATATCTTATATTCTCTACCTAGTTGTCCTTGATGGTTGTATACCTTAAGGATGTTTACCATTATAGATCACTCATGTTGAGATGTTCCACTTGAGTTAGTCTTCTATTGGTGTGTTTGGTAGTGTACATTGAGATGTGTGTCATCCTTCATAGATAGAGATTATGCCATTTCTCTACTTGTATGTTACCTACATGTATCTTCCATGTTTTTTTGGTGTTTTTATTATTGTAGCCATGTATGGTAACTACACATGAATTGAGCATGCACATATTACAACTTTGTTATGTATTGTATTTTTTAACACAAAAATATGTATGTTCACCTCTTTTTGTCCTTGGTAATTTTTGGGCATTACAAAGGGAATAGAGTATAAGACCCAAATCATGAATTGATTTGATTCAAATCCCTATATCCCTTTAGATTTGATTTAGAAATAATAATTGATAGTTCAGAAGGATCAAACAAACCAAGATTCTTATTTCTAGACAATAAACAATTCCATCTTAATTTCCTACAACACAAAATAAACACAATAGAAAAAACAAAAATAAGAGAGAAACTAAATAGATAACAAGAAATCCAACAATACATATAATCTAAACTACCATATCTCATAGATTCTACACTAATTAAAATTAAAAGACTAATCTACTAAAGCAAGAAAAATCCCTAGAGCCAAATGCTCTAAGTGTAGAGTAGGATGTTGTGGTAGTAATATTTGTAATTAGATTGTAAGGATAACTAAAAAATGGTCTCAAACGAATCTTTGCAAAGTTTGATTACAACAATGAAATTTCTTAGACCCTTAAAAATTAATTGAACTGCATATTTTATATATAATGTATTGTTAACGCATGATTGAGATAATCATGAGTTGAAAACATAAGAAATTGAAAAGGAAATTAAAGAGGAACTCCCTTTTTTAAGTACCCACACATGTAATTGGAAATGATGAAATGATTGATTTTGGAAGTAATGAAATCATCATAGAAAAAATGAGAATACTATGGTGAATATTGGAATACCATGAAAGATAGAAATACATTAAAGAGCACATGAATATTGTAATGAATATAGAATAATTGTAGTGAAGAGATAAAATCTACAACAAAAATGTCTTTCTCAATTGTTAAAAGTGAAAAATTCACCAAGACACAAAAGTGCCAAGTTTTTAAAATAAAATAAAAATAAGAGAAAATATTAAATGATAAACAAAAAACATAAAAGGAAGCTAAAGATTCCTAAATGGCTTGATAAGTGGGAATTTATACCTTAGGATACATGTTGTCTGCCACATTTATTTTTATTGTGTCATATAGGATTACTTGGTATTTATGTCACCATTAGATAACCATATTGAATTACATAATTTTGGGTGGATACAAGTAAGTATTGAACATCATTTTTCATAGTGGGTATAATTGTGCCAACAGGACCATATCATGGGTATTATCTAGTTCCAAACTCTCAAAATCTTAAATCTTAGTCATTTAAAGCCTTTGATTCTAAATCTAATATCACTTCCCAATTTACAAGTTTTTGTTGCAACTTCACAACCATCAAAATCAATATTGCACTAAATTCATATGCCCTCTAATCTTTCTCATTTTATATTTATCACTTCTATTTGTGTGTCAACTAATCAATCTCAACTAAAATAAATTTAAAGTCTAATTGTTATTAACTTAAATAATTGTCTACCTTTTCTTTGAAAGGAAACAAAAATAAACCTTTGAAATAATCTTAGGGTTATAGTGTAGAAAAATGTATCCCTTTCACATTTTCACACCTATTTGGAATTAATATTAAAATGAACTTAATAATGCCTTAATTTAGTGTTGTAATATGTATTCTACATATTCACATTAAGTTTAGGGCCCTATTAATTAAAATGGACTTAATTGTGCCTTATTTTTGGTGTTGTAAAGTGTACCTCTTTACACGTTCACACTTATTTAGGGCTCCCTTAATTAATTGAGCTTAAATTGCCTTGATTGGCCCCTTTAATTCAAATCCAAGCCTAATTAATCATATTTTCTAAAGAGGAAACATGACATTCATTAATGCCTTAACATAACACTTCTCATTTGAGCAATGTGTGTCCTAGGTGAGTGACTTAGGACCCATTTGCCCGGTCCTCACTTAGACCTAGGACCCTAATTTAAAGTATGTTTTTGGTGGTATTTTAACATATTCAAATCCATATTCAGATGTCGGCTTTTGATACTTGAATTTCAAGGAATTAATATTACATTCCTATAAATATAAGGGTATTTCACTATGTTTCACCTAGCAAATTCAAGAGAGCACCTAGAATTTTCAAGTCATCACAAGACTACTTTCACAAGAGCATTTCAAGAGCAATTCAAGGCATTCAAGAGCAGATTTATTGAAGAATTATGGCAACAATCAATATCCTATTGTCATATCAAAGTCTTCTTGCACCATGCATGTTATTGGAGCTAATATGATGGCGTTGAGTTCATGATTCATTCAAGCATTTAAAGCATTGTTTCAAATAAAGTTTCAAGGTTAAGATCCGAATCCATTGAATCCATTTCATGCAAGTTGCAAATTTGCATTCCAAGGTTCATTCAAGGGTTTGGTGAGTTGTGACATTACATTTGTTCATTCATCATTCCTTTCATGTTTCATTGTTTCATTTCAAGGTTTGATTACCAAAGCGAGGTTTGACCAAGGAAAATCCCCATTCACCAAAAACAACACACTTTTCCCTCTTGATTTGTGTTTGTAAATTTAGGTGGAAGACATCTTGAAGAGCAAAATTGAAGAAGTTGTCAAAGTTGCAAAAGTTGTCATCTCAAAGAAACTCATCTCAAAATTTATTTCTGGCTTTCTAAACCTGAAACCTAGGTTAATTGAGAGATTCATATCTATAGCAAAGGCTCTCGAAAGTTGCAAGAAAACCCTAACCTAGGACCCATTCGCTCTAGGGCGAATGAGTCCCTATTTAGCTTCAACAAAGCACTTTTGGTAACTGGTACACATCATCTTACCCTTCTCTGATATGAGATCTTATTTTTGGTTCTACTTATTTTGAGTTTAATCTTCAAGATCCAAGTTGTAGATTGCATTTTGGGTTTGATTTTTTATTTTTAATCTTTCTCCCCAAAGTGTTGTTTAATTAGGACCTCCACCCTTGCAAAAAAAGAAAATCTAAAGATTCACACGTTGACTTGATTCACCTAAGGGTTGATAGTCATTTCATTGTTTGGATCTCATTTCCTAATGAAATAAGAGGAATTAGGTCCCTAAGTGGTTCATCAATCCCATTTTGGTAACCCACTCTCAATTTTTCTTTATTTCAAAGGAAAATTATAAGCAATAATTTGTAAAACCCCAAGATTGTAAGTTGAGAGAGTAACTAATATAAATGCATATTTTTTTAAAATGATAAAGAGGGATTGAGACTTAGTTTTGTATAGATTTGAGGCTTTCTATTACAAAGTATGTTTTGTCATCCAAAACTATACTTATTGACTTGATTTTGACTAACAAGCTTTGATAGATACTTATATGTTTTGTTCTTTGCTACAAGTCAAATTCACATTTACAAAATTAATCTATGTTCCTATGTAAATAAACCTCTCCATAGTTTTGATTTGTATTTGTGGGAATGAACCACCAACTCCTAGACATTTAGATTCTACTTACCTTGATGTTTAGTAATTATGTCTAGAAAATAGGTGGTGTTGGTGACTTTGGGAGATTGTTAAGTAAGGATATTCTCCTTATGTCAAGCCCTTAGATTTGAAATAATGGTCTTGGAACAAAAATAAAAGAAATTAGCAATCATGTGATAGGTCTTAAGCTACTTTGAAATCCAAATGTTAATGTAAGTTGGCAATATAATGCTCTTAAATTTAATTTACTAGATCTTATTTGTCATTAGAGAATGATATAAATGAATTAGAGCTTATCTTTTTGTACAACACCTTAACACATAAATTAACACATTTTAATGATCAAACCAATAAATAATAAATAGTGAGAAGAGAATTCACTTTAACTCACATTTAAATTTAAATTTGAAAATTTTGAAAATATTTCTATACATACAAATATAATTTAGTTAAACATATCTATAAACTAAAAATTAAAATCAATCCTCAAAAATATATAAAAATAGGACAAAAGCAAATAAAAATAAATTCAAATTAATTACCATTTTTATAAAATAAAATACATTTATATTACTTAACACTAATCATTAGTGTAAGAACAACACCTTTTTAAGCCATCTAAATTAATGTTCAAGATTTGTGTTTTTAACTTAAACGTATTACCTAGGTCGATTAGAGGGAGAGCATGACCATAGGACATATTATGTCGGGGATATTTAAGACCCTTTTGGAGAATTTGTCGAAAAAATTTCATCATAAAATCAGCTATAATCTTCACAACTTGCACAATCTAAAATCTCGAATGAATGGTAGAAACGAGTTCCTGCCTTAAAGTCGGCTTCGATTTGCCATTATTTCCCCATTATCCGAAGCCATTCGTCCAAGTACTCTATGAACATGTTTTTATTGAATAGACTGTTTGGTCTCGCGGACGTCATTAAAATCTTTCATTCATTCATTCATTCGACGTTTTTAGATAGAAGTCATGCCAAGCAGCTCGAATGGTTGAATTGAGATGATGTATAGGGAAAGCTATGAATGTGGGAGATTGAGAATTGCCACCCTCTTTTCTAATTATTTCGTCTCACAGTCAGAGGCTGATTATCGGGCATTGCCTCTGGGAGTGGAGGTCTGTCTATGGTGAAACTGAACTGTGAATCAGTGGATTGAAGACTCCAAGCGCGGGGGCATGGAGATCCTTCGTGCAAGTAGTGCAGTAACTGCAGTCTCATTTTTAACATGGCCGCAGAAAGGAACAAGCTCCAAAATGGTTTCTGCTGTGTACAATTTGAATTTTCGTTCCATTAAAAGAAGTACGTCGAATAAGGTTAAGGTAGAGAAGTTGAATTGGGTCAGCTCAGTTAGGGGTGGTTCAGTATGTACACTGATGAATTCTCTGATATGGGGACTTACAGAGAAAGCAGCCATTGCCCTCGAACCAGTTGGGCGCTTTGATGCAGAGGGTCCAGTGAATGATGTGGCTGCCTTCCTGGACAAGTACCCATTTTTTGCGTTTGGAGTCTCGTTTGTGATATTTTTTGTGATTCCTTTGCTAAGAGATCAAGTCGATAAATCCATCAAATGGGCTACAGCAGAAGAAGCTTATTCCAAACTGAGGGATGAAAAAGAATCCCAACTGGTAGATATTAGAACTGTGGATGAGATCAATGATATGGGTTCTCCAGATTTTTCGAGTTTCAACAAAGAAATTGTACAAGTAACATATGAAGGAGATGATATTGCTTTTTTGGGTGAGATGCTGAACCGATTCAAAGAACCAGATAAAACCACATTGTACATTCTTGACATGTAAGCTCCAATGTCACGTAGTTTTTTCTTAAAATTTGAACTACTATAACTGTAGATTTCAATTGTGAAGTAGAATATAAGTGTGATAATGGTACAAGGGGATTACACCGATGTGGGCAATGTGTTGATACACAGGTATGATGGAAAGTCAATGGAAGTAGCCCAGATGCTCACACGAAATGGTTTCATAGCAGCATATGCAATCAGAGATGGATTCCAAGGAAATAATGGTTGGCAGGTAAGTTATTGTTTATAAGCTGTTTCTTCTTTATTGAATGTAGAATTCAACTGCTTAAAGGTATGGGCATTAGGTACTTTGGTTGTAGTTAACTTGGCCAGATTTCTCTAATTCCTAAAGTTACTCGTATACCGAATTGGTATCTGGTTCGGTCGTGACATAAGAAACGATCCATATTGGAAAGAATCGAAGGAAAATACCAGTTGATTCCATTTGAAACTAAGTTACTAATGATGACCGGAATCTTAGAAGCACTCTTTAGTTTATAAAATTGGGTTTCGATCTCTACTAGTGCTGAGTTATTTGCTGATTCAAAAAGTTATCGGATAAACATACAAATATAGTTGGACTGCTAGTAGCATGAAAATGCAGCTTCATTGTAGGGTCAAAAACAGCACGATGGAGTTATCTTAACTGTGATATCTTTTACATATTTGAATTTCTCTCAAAAAGCATGTAATTAATAAAAAACAGCATCTCATTTCAAGTTCACATGCAAAAGTTATGACAGTTGCAAATTGCAAGACAAGCTTTCATTGATGGGCTTTCCGTGGCCCAATTTTATTTACAGATTTAACCTTGGTCGATTTTCTCTCTAATGGGACTATATCACAGCTGACAGGAACTGTTGTCAAACATGTCACATATCAGACAAAATGGCAAAACTGAAAGGTTATCTGGGGACTTGAAATGGTTCTCCTTCTTCTTCTGTGCGTGGAAGGCATTGCCTTCCTCCTCAGTCAAATCATGTACTCGTTTCTAGAATAAATGCACCCATTAGGCTATGTAGTGGTAACTTCTTCCCTGTTGGAAAGGCAAGGAAGAATGCTGTAGAGATCATAGTTGGCAGACTCTGACTTAACTTGGCAAACCCAAGATGTGTGACTCGGCAAAAAAACTCGGCAACTAAAAAAATTGCTTAATTTTTTTTCTAAAAATAAACATTTCTTTTGCAAAATTCAATGCCAAATGTGTACAATGAGTCCATCAAGAGTACAAAAGTGTTTTTTATTAAATTTGATTCATTTGAATAAAAATTGAGTACACAAGTGCTTCATCATGTGGAATCCTGATACACTAGTTAGCTGGCAACTATTATGAATTTATAATGGTTGCCTTTGAAAATCATCATCATAATTCATAAATTGTATATTACAACATTCTACATCTTCCTTTTCCCTAATCTAGTGAAAACTTGGGGAGAGGTTCTAATCCTTGCACTGTGCTGCAACTCCATGCTTGGCATAGAAGGTTGTGTTTGTGGCTTTGGCTTGATCTCCATCCTGCTACTAGATGGCAATGACTCCTCCTCAACTTCATCAATGTCACCCAATGACAATCCAGGAGCTCCTTCTATTGTAGTCACATCCTCCATTGCCTTCCTCTCAAAATCAAGAATCTCATCTGCAGTAAATAATGGGGTCTCCTCATCCTGCCTTATCCAATCACTATAAGGATCAATGTCATCCAAATCAATGATCTCCTTTGATTTGTCCTCCACCTTTCTTGTATGAAGCCAAAGGTTGTATTGTACAAAGACAAGGTCATTGATGTGTTTCTGAGTTGATTTATTCTGCTTCTTTGTGTCAATGGCCTTGAACAAACTTTAGTTGCACTTATAGGAAGAAGCAAGACAAGGTTGACACAAGATGCGGAGGGCTAATCTTTGAAGATTTGGGGTATTTGCACCCCAATTCGAGAACCTACAAAATATGATATTCAAGAGTTAGTAAGAAAACCATATTTTATCAATAGTTGTAGATTTGAAATTTGCAACGTGTAAGATGCATGTAAAGACTCTAACTTTTGTTACTTGGTGATTAAGTGGTTCTTCCTTGGATAGCAATTGCCAAAAAAAGAGCTTCCCCCTACCACTCTTGTAATTCTGCAATTCCTGAACAATGAGGTCTCTCTCCTCAACGTCAAGTACCATGTTCTCAATGCATGTCTTGAGGCCCTCCATAACCTCTCCATTAGGATTTGTGAAGCTATCCAAATAGAAAAAGCCGAGGTTGAGGAGGTTTCTAATTGCATGAATGGGTTGGTGGAGTTGATTGTTCCACCTCCAATCAATAATCTCCTAAATGGGATCAAATTTAAGTTTGTCCCCCTTGTAGTAGTTTTAGATGGACTTTTTGACCCTATCCATGGCCTCATAAATGTACCCCATTAGGTTTTGATCCCTATCTACAAGCGCAAAACGCTAACCAAGGGCTCCGACGCCTCCAAATACAAACAAATTAAAGTCATAAATTTATAATGAAAGTAAATACTTTTAAAGTTTAAAAATAAAAGATTCAATTTGAATTTTAGATCGAAGTTTTGAGGTTGCATTGACAATTTCTATAGCTCTTTGTGCAAAGGGGTTATCAAAGACTATCCTTGCAATTCTCTCTCATTCAGACTTCTTTGAATATGATGAGTCTAGCCATGCTTGAATCACAAACATTTGTTTCAAAGAAGTCAACAAACCAATAATGCTTTGCAACATTAGAAAGATCGTTGTAAACATTCTTACACTCGATCACATTAGCTCTTTCCTTTTGTTGTGATCTCATTAAACTAAGAACCCAAGGGTGATTATAATTTTTTATTTATTTTATATTTCTTGTATCTTCTACAACTGGTCTCATCCAATCAATTTTGCCTATTTCCTCCAAATGAAGGGCAAGGCAATGTGTTGTGCCAGGGGCCCAAGAGAGTGATCGATGCCTCTACTAGAGCAATCTCCTAGCCGTTACATACCCTGCTGCATTGTCAATTATAATTTGCACTACATTCTCTATGCCCACCTCTAAAACAACTTCCTCCAATATTAGGCTCAAAGTTTGACTCTTCAATTTTGCGATTCATCATTCTCCTAAAATAAACTAAAGACAAAAATGAGGTGAACGACCTTTCAACTTCTATGCTCATGTGCACACAAAAACAAATAAAAATTGTTTTATGTACAATACAAACCTATAATATTTTGGATCAATATTCCTAGCATACCCCGCATGGCCCAAAGTCCATCTTCATCTGCGTTTCATTCTTCACTTTTGCTTCATTTGAAGGAGTCCTCTAAATTTCTTGAATTTGACTTGATCCAAAGGCTTTGTGAATATGTTTGCTATCTGTTTACTGTGGGACAATAAATAGGATAATCTGATAAACTATCTTCTGTGTTGTAAGCATTCTTAGATGGTGATACTTCACCTCCATGTGTTTTGTCTTTGCATCAAGTACACAAATCTTTGTAATTCTGATGGCATTTTGATTATCCATATTCAACTCTTTAGGACCATTTTCACAATCCCGCAACTCTTTAAGATCCTATGAATATGTACTAACACTTTCAAAGCATTCCATGCTGCAGTGTACTCTGATTCAGTTGTAGAATTACCCATTGTATCCTGTTTCTTGCAACACCAAGCTATTGCACCTTCCACACTACCACCATAATCTGCATTTGAAAAATTTACAAGCCTGAAATTCTTGTTTCTCCTATATTCTATGCCCAAGGATTTTGTACTGTTCAAGTATCTCAAAACTCTTTTAGCTGCGAGCCAACAACTATTTTTGCTTCAATCATGCATCTGGACAAAATATTAACTACAAATTAATATCAGGTCTAGTATTCAACAAATAGACCAAGCCTCCAATCAGTTGCCTACACTTCGTATAATAAATCAATTTACCTCCGCCATCCTTTAAAAGTTTCAAAATAGTTTCCATAGGCAATAGAGATGATTTACAATCTTCCCTTTTAAATTTTTTCAAGAGGTAACATATGTTTTTTTTCATGTGAAATGAAAATACAATGATCTTGCTGTCTGACTTCCATTCCCAGATAATAGTGCAACATTGCAAAAGGCTCAAATCAGTGATTTCAAACTCTTCTTTTAATATTTTCTTCACCTCATTAAGTTGTTTTCTTCTCATTTCTACCTAGCAAAAGATCATCAGCATACAAAATAAAAATTATAAATTTGTTTCCTTGCATTTGAATGTGGAGTATCATTAGATTCACTCTGCATAAAACCAATTTGCCGCAAATAACTACCAATTGATCTTTGCATAACAGCCTCTAGGTGCTTGTTTCAAAGCACACAGCTTTAGTCAAGCATCTTAACTTGCTTTCTAATCTGTTCACTTCGAATCCTTGTGGCTGTGAATTGTAGACAACTTCTTGCAAATAACCATTAAAAAGATCACTTATATCATTGATTTGATATACATTCCTATTTTGTTGTGCTGCAAGGGTTGAAACCATTTTCACTCTGCCCCACTTGGTTGAAGGAGCAAAATTCTCCCTATAATCGATGCCTTCTTTTCGAGCATACCCCTTGGTTATTAATCTTGTTTTGTACTTGTTCATTGATCCATCTGCCTTAAGCTTCAACCTATACACCCGTTTGCTCCTAATGGGTTTTTCTCTAGGGGGACAGTCTACAATATTCTAAGTCCTTTTTTTCATGATGGACTCATACTCACTCCTCTACAAAAGTCAATGCACAAACATTAGTCAACAAAGTATAGTTTAACTGGTATGATTCCTTCATCAGGTCTAACTGAAGTAATCTGCTGTTTTGCCCACTTGAGTATAGGAGCAACTCGGCAACTTGTTTTACCTGTGAATTTTTCTAATATCTTCCACTTCATGAGATTGAGATGAAACCTCTTTGTCACCTGAAACTAGTATTTACATCATTCGTACTAGAATCTATATAATTTGGTACAAGTGAATCTCTTACCATACTAGAATCACCATTCCGAGTTGATGATTCTGGAGATCTATCATTTTTGCTCCAACCAATAGTATACCAGACTCTCCTTACTGGGATTAACTTTCTTGCTTTCCTCACTTTTTGTTTTCTGATTTTTTTGGTGACCTATATCACTCTTTTCTCAAGTTGAGAATCATCCATACTATCTAGTTTTAAAAAATTGACATCTCTATTGTTTATAATTTTTTTATTGCAATCAACTTCAATTTATCACCTTTGTTGTCATCATAATAGCCAATAAAAATGCTTTTGACACTCCTAGCTTCTACTTTCATCCTAAGCTCACCATGAAGTGGTGCATAACATGTTGAACCAAAAACTTTTAAATGTTTTGCCTTTACTTTGTACCCATACCAAATCTCAAAAGGTGTCACTCCGTCCAATGTTGAAGTTGAACATTTCATCCTCAAATAGATTGTTGTGTCTACTGTATCTGCCCATAAGCAATTATCTAGATTCTTATGTTTCAACATAGATCTAGCCATATCTTTGTGTCCAGTTCATTCCTTTTGCTATCCATTCTGCTGTAGCGTGTGAGTGCTAGTGAAATGCTTCCTTATGCCATGCTCCTCATAAATATCCCAAAACTCATCATAAATGTATTCACCACCATTATCTGATCTCAAAGTCAATATATTCTTGTTAGAATGATTCACAACTAGGTCTTTAAACTCAACAAACGTAGATAAAACAGCTGATTTGTTCTTCAATAAATACACCCATGTCATATGAAAATAGCCATCAATAAAAAGTACAAAATATCTATTCCCTTTATGTGTATAAGAACCCATATCACAAATATCACTATGAATCAATTGCAAAATTATGTTAGCCCTCCAACTTTATTGTTGTGGAAACCTTTGATGATTTTGTTTATCCATTATGCATGCTTCAAAAAATATTCTCTTTTACCATATCTTTCCTTTACAAATCAGACAAACTATGCAAATTCAAATGCCCATACCTGAGATGGCATAACTTCTTAAGATCCACATTCTTTGATTGTGCAATTTCTACATGTTCCTCTTCTCTTGGTATGATTTTGCAATGCCTTTAATCAAATTACCATCGGTATATCTTGTATACTCAATTTTATATCCATTTTGAATGTAATTTCACCAATCCATCCTCAAGCACATTTTGCCAACTCATTTTCCTTGTTGTCACCAAAGACATCAAAATCTTTCTCAAAGGAGGAACATACCATACATCATAGTAAAAACTTAAGTATCATTAGGAAGTTTTACCTTTGCTCTTCGTATGCCAACTACTCTAAGAATTGTCTTGTATACAACTCTGACAGACTTCAAATTTTCCTTTGGATATTTCCTAAAGATGTCCTTCTCAAAAGTCATATGTTACGTTGCTCTTGTATCTATGGTCCACAAGAATTTCCTGCACATGCTACTTCTACTGCAGTGTAAGTAGATTCATAATTCCCATCATCAACAAAATTTGAATTGTCATTATCATCAGTATCACCATATTGTGCATAAATAGCAGAAACTTGCTTCTTTGGGATCTTCTCAGAAGGCATGCTACATTCAATAGTGTAATGTTGAATCTTTCCACATTTGTAGCAAGTGATTTCTCTCTTGCTTTGGCTTTGGCCTCTTCCTATTCCTTTATTGTGTCTTCCTCTTCCTATAGAATAATTATCTCCATCATGCCCTACATGATCATCACATGTGTATCTGCCACCTCTACCAAAGTGATGGAAACCTTTATCTCTTCCATCATTGTTGTATGTGCCTCTACTTCTATCTCTGTTTGAACTGCTATAACTTGTGACAAAAAGATTCTTCTTACTTGTATGCTGAATTAATCTTACAAAGTGTGCCACATTTCCATATGCTCAATTTGTTTGTTGGTCACAATGTTTCAATGAAATTTCTATAAGAATGAAGACGACCATTCAATGACATTTAATTCTATCATCTACTGCATCAAAACCTGCTTTCCCAATTTGTGAGTGGATATTTTTTGTTTTAGACAAATATTCGCTTACTTCTCCTATTTTGTAACATTTTTTTATTATACAACTATAGCATTAGATCAATCTGCCTGTATTGCATTATACAACTATTTTTTGATGAGTCCTGGTGAACGTTGATAATGTGCAAAGCCATTGAATAATTAAAATGCGTTTGATTTTATAAACTGAATGCGGCCTTCTAGTAGCATCAATAGGAATAGTAGGTCAATTTTTATCTTCTACTAATTCCCACAAATAATTCAAAATAAAGTTCCTTTTAACACCCTTTTCCATTCTATGTAATTTTTTGCTATTTAACTTATTTGAGTTGGTGAATAGTCAAGAAATGCTCAACATCATTATAAGAGTAAATTAACAAAATGAAGACCCAAAAAATGAATGACGCCCTTTAAAAAAATACTCAATGGACCCAGTTAATCCTCCCACCTTATAACTCCCCAAAATACTTTCTTTTAAACCTGAGGCAAGGAAATAGCAGCAACAGTTCATATCCAAATTCTTTTCCTGTGCTTTTTGTTTTCAGCAATAAGTTGAAAAAACAAACAACACAATGAAGGATGGCTGAACAAAATAGAGATCACCATCATCAAACACCAATATTTTAATCACCAGATTATCCATTCAGCCCTTTGGGAAGTCTTTCATCCATACAGCTAATGCCTTTAATCAATAAGGCTCCAATACCACATGTACAAAATAGAGATGGTCTCCCCAAGTACTCTATGGGCTGAGACAATTTTACTAATCTCAACAAAAAGGATTATGAAGTTTGTGATGGATGTCCATATACCATCCCATACTCATACAAGCTCAATAAAGGTGAAAAACTAATGCAAGAAGAAGAGTTGATTCTTCATGCTCCTTATTCTCCTAAAATACACTAAAGACAAAAATTAGGTGGACGAACTTTCAACTTCCATCCTCATGTGCACTTAACGGCAAATAAAAATTGCATTATGTACAAAATAAACCTATTATACTTTGGATCAATATTCCTAATATGGCACCTAAAGTCATATCACATGGCAGGTACAGAACTTCTTAAGCTAGGAACCTAAAGTCATATTCCAAGGTGGTTTTTCTGTTGCTCTTCACAATCTCATTGGGGTGAAATGAAGACAGAAATACATGATAAAGATTCTTTATATTTTCAACCATAGTTTGCACCATTGTTGATCAGCTATCTTGCTTTCTGCTCCACACTTAGCAATTTGATGCTCAAGATCCTTTATCTTTGCGTGATTATTGTTGATTTGCTTGAAGTTTAAAGATCCAAGTTTCAAAATTTTCACAATTTCCATAGTTCATCCAAGGTTGTTTTTTCCTTGTCCTTAACAATCTCACTGGGATGAAATGAAGACAGAAACACATGATATAAATTCTTCATATTTTCAACCATAGTTTGCACCATTGCTGATTAGCTATCTTGTATTCCTCTCCACACCTGGAAATTTGATGCTCAAGATCCTTGATCTTCTGAGATAATCATTCACTCAAAGCCTAAAGATCCAAGCTTGATTAATTCTTACTGCAATATGAATGTATAACCTTGGTCCAGAAGATCAAACAACTTAAATGCTTCCTTCATGTCCTTTGGAGTTGATTTGCCATCCAAATAATGTCATAGCTCAGGTGCAAAATATTGGGTCAATGTTGCTATTGCTGGATCTTCCCTAACATAGAATGTACCTTGCTTTCCTTTTTTCTTTGGAGGAGCTTCAATCCCAGTAATGGTCCATCACCCTTCTTTATCTCACCTTTGTTGGCACCTTGGTCATTCATCTGCTGCCCTTGCTTGTTGCCATTCAATGGGACTTATTAGATTTCCCTTGAGTTATATTCACCTATTGCTTGGATTCATATATTTTGCGAATTTTGATGTTTTTGTCTTGCTCCTAAAGTAACGTCTCCCATGGTTCATCTAAGGTGATTTTCTTTGTCTCCTTCATAATTTTATAGGAGTGAATTAAAAACAGAAATACATCTACAGCTTCTTTAGATTTTCAATCACAGTTTGCATGAACTATTGATATGTTATCTTGTATTCCACTCCACAGTCAGCAATCTGATGCTCAAGATTCTTGATTTTTATTGGATAATTGCTGATCCACTCAAAGTCTAAAGGTTCAAACCTATTATACTCCCATTACAATATGAATGCATGACCCTGATCCAAGAATAAAAGACCTTCAATGCCTCCCATGTGTCCTCTGGAGTTGCTTTTCCATGTAAATGGTGTCATAGCTTAAGAGCAATAAACCTAGTCAATGTTACCCTTGCTTAATATTCCCTATCATAGAATGCAGTCTTCTTTTATTCTTTCTTTGAACTGGCCTCAATCCCTCTAACAACATGCTACAGACCTTGGGCCATGAAGACAAGTTGCATTGTCTTTGTAAATTCCTGGTAGTAATGTCCACATAACACTAGTGCAGAAGCATCATCTACCTAGTATATCTTAGGATCAACCCCTTTTTAAAAAGCCTCAACATGGTATTACCACTAGAAGAGCTCAAAAACACCTTTCCAATGCTTGAAAATGGTGTAAACTGAAGAATGCGTTGTGAAGTTATGCTCCAACACAAATTGGCCTCCAAGTGTGCTCAAAATCCCAAAAATAAGCAAAAAGTAGAAATTCAGATACAAATTTTAAAATTTGAAAGGAAATTATCTGTGTGCCAAGAGTCCTGCTTTGTTGCTTTGCTTGCCACTTGTCATATATGATATGCTGGATTTTGTTGGCTGGATCAACTATAAATAATAGAAAATATGGCCCAATGACACTCAAACATGTGTTGGCAACCTTTAGCCACTAGGGAGATTTTTTATCCATATCACTTATCTTTTCAACATTATAAAAATATTGTATGAGTTTGTCAGAATGTACCATGTGGCACCATAGAATTATGCCATATCACTATCCAAACCACCATTTTACCACAAAATACAAGTAAATTTTGATTGTCAAGGGTTGAACCTACCACATTTCTCAAGTGAGGTAAACACATTAGACGGGTTGGATGGGCCTTGTGCCTATCCCTTTTATAGTGTGGCAGTCTTTTAAACAAAGATCCGACACATGGAATGAGGTCATATGAAGAATCAACTGCTTTGCACACCCCCTGTCTGAATAGTGCATAGTCACTTGGTGTGGCCAATAGTCCTGGCATCAGCTTTGTGGTTGCTAATTGTTTCTTTCTCCCAAATCTTCCGATTTGGATTTGAGGCCTCAAACAAAGGAATTTTTTAATTTTTTGTAAGGAATATAAAAATGTGGAACAGATCTTAGAGATTCCATCTCCAACAAGGATTTCCTGTAGAAACTCTCCTACATGGACAATTCTTGCACAAAACAAGCAAAAAAGTAGCTATTCACACCTCCAGTTTGCATAAGCTTCTACAGATCTACCGTGAACATTTCCTTTGAACTACCCATATATTGAATTGTGATTCACTTTTCAAAAATCCAGTCCCTAACAAACTAGCCTAAATTGACCAAACTTCTATTGTTTTCTAATATGCCTTTCATTGAACTGTGTGATTATAAAAAACAAAACTTTAGGTTAAAAAACCACAGGCTTTACTGCCATGTGAGTGTTTAAATGCAATATTCATAATTAACAAAAAGTAAATATTCACAATATGCATTGAAAATCTTGAACATAGATAATTGAGGATGAATCCCTAAAGGATTCCAATATCACAATATATTCAATAAGAATAGATGACAATTTTATGTGGATAATGGGTGCACACAACTACTAATTAGTTTAATTTAATACCCATTCAATTACAAATTTTTAAGGTTGGAGCCTACATGCTTACATGCATTTAAATGTGCTTCATAAATTAAGGATCTACAAATGGCCCGATAACAGAGACTTCCATCCACTCTTTAACAAATTGTGCAGACAAAGAGTTGAAAATTGATACTTCTGAAGGACAAATAGATCATCTATTACTTGGGATGATTAACCTCTTCCATTGTTTGATGGAAATTTCCGGGTAAAGGATAGCTTGTTTTTATAGGAAAGAATGAATTTTTGAGATATCAGCTTGTTAAAAATATTCTATTGTTGAAGGAGCAGCTGATTTCTGCTTTCAGAGTAAGGGGGATGCCATTGAGATACATGTGAGCTTTATGCATACAGAAAATATAAAGAGTGCTAAGTTTGTTTTATTTTTTGAGCTCGTTATAAATTTGCCCAAGTTACAATTAATTGGAACTTAATTGATCCGAAACGTTGACGAAAAAACTTGCACACAATCAAATCCAGAAGCAAAAATTAAACATTAATTGGAACTTGTCAAACTATGAGAAAATATTAATAAAGATTATGCATTGTGTTACCCAGGCAGTTGAAGAAAAACTATTTACAAACACTACACAAGTGGATGCTAGATATGGGGCAACTGTTTCTCCAAATCCAAAAATCAATGCCTCTGCCTCTTTGATGGTAAAACAAGAATCTCTACAAGATCAAAGTACCGAATCCAGGACCATACCATCTTCTATGCCAGATAAAAAGGTTGATGACTCTACACCAGTTCCATCGTCTTTGGATGGAGATGTTGGAGTCGATTCAGGATCTCAGGTTGCACCAGTGGAAGTTTCTTCTCAGGCTCCTTCCTTGCCCAGGGCATTGTCACCATATCCACAGGTACTCCATGGGTTGTCGATGCATTTGAAACTGCTTTCTATATTTGATGCAATGAATTTCATTTTTGCAATATGCGTATCCTCTATTGTTAACTCGTTGGTCTTCTCTGTAGTATCCAGATATGAAACCACCAACATCACCCACTCCATCTAAACCAACCAGCAAAACTGTGGATGCTGCTACTGATAATGGTGCAGCTATGGCAGATGAGAAGGTGGTTGTCTGTGTTAGTGAGACCCCTTTCTTGTCCCAGGCATTGTCACCATATGCATGGGTATCATATGGTCTTATCATTTTTTCCTTTTTTGATGCATTTAAACTACTTTGTATAATTAATGCAGAAAATGTTGTTTTTGATGTTATCCAATTGATATTGTTTGTAGTATCCAGATTTGAAACCCCCAACATCACCAACACCATCAAAACCAACTGGGAAGGCTTTGGATTCTGCTACAAATAATGCTCCAGTGATTTCTGATCAAATTGTTGATGGCTCTGCTCAAATTACTAAATCTGCAATGCTCTCATCTTCTTCTGAGCAGCCACCAATTGAACCTGCTATTGAATCTCCTTGCTTCTCACGGCCATTGTCTCCATACGCACATGTATCAAATATTCTAATCACTTTTGTTATCTTTCTTGATGCATCTATGGTAGTTAGTAGATTAGATGACAAAATACTGTATTTAAAGCTTTACTTGTCATCTAGTTATCTGGTTGATATCTTGTGCAGTACCCAGATCTGAAACCCCCAACATCACCAACTCCATCAAAACCAAGTCTGGCTAAAGCTATAGATGCTACTACTGGTAGAATTCCATTGGTTTTGGATCAAAATGTCAACAAACCTGCTCCAACAATCAAATCAGCATCAGTCTCAGCATCTTTGGATAAGGAAAGTGGAGTCAATTCAGCTTCTCAGCCTGCGCCAATTGAACCTGCTTTTGAGGCCTCTTGTCAATACAAAACATTATCACCATACTCTGTGGTATTATATGGTTTTAGAATAATATTATTTTCTTCATTTCTACTTACAAAGAAGCTTGTATATATATGGAAGCTTGGTTTTCAAGGCATGCTTATAGTCTAGTTGTCTGGCTGATTTTGTGTGCAGTATCCAGATTTGAAACCACCCACATCACCAACTCCATCAAGGCCTTGAGGAGGTTTCCATAATTGGCCTTTTTCATAGTTTGAAATGAACATATCCATTCCAAACTTCCATGTTACTGGCAGATGGTTGCAATTTTCTGTTTGTAAATTGGTATTTTACGTTGTGGTTTTTCTAATTCAAGTAATCAGTCACATTCAATAATCTATTTCACAATCCTGTATGGAAATATCCTACTGTTGCAAGTTGAGAGCCAATGAGGATGTAGTTTAGGAGTTCCCTTATTGATTAGGAAAATTTCATAGGAGGCTTTCTGTGGCCTTCAAAATTGTTGTAAAATTGCAACCAAGAGAGTTTTTTTTCTTAGGATAGCGAGTGTGAAACAGCCTGGTATTCTATTACCCTTTCTGTAATTCTTTTTTAATCAATTTGTTGATAATTGATTTTGACCATAATATGTATTTTTTAAAACTGTTAACAATGTTGTGTTCCATTCGATGCCTTTGGTCATGAGTCATGAAATAGGTACTGTCAATAACTTGTGTGTATAGGAAGTGATGAAACTCCTACCAAGGAGTTGAAGCAGAATAGTTTTTATTCAATTTATTGCGTTGATTAAATATACACAAATTTTATACCGTATTTGGATGCAATTACAACTTTGGCTGCAAACAAAGATAAAATTTCCTTTTGTTGATGAATTGTAAGGTAAAATTTTGAGCAATTGTGCAACTTCATATTAATGGCCCTGCTTTATCTACCCAAGTTCAATATCTTGATATACAACGTCTATAACATTTCTTTTTGTTTAATTAATGAAAAATGAAGAAGAAACACAGGTTTGGGTTTTTGAATGGCCATGGGTGGGAAAATCAGAAATGGAGGCAGAGAGGATCCGGGCAGTTCTTAGCAGGTGTTGACAGACTGGTGGGAGCCAGATTTTCTCCTGGCTCAGTTGTGGTCACAGGGGCTAACACAATATCCATTGGGCAGAACTCTCCTGATGCTATTCTCTTCAAGGTTGCTCAAAGTCCTTGCGGTTGCCGATAAGATTCCAGTTGTAGTTCTAGGCGCTGGAGTAGAGGCTGAAAGAAGCTTTCTACCCAATCTGGTGATACTAGTTTCAGTCAAGGACAGGTCTATTCATGTGAAGGAGTTTGGGATTTGGTGAAGAAGGTTTGATCTTCAGATTTTTCTTTCATTCTTCGCAGGATACCCTTTTGAAGGATCCAAAGGCATTTTTGGGGTAAATGTTAAAGTTAAATTTTGGTCTCCTCGATTTTCTAGTGGGCATTTGACATCAGACTGTTA
Source organism: Sequoia sempervirens (assembly GCA_007258455.2). Lineage (NCBI taxonomy): Eukaryota > Viridiplantae > Streptophyta > Pinopsida > Cupressales > Cupressaceae > Sequoia > Sequoia sempervirens. The sequence continues at coordinate 1,030,584,073 of VDFB02271358.1, read as the reverse complement.
GGACATTTGGATCAGACTGTTTGGTTTGCCCTATGAATTTCGGAAGAGAGAGGTCCTGGAAGCTATTGGACAGATTGTTGGAGAGTTTGTTGAGATTGACTCTCAATCTCTGCATAGCTAGATGGTGGTATGTATGATTATTAAAATCAGAAGGAATCTCGATTTGCCATTACCCCAATAGATAAGGTTGCTATGTTCCAAGTAGTTTCGAAACATGGGGATGGGGCACATGGATGGTTTTTGGGGACTTGGGGCTATGGGCGCATGGATAGTTTTTGGGATTGGGGGATTTTGGACCAAAATTTATGTTATTAATATATAGTTTTATTAATTAGACTAATTAATATTTCTAATGATTAAACTAATTAATAAGAGCAATATTATATTATTATAAATATACGTCTTCGTGACTCCTATGTTTTTTCATTGTTCAAAGAACTAATGGTGATGCAGGGAAATCTGACCATTCTAAATGATGAGGGTTGTGCAGATGAAGACAAGTATATTATCATTCTTGAATCTTTTTGTTCATTTTCTCCTACGCTCTTAGATACTCCTTACAAAGTCAACATAAACTTGCAAGAATTTATGAAAACTTGATAGCATCCACCACTTCTCCACCTTATTGCATCCTCTACTCTCTACGAAGTCAAAAGGTGTCCATGACATTTGAATTAAGAAACATGTGATCACCAACTTCCTAAACTTAAGAAAAGAGTATGCATTTGAGTAAACAAAACAATGACAGTTGTTTTACTTCAAATAATCTATTTTGTCTCCAATATAAATATTCTATTTCTTCCATTTCTTCCGGGTTAACCATTTGTACATGCCATTATGTTGTTTGTTAAAAGCTTTGGCACAAATCAAAAATGTTATCATGACAAAGAAACAAAGGAGTTTTGGAGATGAACAAACTCGTAATGCTGGGATTTTGGCACAATCAAGATTAGCACATGTAGTTAGTTGGCTTTCCATCTATAGTACAAAGCTTAAAATTGATTTTGGCCTATGCACAATCATATAATGTTGCAACTAGGAAAGTACAAGATGCACATGGGAACACCATCTTGGATGTTACACAAGAGATGATATGTCACACATCTAATCTTCCATTTCATGCAAAAGTGGTAATACTTATAAATGAGTAAATATTTGTATTTGAAGGAAATTAATTAAACAACATTAGATATTTAAATAAGTATTGGTTGCTTAGAGAAAGAAAGGTGATCATCAAAATTCTCAAGAACCTTACAAGAGTAGACTTCCATGTTGAGATTAGTGATGTGATCTATATTTGTTCAAATATCCAATGTTGTCTACTAGAAATTCCAATAAATCTATACCACCCTTCAACAAAAATAGTTCATTGACTAGGCACATCTAGTGAGTGATAGAATTATGACCAAATGACTTCTATCATTACAAATAGAAGGTTCTCTATGACTTCTTATATAGTATACTTTCTTGCAAGATAGGTGTTGCCACTTTGTGCCAACCCTTTTATTCCCATCCATTATAACCAATCTGAGAGATCTTAATGGATTTATCATTCTCAAGTATCCCTCTAGTAGTTGTATTATCCCTTTTCCAAGCTTTAGTCAAATACCCATTTGCAGAAATCTCAAAAAAGTTGGCCAAATCCCCTTTTTCCTCCAAAAGGGCCTGTTGGAGTTTTGGGTCTCAAATAGACATTCAAACAAAGTCCAAATGTCCAAGTTTGTCCTCAATTCCCCATTCTTCTTTTTCTTCAAAAGGTTCTTTCGAGGTTTCGAGTCCCAAATGAACATTTAGACCAAGTTTGAATGTCCAAGTCCGTCCTTGATTCCCCATTCCTTTTTTTCTCTCCTTTTAGTCCCATTGGAGTATCAAGTCGTCCACTTTCTTTTTGAGTCCCCACTTCTTTTTTTGGTCCCATTAGAGTATCGGGTCTCGTCCAAATGTCCAATTTTCTTTTTGTCCCCCTCTTTCTTCTTTTCTTTGGAACATTAGGTTCTAATCGATCCATTTGGTTAAAGTCCAAATGTCTATTTCCATTCTCGGTTTCCACTTCCTCTTTTTGGTCCCATTGGAACTTCGGATCCCAAAGAGACATTTGGATAAAGTCTAAATGCTTGTTTTTGTTCTGGGTTTCCGCTTCCTCTTTTTGGTCCCGTCGAAACTTCAGATCCCGAGGGACATTTGTATAAAGTTCCAATTGTCTGAATCAATTCTTGATTCCCATCCACGCTTCTTCTTTTGGTCTCGAAGGGACATTTGGATCAAGTCCAAATGTCCATTTTCTTTTTGTTCCCCTCTTTCTTCTTTTCATCCTTTTGGAACTTCGGGTCCCAAAGGGATTTTCGGACCAAAGTTCCAAAGGTCTGAATCCATTTTCAATTCCCACTTTCGCTTCTTCTTTTCTCTTGTCAGAACTTCGGGCCTTGAAGGGATTTTTGGACCAAGGTCCAAAAGTTTGAATCCACTTCTACTTCTCTATTCTCGTCACCTTCAATTTTGTCAGAGCTTTGGACCCCGTGCAGACTTTTGGACAAATTTGCTAGATTTTCAAATTTTCGCTATTAATGTTGCAACGACTTCCTCAACTACTAGATTTGATTCTTGAGGCTATGGATGAATTTTAAATGTATTTTTAACAACTCCAAGGGGGAAAAAATGACACCTATGCTTCATTTATTGTTTGCAGACCACCTTTCTATTAGAGGGTCACTCCTAGCTGTGATTTTGTTGTGGACTTTATGGGGGTTGTTGCTCTTCATCCACAAATTCATCAACGTGGAAGCATGGCTATGATGTCAAGGCTTTTATGAAGGGATTTCAACTCAGGATTTGATGTACACATGTTTGCACTTGATTAGGAAGGTTTTTGGCTAGGATTTCTTGCCCAGTCACATGCCATATCTTTCTCCTACGACTTGTAGATGAATATAAGGCACTTTTGTGCTCATTGTAATGGTTCTTCCCTAGATTCTCTAGCAAACATTGTAGTTCTATGCATTCTGCAACTGTAAACAAGCTCATGCCTTTGTATTAATGAAAGTTATTGTAGACACCTAAAATTATCTTGAATATATCACACATCTCAATTTCACTTACTAACATCATTTTTCTCATTATCACCTAATTCCTCCATTTAATCAAATAATTTTTAATTATTTAGTTAAAATTACTTTATTCCCCTATTAATCAAATAATTAAAGTTATTTGATTAATTCATCATTTTCATGCTAATTTCCCCTCTTGATTAAATAATTCCCTATTATTTAATTAAAATATTAATTCTTTTCATCTTCACAATTAAGTGATTTCCATAATTATTTAATTGACTAATTTCCTCCAACCCTCCAACTTGCATAAAGTTTTTTTGAAAAAAAAAAGAGAATATTCCCAAGTCAAATTCAAATATCTTCTTCCTTCCAATTCAAAATATCTTCAACCTTGTTTCCATAAAAAAAGGGATATTTTGGGCTCTCATAAATCCTTAAACCTTGATCTTCCCTCATCTCCTTGATTTCCTCTCATCTATTGATCTCCATTTTCAATCTTGATCGTTGATCAGAATTCTTAAAATCTATAAAACAAAGCCTTTCAAACATGAATATCATTTTTCACAATCCTCATAAGCATAGGCACTCTCTAGAATTCTTGAGTCAATCTTGAGCATTTTATAACACCGATTTTGTGAATCACACCTCTCATCAAGCTTTTGTAACATGGATTATACACAATTTGAGCAATCCACATCACAAATTGCATCAATCCACAATAAGATTGAAGGTTTGCATTGTCTATTGTGTTCAATTGCTTTGAATTATGTGTTTTCATGCTTTTCATTGAATCTTTTTGACATTGTTAGCTAATTTCACCATAGATTTATATGATCTCAATTGTATAAGTTTTTTGTGTTTTTAGACTCTAATTGCTTCAATTATACTTTCATTTGATCACCATATTTTCCCCCACAACATTTTGGCACGTCTGATGGGACCACGTCTTGGATTTAACATTTTCTATGAAGTTTTTGTCAACCTGTAGGTTACATAGATGTATTTGAAGAAGTTCAACACTTTTGTCAGAGGCAGTGCAACGCTTTTGTCAAATCCTGCTGCATATGCAACGATATAATGATGCTTTTGTTAAAGGGCGACGTGTTTGACTAATACATTATTTTTTTGTCTGCAAGTTAATTCTGCGCTTCTATTCAAAGATTGACGCTATTGTAGGCTTTCAACGCGTATGATTGTTCAAAGTTCAATGCTATTGCATTATATCAACGCATTTGTTCTAACTATTCTTTTGTTGCCTACTGGTTAATTCAATGCTTTTGTGAAAGATCAACGCTATTGCAGGAACTTCACTGCTTTTTCCTGTTTAACATTTGACACAATTGCATTAAATTGATGCATTTGTTCTGTCTTTTTCTGTTTTTTAGAGAATTGTGATGCTTTTGTTCAAAGGGTGAAACTTTTGTAGAAGACCGACATGTTTGACTGTGCAGAATAATGATGTATTTGCAAAAGCTCGAAGCTTCTGTTAGGTATCGATGCTTTTGTTCTGCTATGGTTTTCAGTTTGTTTTTAAGATCTTTATTTCGACTAACCTTAACATACCTCTTTTGTATGATCTTATCTATCTAAGCTAACATTTTAGCAACATGTGGCAATCGATGGAAGAAGACTAAGTTGAAGACTACTAACGTTTTTGGTTGTAGGTTTTTGATTTAGTTTAGGATTCACATTTATTTTTGGTAAACCTAAAATTTATTTTACATTTCATTTGGTGTACCTAAAAAGAACCTAAAAATATCACACTTCACTTTGGTGCATTTAAAAATGAACAATTCAACTTTCATTTTCCTTTGGTGTACCTAAAATTGAATAAACAACTTGCACACTTAGATTTGGGCTTAATAATAAACAATACAAATCTCATTTTCATTTGGTTTACTTAAAATTGAATAATACAAATCTCATATTTGCTTTTGGTGCACCTAAAATGAATTATTTGATGTGTTTGGTAGATTAGTGTTTTGTATGCTCTTTCCTTATGCTTTGTGCGATCTTGAAAATCAGAAACAACACTAACTTGCAATCTATTTATACACCTTGAGGTGTGGTTTTCTGTGTATGCTCTCCTCTCGCAACTTCTAAGAACAATCTTGGGGATCAAAAGCAACACCATAACCATTTATATCAATTAGGAGACTTTCTTAGGGGCCTCATCATCCCAGGGTTTGATCTTAAGCATGTTTCTCGATGGGCTATATAAAAGGGGAAGCATAAGTTGTACAACAAAGAGTAGCTAGCACCCTTCAAGCCAAGCCCCATGACCCTTAGTCCACCGAGACAGGGAGGTGATGAGTAGAGAGGAGACCCCTCTTGACTTGGGCATAATGGAAAAATTCCATGTTCACGGTAGACCCCCACTATGAACTTGTTTATCTAGAAGCATTTAAGACCTTTTAGCCATCATCTTAAAGTGGTGCAATGTATAAGTGTCAATGCGTGAAGTTACTCACCATGTGCCAACCTTTATTGAGGTGACCAATATTTCCTTATTAGGATCTTTTCCTTTCAAGGTGAGAGGTGTCAAGGTGGTACATGACCTTGGAATACTCTAGTCACCCATTCATTGGATGGTATTTTGGGGTGGGCCTATTATAATATGATAATCTTGATCTACCACTAAAATAGGTTGTGTATTTATGGTGTGTATTCATTGTTAAAACTACCCGTGATACTAATTAGTGTGGTCTTGTTGAAGAAGACACACAAAAATATACCAAAAAATCCTTTTAGGTTAGTCCTATGTGTGATTCTTTGTTGTTTTTATTACTTGCTAGATCAAACAAACACAAATTAGACTTCAAACAATTAGGAAATTTCAAAACCCTAGACATACTTAGGATCAAACTTCAAAAACCTATCTTTGAAACAAATTGACACATTTGATTGTCACATTGTACCTCTTTTGTATGCATCTTGACACATTTAATTTTTTTCAAATCGATGCTTTTGTATGCATATTGATGCGTTTGCACAACTTGGCATGTTTGTCTCAAAATAATCTTCTGTCAAAATCCTATAGTGTCGTGTTTGACTATCACTTTGTGTTGCTTCTATATGCATTCTAACACATTATTTTTTTAAATCAACGCTTTTGTATGCATATCAACGTGTTTGCACAACTCAATGCGTTTGACTGTCGGTCCAAAACAAAAAAACCTTAGGCAATCTTAGAATTCTAATTTTTCACCAATAGTTTATATTAGACCTGAGACCTATATAAAACAAACCCGTAGTCATCCTTTTCATTCAAAACAGTAGCCAAACATCCTTGGTCATTTTCATCCCATATCACTAGTTCATTTTGGACTTGTCTAAACACCTCTAGTCATCATTGGATCAAATCAACCCCATCAAGAACAACAAACCAATCCATTCAAAACAACAACCTAAAATTTGACATTGCTCATTTTGGTTTAGATCTCCATCTCATCCCCTAGTTTAGCTATTTTCTTGAAAAACTATCTCCTTCCAAGTATTTAGTTGAATTAGTGTCAAAACATTGTGAGGTGGCTTGCTTTGGAGTCATTAGTCTAATCCCAAAGTGGGTGACCTCAATATCATCTTCCTTAGCTTAGGACTCTTTTTTTCTAGCAAAAAGAAAAGATTATCATCAAACATCCATCATGAGATCTAGTCAAAATAAACTTTGTCTATATTCTTTCACATCCTCCATTCACCTAAACATCATCTAATGTTGGTCCAAAATCACTTAAGGTGTCACTACTAGCCCAATTTGAAGCAACTCAAACATCTCCACAAAATCATCCTCATCCAACTTCACTACCCACATCTCCTAGGGTTACTACAAGTTTTATGGCCACAACAAGATCTCAACATAAGAAGAACATGGAGAAAAATCTTAGTGGTTATAATGTACCTACCACCATGAGTGCTATTGATCAAACCCTAGGAATGGAAGGTTCTAATCCTAAAGGGTTTAGTACTCCAAATCAAAGTCAAACACAACCCCAAACAACTCAAGTTGAAATGCTCTACATAGAAGACATCAACAAGCCTCATGAGTTTACTTCGAAGAGCTATTAGAGATGCACCAAGATCCTTCTCTTGTTAGAGAACTTGATGCTATGATACAGGCTGATCAATACCAATACATATTGAAACTCGCACAAGAAGGTGCTAAAATCCCCACAAAATTTGATGTAAATACACTTAGAGACCAATCCTTTGCAAGTATAACATTGATGATTTGTCCACATGAAAATGAACCTTCGGTACATCACGTTATGCAAAAAATGCCTCAACCTCCTTTAAATGTACTAGGTCATCCTACAATCACTCTATTAGGAGCATATCAAACAAACTTTACCAACCAATATGTAAATCCATTGTACACCAATCAAAGTCTAGGAGGTCAAACAAACTTAGGATTTCAAAACATGAATAATCTACCAATGTACACGAACCAACCTAATCCCAACATTATGAATTATGAATCTGAATACAATAAACTAGGGATAAATCGATTTACCATGGTGCCTTCAAAAAATATATACCCAAGTGCTCCTAATCCACATCCATTGACACATCAACAACAATTCACTCAACAACATCCTCAACAACCTCCTTAACAAAACCCTCAACAAAACATCATTCCCCAACATTAATAAATTTCACACCAAACTCCAAATCCTTAACAACAACAAAACATTGCTTACCAACAACAACTACTTGCACAAAAATAGTTACATGGACAACAATAGTTACATGACCAACAACAACTATACACACAACAACAGTTGCTTGCGCAACAACAACAAACCTTGGAACAAAATCACCAAAAATTTACCCAATACCAACCACAAAATCTTCAACAAAATGTCATCCCTCAATATCAATTGGGTTCGTATAACATACCTCCACCACAAAACAGCCCACAATATCCAATGAATCCTCAAGCCAACACACTCCATACAATTTGTATAACATAAACATCCCCCCTTATCAAGATCCAAATAATCCTCCTATGGATTTATCCTCGCAAATTCAAAACTTGACATAAAAGATCCAAGATATACAAATGGGAAAGACTAAGAAATCATATGATGTCCAAGACTTATGTCCTTATCCATTTGACAGGAACATAACAATGTTACCATTTCCTCCAAACTTTGAAATTCTAAAATTTGACAAATATAAAAGATGTGGTAACCAGAAAGAGCATATATGTGAGTTTTATGTAGCTTGCATGGAGGTATCCTACAATGATTCATATCTTATGCACCTCTTTCAACATGGTTGGATGGACAAGCTACCAAATGGTTCTCACATCTATCCCCAAACATCAAAATGTTTCAGGAAATCATAGATCAATTTGTTGCTCACTTCTCATACAACATTGATCCATAAGTCACCTTCAACGAATTATACATTGTCAAACAAAATAATGGAGAAACCTTTGCTTCCTCCCTACAAAGATGGAGACTTAAGGAAAGTAAATACAAATGTCCTATTCCAATAAAACAAGTAGAAATCATCACAAACAATCTAAACACAAAAATTTCCTTTCAAGTACACATGCATTGTGTCTCAACTTTTGAAGAGCTCATAGCGAAAGGTCTTAACATTGAAATATCTCTTATCACCAAAGAGTTAGTAAAGATCTACAAATATTATCCATCAAATTCAAATTCAAATGACAAACCTCGTATATGGGAAAAGAAAAATAATGTAACAAATGATGGTGTTGTCGACGTAAAAATTGTGATAAGCACACAATGTCAACCAAACAAACAACAAAACATGCAAAACACCAATCCTCCAAGAGGACCACACCACCAAGACCTAACAATGCTCCTCGACGCCAATTCACTCCCTTAGGGGAACCCATTGGGATAGTCCTAAACAAGTTAATTCAATCAAAACATATCTAGAATCTTGAGTTTATAAATTATCTCGAACCACAAAGCAAGCCTTGGTGGTGGAAGCTAGGAAGTGGAAGTGTTATCTAAATAATTATGCTTCCAACTCTAGCCAATGCATAAAATTAAATAAGAGCATGATTTACTTCTTCAATAGCTCTCAAACCCTTCAAGATAAAGTGACTAATATACTAGGCTATAAGAGTGCTTCCCTTCTTGCTTTGTATCTTGGCCTTCCGCTTACGGTTAAGGAAGTCACCTATGGGCGATTGGGATGTGATATGTGTCATAGCTTCTTCCTAGCTTGATTTACATCTAGATCAATGTGTTTTCTTGTCATGTGTATGAGGCTTTTCTTTTTATCAATAGTCTCTTAAATAGTTGGAATGTGCGGGCGACCGATATATTTCTCCACCCTTCCAAACTATTGTTTTATTATGGCTCTATAATAATTAATTTTGGTGTCATTATGGCTATTTAATTTTCCTCGAAGTTCTCTATCACTCTCTATGATTTCTTTGCTATCCTAATCCTCTTGGAAAATCCTACTTGTATGTGGGAAGTTCCCATCGCCTTAATTAGGCATGATACAAAGATTTTTTGTGATGGTTTATCTTTCAAAAAGACTTCATTTTGCCTACCCCTTCTGTAGACTGAAAAAAATTCTCTTTCTTACCATTTTTATTGTTCACTCCTCATTGGGTTTGAAGATGGGCAATGATCATGTCAGAATTGAGCCTAGCTCCTATGAGGAGTTTTGACATGACACTCTGTTATGCACATCTGTGTGGAAGGTGGTTTTTCCCCCCCGATGGAGAGTTTAAAAGGTCATGGTGAGAATATCTCCACTCAATTTGCTAGCAGCTGGTATGACCAAAGGGTGATTGTGGGTGGCATTTTTTTTGAAGTGAGCGAAGATGTTATAGCCAAATCCATGGGGCTTTCTTGCACATGGAAAAAACTCAAGAAACACACAAAGGTGAAAGATATGGATAGTATGTAGACTTTCTTCAAGGAGAACATGCATCCCACTAAACTCCATGTTGGCTATGACAGGAGTAAGCTCCCCGTGCCTTGGGACCAATTTTTCTTTGTATTAATGAAATACATTACTTTAGAAGGCCACTTTAAATGTTATTATTTTTACCATATGCCTCTTCTTAACCATTTTGTGCCATTGGTTCCTCATTAGCTTCCCATTTTTTCTGCTATCATCTCTTGAAAGCTCTCTAAGGAAGCCCTTGATCTTGCTGCCAAAAATCTTGAGAAAACGCCTACCCCTTCACTAGGGGCTCATCCTTCACCTTTACCATTTTCGATTAGCTCTTTTCCCTTCAAAACCTATATCTACCACTAGGGTTGAGGATCCCGAGCCCTCTGAAACTCCTCCTTCGAAACTCTCCCTTACTGTTTCTGCAGGTTCAAAGAAGAAACTTACCCTCACTACCAACCAACCCCTAGAGGACCCTAAACCCAAATCTCTTGCAAAAAATAAAAAAGGGTAATGTTGGGAAAGCTCAAACCAATGCCGCTACTAGACTATGTGAATTAAAATACACTCCTACTAAGAAGGGGGGAAACTTCCTGCAAAATCCAAAGCCGAACAAAAAAAGGGAAAAAAGGGCATAACCTTCTACATTGAAGAACCACCCACCAAAAATGAAGAGGATGACACTGATACTAAAGATTATGAGGAGGAAAATATGGTGGCCATGAGTATGGACACTTGTTTTGAACCTTCCAGTGTCAGGAGGTCTAACCATCTAGCAAAACATCAGTTGAAGGTCCATGTTGATGAAATTTCCAACAACTTGGAACATGGCAAATAAAGTAAGCATGATACTTGGAGGAAACAAAGTTCACTGAAGGACCAAGTCACTTTTCGGAGCTTAATAGGATGATCTTGGAGGAGTCCACTTCGACCTCCTCCAATCATAAGGCTCATGATGAAGAGACTAACAATACAGATGCTACGAAGGAGGAAGAATTCAATGGCTTGCAGGCTCATGTTTACATCTTGGAAAGGAAGCTCAATAGACTAACCCTCTTCACCATAAAGGTTATTGACCACTCAACTATCATTCTCTCTGTTGTGCTGAAGAAAGAAGTTGAAAATAATGCTATTGAGCATGATCCCAGTACTAGTCAGGCTAATGGGGATGTTTATAAATTTCTCATGGAGGAATGGGAGAATTTAGCTAGGTGATGGTGTGGGTTTTATCTATTTTCTAGGATATTTTTCTTTGATGTCTTTGTGTTGTTTCTACAAACTACCTTTTTGCTGTAACTAGTTTATGTTTTATTATTATGAACTAATGAACTTTGGCCTATAGGGATTTTTGTGTTAAGGGTATTGCACCCTGTAAATGCAACCTATATTATTAAAAAAAACAATGACTTTTGTCAATATCATAGAAGAAAAGGTCACAAGACACAAAATTATGTGAAACTGAAACAACTCATACAAGACCTTATTGATCAAGGAGAAGTAAATATAGATCAACAACTAGGATATTTTGGAAACAAAGATCTTGGAATGTACAAAAATCCCATGCTCGACCATGAAAAAGAAAAAGATTATGGATAAACAAGTTACAACAATGTGAATTTTTCCTATTACAACGTAATAGGACACATTTAGGGATCCAATGACTATGTCAATACTATTCATTGCTCACATGATGAGAAATTAGACATTTATCAAGATACTTTCCTAATGCATGATCAAGACCAATCAACAGGGTCTAGCAATGTGCTACATCAAAATAATGACACTAAATATGTCAGATTGTAACATATCCCCCTCATTTGACTTCATGATTGGACATATTGAAGAAGATCAATTGAAAGAAGACTATCATATCATCCATATCCATTAAGACCACCCAAGAGTCTTCCATCTGTATCCCACCATAAACCCAAGGTCCATGTTAAGAACATGATCCTAATCATAGCGAAAGTTGCTATGAAATGAGTCAATCTCAAGATCCCCTCTCTCCAAAAAACTACCATGATCTAATGAGTATTTTCCAATCCGTTAATAATAAATACTTTGAAATAAGCCAAGATCAAGATCCCATTTCTCTAGAATACTACTAGGATCTAATGATAATTTTCCAATCCATACAAGATTTCACAAAAGATGACCATATCCATACACCAAACACTCCTACATTTACCCATGAGATGCTTACTTCTGATGGACACAAAGATGATATTCCTCCAAAACAAGGGTCTCCTACTCTCAACATCCTTGCAAATGATCAAGCTATAACATAATCCATAGGGCCTCATAGTGACATTTCGAAAGGTAAATATGAAGAATATTTCTACACCAACTTGGAAGAAACGTCTTTGAAGAACAATCAGAATCTAGTTTTTCTACTACTACCTTTGAAGATTCACAAAAAAACAAAGAAGGATTAGCACCTTGTTTTCAAGATAAATCATATTCAATCACAACTTGTCAATGGATGCATTATCAAGGAAAAGGATTAGGCCTATATGAGCATGGTGTCATAGATCAAATACATTTTGTCGATAGTTCTAATCATCATGGTATCAATTATTCAACAATTAGGGAATCTAATCATGTTAGTGATACCTTCATCATACTGGGGTCAAATTTATCTAGTGCAAAGATCAAACATGGGAGTCATGAAGAGTCCTTATAATGAAACTGTTGCTAGCACTTCAACCATCCATGTCATAAATCATCATCCTCTTATCTTTCCACCCACTAATTGGGACCAACAAGAGAACAATATTTACAAAATAAAAGGGCATGTCATTGAAGCTAAAGAATCAAGGAATCAAAATGGACACATAAAATTCAAATGGATCCCAAAGAAAAATAAAGCAAGTAATCCCTATCAAACTCCATTAGTCAAAGAAACTATGGGGCAGAATAAAAAAAGGGAATTTCATCCATCAAAGATTTCCACTGGAGCAAAATAAGGATTCAACATCGACATACAAAGTATATGAAAAATTTGGTCCTCAATCCACTCAAAATTCCATATCTACATTCCATTTCTCATCATCCCAAGTTTTGAGAATCAAAGATCTGCTATCCAAACTATTGACTAATCCATCTTTGTTTGATATCCCTCGTCGAAATCTACCATCCATCTCAAAACCAAGAATATCTAACTCTCGCATTGAACATATCTTGGAATTTTTTTTTATCATAAGGACTCTAAGAGCACTCTATTACAATGTGTGTATCTAGGTAAGGTTAATCCTGCTATTGACAAATTAGACAAGGGGTTACATACAAGTGCCCGTATCTTGGAAAAAATTATCCAGTTAGGATATCATTGGCACATCATGACAACAATATCGACATCAACACCACTAGGTGGTTCGATATAAATCATCAAAATTAAAAAAAATTCATAAAATAAAACAAAAATCCAAAAAAAGAAAAAAATAGTAAAGAGAAAATTCGTCTTCCAGTGAAAATCACTACGGTGGCACTTTGGGCAAGTACCTTGATGAAAACCTGACAAACATGTATCATGTGTAGAATCGAGCATCTACGCGTGTCATTCTAGGTGGAATCATCTTATCTCATCCTTAATAAGTCCATGATCCCATCCATAATAAATCCAATCCATGTTCAACCATCCAATTAATTTCTATCTATCTTGATCTTGACAAAGATTAAGGGTATGATTTAAACTTGTTCTTGGAAAAATATTGACATGGTCATTGATGTTGATCACATCCTATCCCATGCAATACAATTGCCTACATCTAACACTATCCTAATTGATCATCCTATCACGGGGTAGTCCTTGGCATCCTTTCCTACATCCATCATATCGATCCATGCATCCACTCGTAGCATCTCATACATTGCTAGACACTAGGGGCAGGTACTTACTTCCTTACTTCTGAATAAATCTTGATCCATGTCCTAGAGCTCACATCATGGTAAAGGAATCATCCAAAAACCCCCAAAACATCTAAATATTGAAAATCCAAAACATCCTGATATATTGAGAAACCCCAAAAACATCCAATATTGAAAATTCCAAAACGTCAAAAGAACAAAAAAAACATCTAAACATTTTAAAAAGTCAATTTTTTTTGAAAATTATCCAAAAAGAGAACAATCATCCATCTCATCCTACTCATTCATCTACAATAATACATTATCCATAATAAACCTATTGTCATCCTCACCTTTGGCAAAACAAATATAAACAAGTACAACAAATTGTTGAAACACAAACTCTCACACAAAGTTATAAATTTTGATCATTGTCAAACATGTCAACCAAGATTTAATATTAATGGCCTAAACATTTAAAATCAACATCTAATGAATGTCTTAATAGATAGATATTTCCTACAATAGACATCATTTCTGATATCAACTAAAACAACTCTCTCTGGAAAGAGATATGATGCATTAATGTGTTTGTCAGTCGGTCTTTTCTTTTGGTTTTATATTTTGTCTCATTTGCATCACTCACTTGAAACTTCTTTGATCTTCAATATCTTGGTGTGTCTAGATGTGTGCGTAATGGGGCATGGTCACTACTTTTGTGTGCTATGTTTGTTGGATGTTCTTGTAATATGACCTTGGCAAAGACTTGCCTTGTGTGTGCAGTGATAGTCTCGAGTAATACGACAACTAGTGCATATTAGGTTCTTTATACCTTTTGTGTATTGGTCTCCTTACTTCGATGGCTTCATTCTCTCACATGATAAAACAAGGTGTCTGCATGTTAGGTATGAACAAGGATACTCCTATCCGTTTGTAGAGTCAAAGTCCATGCAATAGATGCAACATCACCCTAGTTCTTCATACCTTGGTGCATTGTGTCTACTTACTATATCACAATAAGGATTTCTCTACATTATGTTGCATAATCTAAAAAAAAAAAAAAAATCATCTATCCTATCTCATCACATATCCAATAAAATCTTGAAATCCATCCTAATAATCATAGATTTATTGGTATCTTGATCAACATCATCATATTCTATCTATTTTTTCATTCATTTTCATCTATTCTCTCATACTAACATTTCTATCCAAGTATCATGACATACAACAAAAATATGCATCACCCTGCATCGACAAGCCATTGGTATCATCTCATATCATCCATCCTGCATAGTCATCATATATCATATGAAAACACAAAATTCAAAAATAAATCATGACCATATCATCACATCATAGCATACATATTGCATTCAAAGATCATTAGTATAATTATGCATCATTATATATCACTATCATATCATGAAACATCCATAACATCAATGCCATAATCAAAGCATATTATAGGATCAACAACATAACAAAATACCATATCATAGCTATATAAAAAAGGATAATCTCATCTCATTTATCATCAAAAATGAAAATGTCATGATACAAAACATCTTACATACATCAAGTGTGTGATACAATATATACATAAAAATTATATATGTATATGAGGCTCTCTAAAGCTAATGAATGAATATAAATATGTCTACATCATAATCAATGAATCAAAGAATTGTTTGTACATCAAGCTATCCTAAGCTCCCTCACTCTTCTCTATCAAGAGGACGTTGAGGAGGTGGTGGAACCATGATCTACTGCTATTGCTCACCTTGTCCATGGGAACCCTGTGGCTACTACTTTGGTATCATCTATTGAAAGAGTTGACCTACCGATTGTAACGAAGCTAAGGTAGCAGAACAACTTCTTACACTAATCTTGAGAGGAGGATAATGTAAAAATTTATAGATCTTTACAAAAACTATAGAAACTTAAACAAAAATAAACAAAATATCATGCATACCACAACACAATGATTTACATGGGGAAACCCTTTCGAGAGAAAAACCCCAAACTCCAAAAGCTGCCCAATATATCATTTAGAAATCACAAAGATTACAATATACTTACAGAGCAAGCTTCTCATTGGAGTATCACCAACTAGAGATCTAAAGGCAACATGACCGCTATTAGAATCTCAAAATACATCACAATACACAAC
The DNA here is from genome assembly GCA_007258455.2 of Sequoia sempervirens. NCBI lineage: Eukaryota > Viridiplantae > Streptophyta > Pinopsida > Cupressales > Cupressaceae > Sequoia > Sequoia sempervirens. The sequence continues at coordinate 1,030,568,116 of VDFB02271358.1, read as the reverse complement.
CGTAATACAACCTCATAAAATAGGGTTGCATTCTAGGGAAAGTCAAGCCAACAAAATATTGGTTGTCGGTTGAGACCTAATGATGAGCGGTGGATATTTACAATAATAAAATATACATAAAATTTTCCCCCTACCCTTGAGCCCCCACCGAGGTGTGAGGTCCCCATACCCCCCACTGAGGGGATGGTGACCCCTCGTGGGGGGAATCCCCTTGTGCCCCCCGCGCTTACCTATCAACCATAAACCTTATGTAATTGCAAGGTTGAGACACACATTCCCAACAAATCTCCAACTTTTTGAACACCTTGCAAGAGCAACGAGAGGGTGTATAAACATCATCTATTAATTACTAGGGGATGAAAGGCCCATATACTCTAAACACCATTTGAACTTCTCTATGCTCATAGGCTTAGTTAAAGAATCAACAACATTCATCAAAGTATCTATCTTAACCAGCTTCACCATGCCATCTTTGACCATATCTCTAACAAAATGATACTATACATCAATGTGCTTGGTCCTTGCATGAAATATCGGGTTCTTAGCTAGACATATTACACTCCGACTATCACAATAAATTGTCACTACACATTGTTTTATTCCAATATCTAAACACAATATTTTAAGCCAAATGGCTTCTTACAAGCATGAGTAGCTTCCATATACTCAGCTTCAGTAGTAGACAAAACAACCACAACTTGTTGCTTACTCATCCAACTAATTGCATCGTTGAATAAAGTAAACACATACACACTAGTCGATCATCTGCTATCAACATCACATGCCCAGTCTGAATCTACATAACCATGAATATCTACTAGGATTAGACATATATCTGGAAAGAACTCCCACTATTTGGGCAATGCCTAGTCTAGTACAAACCATAACATACATCAAACTTCCAACTGCACTCTAGTAAGACACTTTGCTCATGTCTTCCATCTCTAATGGGGATGTTGGAAATTTTGAAATAGATAACTTTGTTCTAGTTGAAAAAGGAACACACAATGGTTTATAAACCTACATATCAAACCTTTAGAAAATTGAATTGACATACTTACTTTGGCCAAGACATAACTTTTTGTTCATTCTATCTCTTCTAATTTCCATTCCAAGAATGTGTCTAATTGCACCAAGGTATTTCATTTCAAATTTAGCAACAAGTTGAGATTTCAGTTCTAAAATTATACCTTTCCCTTTACCAATAAATAACTTATCATCAACATATAATACAATAGGGGAGATGGGACCATAGTAGGGAACCCTAACTTTGGAGGTCCACGTGGACCAAAAAACATTTTAAATTTTCCCACCACGTCACCTTGCCACTTGTGCATCTGCCAGTTTTATTTTTTTTAAATTTTGAACACCCTACCACTTGTCATGCACCAAGTTTTCCACAATATTTTTTATAGGCCCATTTTCCCCTCCACTCGAAAGTAGAGCCCATCCTTCTTAATTAGTGAAAAAATCTACGTGCATTGGATCAGATTGACACATGGCTTCCGACTCCTTCACCACCCTAAACAACCAGTTGAGAGCATTAACTCTTTGCTGCCTCCTTCATTACCTCCATTGAGAAACTTGCCTTACGTGTCCCTCCACATTCACTCAGACTGACAAGCGCATAAATTGGAGATCAAGGTTCATTCAATTCTCCAAATTCTCGCATATCCCACTCATTCTCATTCCTTTTGTTTGCATTTATTCTGGAGTGTTCGTTTGGTTATGCACCCATATTGGTTTCGGATCTCCACGATTCGTTGTTCAGCTGTGCACGCTTTGTTGTTCGAATTTGCACTCTCTAGAGCTCCCTTTCTCTTTTAGGTGAGGTTTTTAACCTCACTCAACCTGTACCAGTGTCTTTCAATTTTGATGGTATTCTTCCATGCACTTATATCATTTTTTTATTCTTTGCACAAACTTTCATTGTGGAAATTTCTCTTTGAAAAAGATTAATACAACGAAATGTAGGGAGGGTTTCACTGGTTTCTATTTCATCTATACTCATCTATGCACTCGTAATCTTGTGTTCTTCATTGCACAAAATTTTAATCTACATTGTGCTTTTCATATTTACTTCCTACTATGAAATATGAAAAAGGTTCCATTGTTTCAACATCAAATATGATAAGGGCTTAACTAGTTTTACATTATTATTACATTGTTTCGATGAAATATCCAGAAAGGGTTTCACTAGTTTTCTACCATGCATTTCTATTCTTAACTGGGTTTAACTAGTTTAATATGGAAATATGGAATGGGTTTAATTGGTTTTTCATTATTATTACATTGCTATTCCAAAATATGAAAATGGTTACTGGTTTTAATATTGAAGGTATTCTTGCATGCACTTCTATTAATGTGTTCTTCATTGCACAATAATTCACACTGCAAATTCCTTTTTATATTTGACTATTACTACAAAATATTCATAATGTTTTATTATTTCTCATTTCAAGGGTTTTGTACCATGCACTTCTATTCGTTTGTTCATCATTTCACAAACTTTAACTCTGTAATTTGCTTTTAATATTCGTTTGTTATTTTGAAATATGAAAATGGTTTCACTAGTTTTCATTTCAAAGATATTTTGCCATGCAATTGTATTATTCTATTCTTCCTTGCACAATAGTTCACTGCGAAATCTTTTTTATATTTGATTGTTACTACCAAATATGGAAAGGGTTTCACTGGTTCACAATTAGAGGGTTTTCTTCCATGCACTTGTATTTGTGTGTTCGTCATTGCACAAAATTTAACTATGCAATTTTCCTTTAATATTTCTTTGTTATTCCCAAATATGAAAATAGTTTCATTGGTTTTCATTTCAAAGATATTATGTCATGCAATTGTATTATTTTGTTCTTATGTATGTACATATTTATACTCATTATATATGTAATTATATATGTATATATATATGTATATATGTCTATGTCTATGTATATATGTATATGTTTATGTATATATATGTATATGTATATGTATACATTCCTTCCCCACCCAAAATATCTAGTTGAGAGAATTAATCACTCGCCACCTCCTTTGTTACCTCCACTAGGCAACTTGCCTTACACATCCCTCCATAGTTACTCGACCTCACAAGCACCTAATTCAAATATCAAGGTTCATTCAATGCTCCAAATTCTCCCATATCCCGCTCATTGTCATTCCTTTTGTTTGCGTTTATTCTAGAGTCTTCGTTTGGTTACACACCCATACATGTTCGACTCTCCATGATTCATTGTTCGGCTTTGCACGCTTCATTGTTCGGCTCTGCACTCTTGAAAGCTCCCTTTCTCTTTCAGGTGAGGTTTTTTACCTCACTAGGCTTGTGCCAATGTCTTTCATTTTGATATGGATGAAACAAAGAACATATTAAAAATAACATATATATATATATATATATACACACACATGATATTCCTTCGCCTACAAATGAAGGCCAAATTTAAACTAATATAATAGTTTTTCTGTCATATATCTATATATATGCCAACATATGTACATGACATGCAATTGATAGATTTTGTTGTATAAAATGTGATTGTTACACTCTACTTGCACAAGATCAAGTGATTTGAGATCAATTCTTAATGCCTACCAATGCCTAACAATTCTAGATTAATTCCTTATGACTATAAAATGCCAAGCTGTTGTATGCTATGCATATATTTTTCACAAAACTATACATGTGTGGGGTTTCACACTGATGCTGTTTACATTGGGCTTTTCATTTAGATGCTTTATGCCTCATAATACAAATATTTTTATGCGATGCCAATGTTTGTCACAATAATCTGTAACTCAATATCCAGGGTTTCAACTTACACTATTTATGAATTCAAGTCATTTCAGTTCAATTTTAGGGCTTTTTTTTTAATTCTATATGCCTGGGAATATAGATTAGTTGTATGCACTGTAAATGTTTTCCACCCACTACCCTGTAACTTAGTATCTGGGGTTTCAATTTATACTGTTTATGAATGTCAATGTATTTTTGTTCCATACACTGTGATTGTTACACCCAATCTTCTCTAAGTGCTAAAGATCAACTCATTTCAATTATCTTCTTAATCTATGTGATGTTAGTGTGTAATCCAACTGATCTTCAATTTCATCATTTAACTCATGTACACATGTTGGTATATATATGTATATATGTTTCTTTAAATGTGTTCTTTGTTTCAATCTTTTAGACATGTTGGTATATTTAGCTGAAACTTGTTTTAAATTTGTGTCTTCTTCAATCTTCTTGGATGGTGTGCAATTTCAATTCATGTTTGGCTCACACCATTCTCCCTTCAATAGCTTGGAGATGGTGAATTGCACTTCAAAGGTAAACACTTTACTTACTATACTTTCTCATTATAAGGTAAACATTGCTACATGTCTTTGATTGATGCATCCTTTGATTTCTTATTGTAGGATTGAGTTAGAGAGATTCACCATTTCATTGGCCATCTCCATTTTAGAGAGGTGAGATTTTTAACTTTGCTAAGGCTGTACCATTGTCTCCTGTCAGTTGTTGCTTCTTTCTTCTTATTACTTATTTTATTTTTTATGGGTGTGTTGT
>VDFB02271358.1:1030471037-1030561037 GCA_007258455.2 Sequoia sempervirens | reverse complement strand
AAAAAAGCAGTCAAACCACTGTACCAAAAAAAGAAGTTCAACCAACTTATGCATGTCATGAACAGGTTAGTCATATTGAACTGAAAGCATTGTTATGAATTAAGATTTGAACTCAAAAAGTAACTGATCAATTGTAGCTAGAGCAGGTTGGGTGTAACAATCACAATTTATGCAACACATTTGCATTGACTTTCATAGAGACTACAAGTTGACTAACATTTACATTGAAAACATTAAATTGTAGTGGGTAACAAAATAACACCGTAAAACAATCACATTAATGAACAATTTTAGTTCAAACCTAAAAATGATAGAGTTGCAACACATTGAAATTGACATTCCCGACTACAAACATGATCTTGTTGTGCACAACCAAAAAAAACTAAAATATGGTGGACTTTTACAGTTGGTCCCTGCCAACCTCACTCAAATACTCCAAGAAAATAATTTGGAGATGCATTCTTGTCTCTTGCTGCTGCATTTAGACTTGTCATTAAATGATTCATTTGCATTTGTAAATTGCATGCAACTTACATTTGAAGGGGTTATTGGTGAAGAAGTCAGTCCAACTAGAAATTGAGTGCAACTTACTTGAGATGGGTTGGGAATCAAACACATATTACTTACAGTTGTTTGGTGTGGAGCCTAATCAATCTCCAAGTGGGAGATTGTTGGTCTGTGGTGATTGATCATGCAAATACTGTACGCTCTTTATGCATCCTTTCCTGTAAAACCCTAATTCTAGAAGATTTAAAAAAGCCTGTTATAAGTGGTTGGGATGTAAGTTACGGTAGGGAATTCATGAGATTATAATTTATTTTGCATTGGATAATAAAATCATTGGGTGGCTGAGTTTCTATGGATGTAGCCCATATTGGGTGAACCATGTTAAAATTCTGTGTTGATCTCTTTTGTGTTATTCTTCATTGTTATTTTTGGGTTATTTAATTTGAATATAATTGTTAATGTTTATTAATATCATCTGCCTGAATCCTAACAATAGTAAAGTGAGGGATGTTATTATTCATTATTTCTCAAAAGAAACCATTGTTTTTGGATAAGGGGGTTGCAGGACTGCTTAATCATCTATCTCATAGCAATGCTCTATGGGAAGCTTCAACCTCTCTTTCCTTCTTGTCTTGTTATTTTTGAACCCTATCTTGCTCCTTCTTCTACTTTCTTTCATTTCTTTGCAACTATTTCAACTACTCTCTTTTCTTGCATTGGATTTCCTTGTCAATTTTCCTTTGTTCCTTCAACTCCAAGACCACAACCCGTGCTGCCTTTTTGTCCTCATTTTGTTCTTTTTTATTTTTTATTTCCTCTAGTTTTTTTTTCTTTGCTCCTACTCCATTATGAGAGTCACGTAACTGTCAACCATCAACAACTGAGACTGTTGGCTCACCTGAAGAGCCCCACCAATAGACTTTCTCGTTCTTGCATTGAAAGTGTGAACTAGTAGCTTAAGGAATTTACTGATTCTCAAACTTGTTTGGGTTTCAATTGTTTTAGTGATTTGGGAGTCAATTAAATCCTCTTGCTTGGTTAAACCTTGAATTTCCTAGCTACCATCTACATAGTAATGTACTATTTGGTTTGGAGGTGTGGTAGTTGGAGACGGGAATGTAAAATTTTGCATCTCTTGTTGGCAATGTAAGTCAAGAAATTGCTCGGACTAGCTGTCCGTGTCATAAAATTGTTGCTCTACACCTTCCTGTACTTGAATTTCCATTGGAATTTGCAATGTTTGTGTCACTTCATCTGTTGAAACAACTCCCAAAAGACTAAGGATGTTCTGCATTGTAGAAGCATCCTATGTGTCATTGATCTGACATGTCTCACTCAGATGCATGTCACTCATGAGTGCATTAGGATTGAGGGGTCATATCCCGTCCTTTTAAAACCAACTTGTATGTTTGATGGTGTCAATTCTCTTCTTAGTGCCTTGCTAACCAACTCTGCCAATTCTACCCTTTTGATTTCAATATTTAGGAATCTAGTAAAAAATGCAACTCGTTCAGATTTGAAATATGATTTGAATGGTGAAAAAAAACTAACATCCAAAGGTTGTAGCTTGTGTGAAGTATGTGTAGGCAATGTAAGGAGGTCAATGCCTAACCTCCTTGCCTTGTAGATAGTTGTCATTGCAACATGACTTCCATGGCCATAAAAAATGAGAAGATGCCCATTAGTTGATGACATCCCCTGGAACTGAGATACAAAAATGTTTCAGCCAGTCCAAAAAATGCTCCTTTGTCATCCATGTGTATGCTGGGGTTTCCATTCATGCTAGTGGTTCGTAGTTAACAATGTAATTTTCTATCTCTGTATTTCCCTTGAACAAATAGAAACCGGGTATTCTTTGACCAACTACATTAACACAACAGAGAATTGTTATCCATTCTCAAATTTTGGGAATTATGTACGAAATGTTCCTACTACCTCATCATGCCAACACCCTCATTGTTCCATTTCTGTCTACTTGAATCCCTATTTCATCACAATTCCATATTATTTTTGGACCATATGGGTTATTTTCGTATGCTGCTAACAGTGTTTTGTAAAATATAGCTACTCTTGTGGGTCTTATGTTTACTGACCTATCCTTGTCGATACCTTCAGCTGTGCACAAGTCAATTATGGATGATGCCTCTTGAATCCAGTCCACCATGATTTTCCAGGTAGCCCCTCCGTGAAAGGGTTGGGTCTAGTCTGGAAAATCTAAGCAACCTCTTTGCTTGAGATTGATAATATCAAGCCTGTGGCTAACATCTACCATTTCTATGCACCGATTTACGATAAGACCCCCCTCCTTTACTTTGAGGACTGTTGGAGGACCCTTCTTTGAAGTATTTTTGAGGCCACATAACCAATTGCTTAGTGTAGTAGCTAGTATTTTCCATTTCTTGGCAACAACTCTTGTTGACATCCAATTAGTTTACACATCCTCTAGAGCCTTTTCCATGTCGTTTGATGACAATTCCCTTTCTCATGATTCTCTTGCCTGCCTACTTGCTGGTGCAACAATATCCAAGATTGCCTCAATAGGTTGAGGAATGCTATTTTCTTCTACAATAGGTTCAAGCACAGGGGGGACTGTTACTATTTTTTTCCATGTATGCGACTTTTTCTTTGCAATCTTCTTTGTTGGGTTGGACCTCATTTGATCTTTAGATTGAACCTACAAATTTATTTTTTGAAGCAATGATAAAAATAATCAGTGAACACCATTGAAGTCATAGTGATGCATGGACAATTTGTTTTTCTTTAATGTGCACATTGACATTTTGTAATGCAATTTTTGGTATCCATGAACAATTTGTAATGCAATTGTATTTAATGTGCATGCCAAGTTTGTTTGTAATGCAATTGTTGACATTTTGTAATGCAATTGTCTTTAATGTGCATGAATAGTTTGTTTTTCTTTAACATGCATGTTGATAGTTTATTTGATTTATTAATTGACTTAGAGCATATCAAGTGTAACAAACACATTCTATGAAACCGAAATGCATTAACATCCATACATAGTAGGTATATTAAGAAATGAATTGTAATATCTTAGAGAAAATTAAGTGTAACAATTAGAATGTATGGAACAAGAGTGCATCGAAATAGTTATAGTGCATACAAGTGATTTTCATTCACAGACAATAGAATACAAATGATATCACATTGGCTATAACTATCACATTTTATACAAAAGATTATTAGAAGTGCATAGTTGGTACATTTGTTGGCATATATATATATATTGCTAATTGGAAAAACACACACACACACACACATATATATATACGTACATATATATACGTATATATATACGTACATATATATACGTACATATATATACGTGTACATATATATACGTATATATATATGTACATATATATACGTACATATGTACATATATATACGTACATATATATATGTACATATATACATATACATATATGTACATATATGCATATATATATATATGTGTGTGTGTGTGTATTTGTACATATATAGTGCACAAATAGTATACTAAGACATGAATGAACATTGGTTGAACATTGTTGAAATGAAAGACAATGGTACAAGCCTAGTGAGGTAGAAAAACTCAACTGAAAGACAAAGGGAGCTTTCTTGAGTGCAGATCCAAACAATGAATTGTGTAGAGCCGAACATGTATGGGTGCCTAACCAAACAAAGACTCCAAAAAAAACACACTGATAGGGATTGCTAGGATTTAAGACTTGAAATGAAATTACATGGTCTTGTGCACTTGGAGCAGAAAGGGAGTAACAATAACATTGTAAGGAACATAAATGCATTGACATCCATAAATAATATAAGTTGAAACCCCATATATTGAGTTAAAGGGTAGTGGGTGACAAACATTTATAGTGCATACAACATTCTCTATATTCCCAGACATATAGAAAATAAATAAAAAACCTGGAAGTTGAATTGAATTGACATCACATTCATAAATAGTATAATTTGAAACTCGAGATATTGAGTTATAGGGTAGTGGGTGACAAACATTTACAATGCATGCAATTGATCTATATTTGTAGTGACATAGAATAAAAATAAAAACGCTGAAATTGAACCGAAATAACTTGACATTCATAAATAGTGTAAGTTGAAACCCAAGATAATGAGTGACATGTTACTGTGACAAACATTGACAACACATAAAATATATTTGCATTCCAAGGCATAAATAATAAAAATGAAAAATCCAACTAGCAAAGAATGAGTAATGCATTTTTTAATAGAAATACATTGAAATTCATAAACAGTATAAGTTAAAACCCCAGATACTAAGTTATAGGGTAGTGGGTGAAAAACATTTACAGTGCATACAATTGATCTATATTCCCAGGAATATAGAATAAAAAAACCATGAAATTAAACTAAAATGACTTAACAATCATAAATAGTGTAAGTTGAAACCCCAAATATTGAGTTACAGGTTATTGTGACAAACTTTGGCATCCCATACAACGTATTTACATTTTGAGGCATAAAGAATATAAATGAAAAACCCAATGTAAACAACATTAGGGTGAAACCCCATATATTTACAAAATTATGGAAAACATATTCATAGCATACAACAAATTGGAATCTATAGGCATAAATAATTAGTAGCAGTAGAATACCTGTAGCTTGGTAGCATGCTGCTATTGCTACCTTTGGTATTTCTTCATCTGCCTCCATTAAAATGTAGAACTAAATATGAAATCGAGACGTGCTAAATGGAAATTGGAAGAGATTGAGTAATGCATTTTTGAATTTGAAAATCTCTTTATATGTTCAATGCCGGTTTGGTATGGAGTCTTTAATTTCTGTCCTTTTTTTTTCAAATTTGAAAACTTGATCTGGTGCCTTCAATTGTAGAGTTTGTATGTATTTATGGTATGCAATCCTTGTTTGCTTCTTAGACAATTTTGGTGGCTTTAACACCATTGTTTTGGTGGTTGCAGGTGGCAAAATAGGAGAAGGCACTAGTAGTCATGCAAATGGATTTGACCGATGGGACACATTTGAATGATTGATTTTCCTTTGAGTGTTGTGTTGCTAGGAAAGTGGGATGGGGGTTGGGTTGGATTAGATTTGGTGATGGGACAATCTTGGCTCTTAGTTGTTCTCATGGCATCAGATCTATGAAAATATTGGTTGTGATGTAATGCAAGTGGTGATATTTAAGGGGAGTGTGGGTTATACTAATTTTTTATTTTGAAAACATGTTTTAATACTATGGGCTATTAGAAAGCAAAATGGAAAGTGTAAGATGGCGGTGTTAGATGTGCTATGAATATTCTTTGATGTGTAAGACTATGAATTACTATTTGTGTTTGGGACAAATATAAACTGAATATAATACATTTTTTACAGTATAGTGATTCAACTTATTTTTTTGACTTTATTGATAAAAACTATTTTACCATTGGATATTAAGGCACTTTAGTGTGGGGCCCACATGGGACTACTTCTATCCCCACTATATGGCCTCATACCAATGTTGACCCTTCTTCCCTAAATAGGAAATGATCACCATTAGTTTTAGGCTCAAATCCCAAAACCAACACATATGTATCAAATTTATGGTACCACATCTTAAGACTCTATTTTAGGCCACACAAAGATTTCTTCAATTTGCAAACCAATTTACTTTTACCTTTCACTGCGTAGTGCTTTGACGGTGTCATATAAATATCCTCCTCCAAGTCACCATGAAGGAACACACTTTTGACATCCATTTGCTCAACCTCTAAATCATAAGTAACAACAATAGAAAGCAAAAATCTAATGGATGTCATTTTTGCAACAGGAGAAAATATCTCACCATAATCAACACCCTCAACTTGAGAGTAACCTTTTGCAACCAACCGTTCTTTGTACTTCTCAATACCTCCATATGAACCAATTTTTTTCTTAAACACCCATTTGCAACCAACATATTTTCGTTCTTCAAGCAATGGTACAAGATCCCATGTATCATTCTTTTTCGAAGCTATCATTTCTTCATCCATAAGATTAGAACCATTCATACCTGATGCCTCTTCTATCAATCTGGGTTCATCCATATATCTCATCACCATGGAATGAAGGAAGCATGCTCATATGTAAAACATTAGCATGCTCGTGAACATCAATACCACTAGTCATAAGAAAGGTATTTAATCAAGATGAATCTCATCACAAAGTTAAGTGCATGTATCCAAGGGTAAAGGAACATAAATAACCAATATTGTAGGAGCATTTTAGGGTTTCAACAAATCAACCAAAAAATATTTTTATTTTTATTTGTGCTAAAAAATAAGGACCTTAGGCTGCTATTGTTTGAGCAAACCTCTAGGATTTCATCTTTAAGAATTTTAAATATTATTTTAAATATAATTTATTACATCTCTTTCCACTTGTGTTAAAGTCAATCACGGGTTATGAAACCTCTTATAATATGGAGGTTATATAAGAAAATATTAAAAATGTGTAAGAGCATCTATGTCATGTCATAGATGATAAGTTACATGCAAGAGCCATATTTATGTCTAAATTAGCCTTGGAATTTGGAGCTCTCCATTCACATGTTGAAGTATATATGTTGGTTAGGGCACCCCACTTGGATATTTTTATCTAGTGGATGAGGTTCTCTTTAATGGAGAGGGGATAAAATTTGACCATGCATGTAATTTTAAATTTTCATCCAAATTGGAGAGGCAAACCAAAAAATGCTTGTATATTGAAGGAAAGTTAGTTTTTAGGGAGAGGATTAGAATGACTAGAAAGAAAATGGTGTTCTTTGTTTGTAGGTTGTCAAGAAACTTAAGTGTGGAAACTAAAGATTACTAGCATGTGGTTTTGTTGCAGGGATTGGATTAGTGTGGGTTTACATGTTTGTAGGTTATTTTGTAAGTTAATTTATAATGTGACACTTTGTCAAAATTTCACTTGAATATTGGGAGTGTGTTGTTGGGTAGGTACCTTGTTGAGGTTGAACAAGTATCGACTCAAGTAATTAATCCTTTCACCTATCACGAAGGTTAAAACAAAATTAGACCAGTTTAAGCATAAGGACCCATTGATGGCCAAATTGACACATGCAACATTAGTCGAGTGAATATCACTCTACCTCTCTTAAAAAGGTAATTGATTTGATTATAAGTCACTTCCAAGGTCTTAAGAGTCAGGTCACAACTATGTTGGATAAGATGAGTGGTCAATATGGTTTTTTACCCAATGAGGTCTATGTTGGTCTACCAATTTGAACCAATTTGGGTTAATTTAACTAGTTTTCACCTTTTCAAAATTATTATTATGCCAACATTAATAGTTTGTAAAAAAAGATAGAACTAAATTTTTTTGAACACTTGTGATACTAAGAGGGGGTGAATAAATATCCTATTAAACCATCCAATTACCAAAGCATATTTAACTATTATGAGGAATGCAAGCATGAAAACATCCACAACATCACATAAGACATGGACACTAGGATTTTTATGTGGAAAACCCAAAATTGGAAAAACCACGGTGAGGATTAGCTCACAATATATTATAATTGGTTATAAGATATTATAGAAAGGCTTATTACCAGTTGGACTCAATGTACTGGCCACAAAGAAAAGAAAGAGAGAAAGAAGGTTTGTGGCTACATAGCCAAGATTTGAATTGATACAAAATGCATCTACCATATGTTGGATTCAATTCCTTTGAGGCTCAAAACATTGACTTAATACACTTCATTCAACTCAAACTACAAATCTTTGCTCTACTTTAGATACACACACCTCTTCTCAAATTTCACAACTTATTCACTCAACTCTGCTTATTTTTGCACCATTACTTGTATTCAGATCATGTACACACTCAAAAAAATCAATCTCTACAAACTCAAAACAACCTTGTATATATATCAAACTCATCGCAAACATCAATTAGGTTGGCCTAATTAGTTGTAGCCCTAAAACATACAAAACGTGCCTTGTTGGCACCTGATTCAAATCAAGATACCTTTGCACCAAAAACAACTTGTGCAAAGTGTAATATAGGTTGGCATGGATCTATAATAGCTCCCACTTACATCCACATCATATATTTAATATTCACATCCCTTTACATACATTAGGTCGGCCAGGCATAGGACCTAAAAGAAAGATACTTCAACTGTTCATCACCATAGGACATGTGGAGCTCAAAATATCACACCATCTGGAAAATATAATGCTTTGGCACTTGTTAAAATTTTCCCAAAATTGCAAGGTCTAACCCAAATCTATGGAGGAGTGTGTCATAGCCATTGCACATAAAACTATCTAAACCTTATATGTCGATCTTCTATTACTTGTAACTTACAAACTACTTATCCAAATCAAATGAAATTATGAATGAAGATGCTACTGATATCCATAAACAACATATTAGAATCGTAGAAGTAAATCTCTAAGGGTGAATGAATGCGAAAAAAATTACCGAAGGTCTTTATGTACTGAATATGCCAGTATAGACACTTATAAAAAATACTTAACTATTTATGTGTGCAAATCAAACCCTCTTGCAAAATGTCTCTTTTGCAATAACCCTTAATACAATGTTGACATCAATGACAATTCATTAATGACAACCTTCTTCATTCTTTCAACATGGTTTACAAGAAATAAATTAAAAGTGATTTAGCTTTGCATTTCAATTCCAATCCTTATGTTGAAAATCTAAGAAATTTGGTTTACCTATAATGTTATGATTAGTTGAAACTCTATCATTCACATTGTAGATGCAAGATTGCAAGGATTTTTTTGAGGAATAAAAATACACATAAATCTACTTACTATATTCCACACACAAGTTTTATGTATTACATCTACAACTCATTTACATAAGATTTATCATCAAGAATTGAATAGTGTTTCAACAAATAATTAACATGCAAGAGAAATTGGGCATCTCACCACTCGAGCAAAAATATTGAAGAAGTTAAAGTCACTTCATTGATTTGAGAGATTTGTTACAATTTCAGCAAGACTACTACGCTAAAACTTGGCTCTCTTCTTCATAAATCTACCTTTGACTAAGATCTACTAGAAACTCTAAAAATTCTCTAAGACTAAATTATTGAAAAAGATTCAAAGAAAAGGATCCCTATTACATGCCAAGTGAATCATTTTATAGAGCAAAGGAAACCCCTAGCACTTCAACTTCCAACTAGGAGTTAACTACTTTAACTTGTACCTTATATAGCTTTTATCTATTTATATTTCATCATGCAAAAAGAGATTTTCTATCCACCACTTGAGGATATTTTTTTCTCCTTTTAGAACTAGAATTACTCAAAAAATGTGGATCAACCTCATGTAAACCCTAGGCAACCTAAATTATTTTTCCCTTCAAGGTTTGGGGCTACTTTATAATTTTAGTGGGACCTAATTAAATTTTAAATTTGCATTTCAAGCATCTCAAACTAGGTCCTCTTTACATGAAAAATAATTAATTAATTAAAAAATGAACCTCAATATTGCCACAAATAGAAATAAATCCTATTTCAAAATCTCAATGTCAACCTCATTTTTTACCTTTTTCCTTTGTTTATATTCCATCAATGTTGTTAGGAACTTGTTTAAACTCATTTCCTTAGGTCTTGTTGAATGAATAAGACAACTGGGGGGGTGAATCAGTTGTAGCAAATTAAAACATCAAAACCCTCAACAGTAATTAGATCCACATGCATTAATTAAACCCTTATTCTATTAAAGTGATTAATCATGAAATGTAGATAAGAAAAACTAAAATAACAACACCATACACAAGAGAACACCAAATTTACATGGAAAACCCAATGAGGGAAAAACCACAGTGAGGATTGTTGGGAAATTGTATCTCAACCTTGTAATTATATAAAGGTTATTGTTGATAGGATATATATATGAATATATATATATATATTTCCTAGTTACACCGATAGATGTAATATACAATGGCATCAAGGGGGAGGAGTGAGATGTGTGTAAACAATTTTTTGTTAACTTTTTCAGGAAACTACTAAAATGGCTGACATACCTTAGATAAATGATACATTGTAAATATAGACCATTAATTATTAGGTTTTAGATCTAATGGTGGATATTTTGTTGGCCTATCTTTCCTTATAATGTAACTCTATTTTATGAGGGCATTGTATTATGACTATGGTAGGAAGAGAGACAATGATGTATTTTGAGAGTCTAATAGCAATCATGTTGTCTCTTGATCTCTAAGTGGTGATAATCTTGTGAGAAGCTTGATCTACAAATATATTGCAATCTTTGTGATTTACTGAATAATATATTGGGTGGATTTTGAAGTGTGGGGTTTTTCTCCCGAAAGGGTTTTCCCCACATAAATCAACGTGTCATGGTATGCATGATATTTATGTTTATTTTTGTTTAAGTTTCTGTAAATTTTAAAGATCTATAAAAGTTTTGCATTATTCTCCTCTCAAGATTAGTGAAGTTGTTCCACTACCTTAGCTTCCTTACAAGGATTAGATCACAATATAGTAATTACAAAACTGGTACAAGTGCTCACTGCTAGAATAGGACACACTGTCCAAAAAGGCTCACAACCAGGGCTCACTACCACAAAAAGAACACAAGAAGATAGAAGAGAAATGCTACATAGAGAAAAAAATTCTCAATGCAACAAGGAATCCACCACAAATGCTCCAACACTTTTGCAGTCTTGCATGAAATATTTTAGACACCTTCAACTCACTACCTTCAAGAATCCAACACTTTGAATTTCACACTGCTCTGCTCAAATTCACATCACTCACATCTATCTCACATATATCATGCCTCTCTCTTGCATCTTACAACAACACTACTCTTATTTATATCATCCTCAACCTTGAAAACCTTCTCCAAGGTCGACAACTATTGTTACACTTACAAATTCAAATTAGGTCGACACCTAAACATTCCCATGGTGGATAGGAATGAAGGTGACCCAAATATCCTTAATTAGGACCCAAATTAATCCTAACACATTTTCATAAACTTTGCATGTAGTGCTAACACAAGGTCAACCAATACCCATACTAAACACCATAAAACATGAAGTACATGCTTCCTTAAATCAATATGAAACTTATAGAAAAAAATTCACTTGAACATGATCTAGAATAATCCTCGAACCACTTGAGATCCAACAAAGGCTTCATCCAAACTTGCAACATAGAAATACTTCAACCCATAACATTTGGTTAACCTTATTCGCACATTGACGCATGAAACACACACTGTACTATACCAAATCAAGTAAGATACAAAAATTATAAGAAAATTTCAAAATTTGCACAACCTAAAGCCAAGCTATGGAGAAATGTGGAGCAGATACATTTCTCCCAGACCATAGAAAACCCACTAAAAAACTAGTTCACACACTGGTGAAAATATCTCACTTTGTACAATGATCCATAAACCCAAATTCTAAATATAGCAACCTCTAACAACCTTGAACAACATATTAGATCTGCACATGCATAGCATCAACACAGAAAAAATGTAGAGTACATCCCAAAGCACATTTTGAACACTTGGACAACACTATTTTCTTGTTTATCAAATTTTCTCGAAAGCACTTGGAAACCAAGTATTAGAGACATAATCTCAGCTCATTAATTTATTCCAACTCATCTTTAGACACCACAACATAAAGATAGCTCCATATAATCACCACACTTCCTCAATATCTCAACTACACCTGCACAACCTGCAACAACCTATTTTCCTTGTTTTCACAATTTTCTCAATATCCTCGACATCTTCATCGTGCAACAAAATTCCTTAACACATAGTTGACATCCATGACAACACTAACCTATAGACATCATGTTGACATCAATGAAAACACCTTCATACTTGCAACAATCTCCCCCTTTGTCATTTATGGCAACACAAGATGTGAAAAACCATCAAAGACAACATAACAACCCTAAACACACTTTCTTATGATTTCCTTTCTTTTCTCCCCTGAGTAGATAAACTTTTTCACATGATACTTTCTCCCCCTTTGACATCAATGGAAAAGGAAAAATGTTTTGTATTTTTCTCCCCATTTAAACCAAGATACTTGCTTTGATACCAATTGTTGAATGCACAAGACAAATGAAAGGGGGGTTAAATCAGTTGTAGCAAATTAAAACATCAAAAACCCTCAACAACAATTAAATCCACATGCATTCATTAAAATATTATTCTGTTAAAGTGATTAATCATGAAATGTAGATAAAAAAAACTAAAATAACAACACCATACACAAGAGAACACTAGATTTACATGGAAAACCCAATGAGGGAAAAACCATGGTGAGGATAGCTCACAATATAAGTAACTACAAAACTGGTACAAGGGCTCACTGCTAGAATAGGACACATTGTCCAAAAAGGCTCATAGTCAGGGCTCACTACCACAAAAAGAACACATGAAGATAGAAGATAAATTTTACACAGAGAATAAATTCTCAATGCAACAAGGAATCCACCAAAAATGCTCCAACACTTTCACAATATTGCATGAAATATTTCTGATACCTACAACTCATTGCCTTTAAGAATCCAACACTTAATTTTTCATTGCTCTGCTCAAATTCACATCTAAACTTCTGTAATTCACATCACACACATCACTCACATCAATATTGTATCAATATTGTCTCTCTCTTGCATCTTACAACAACATTACTCTTATTTATATCAACCTCAACCTTGAAAACCTTCTCCAAGGTCGAAAACTATCCGTTACACTTACAAATTCAAATTAGGTCAGAATCAAAACATTCTTGCAATGGATAGGAATGAATGCGACCCAAATAAATCCTTAATTAGGACCCAAATTAATCCTAAGACACCTCAACAAACTTTCATAATCTTCGCATGTAGTGCTAACACAAGGTCGGCCTATGCCCATGCTAAACACCATAAAACATAAAGTACATACTTCCTTAAATCAATTTGAAACTTCCACACAAAAAAATTCACTTGAACACAATATAGAATAATCCTTAAATCACTTTAAATCCAAAAAAGACTTCATCCAAACTCGCAAAATAGAAATACTTCAACCCAAAACTTCTGGTAAACCTTATTTGCACACTGACACATGAAACCCACATTGTACTGTACCAAAGCAATTGAAATGGTCTTTGAATTATGAAAGATACAAAAATTATAAGCAAATTCCAAAATTTGTACAAAATGAAGCCAAACTATGGACAAATGTGGAGCAAATACATTTATCCCAGACCACATAAAACTAGTTCACACACTGGTGAAAATATCTCTTTGTACAACAATCTAGAAACCCAAATTCTAAATATAACAACCTCTAACAACCTTGAATAGTGTATCAAATCCAAAAAGGCATAGAATCAACATAGAAGAAATGAAAATCACATATCAAAGCACATTATGAACACTTGCACAACATTGTTTTCTCTGTTTATCAAATTTTCTCAAAAGCACTTGGAAACCAAGTACCAGAGACATCATCTCATTTCATTACTTTATTCCAACTCATCTTTAGTCATTGCAACATAAATATAGCTCCATGTACTCACCACACTTCTTCAATATCTCAACTATACATACACAACCTGCAACAACTTATTTTCCTCTTTTCACAATTTTCTCAATATCCTCGACATTATCATGCAACAAACTTCCTTAACACAAAGTTGACATCAATGACAACACCAACCTGTAGACATTCTATTGAAATCAATAACAACACCTTCATACTTGCAATAGGTCCATCCAACCAATTTAACATGGATTTGTAGTCTTCAGAATCTTTCTTTGACCAATTTACCTATTTTTTATGTCAAGTAGCTCCTTTCCAATGGTTTTGAAATGAACTTTAATCTCTAGGAATTTTTGCAAAGTGGAGTCATCAAAATATTTAGCTTGGCTCATTTCTTTTTCTGTATTTCTCCTAAAATTCTCTTTGATGATATCTACTAAGTCAATCCTTTTCCCACCTAAATGCATATATATATATATATACCTAATGACATGGACAAAAAAATATTCAAAATCACATATGAATTGATATACTTCCTTTTGTACTTGTATTTTCAACTTATATTGAGTTATCAAACATGTCTTGAAAGCAATTATAAATAATGTATTTCCTTAAAAAATCTAGTTCTTCATCCTTGAGAATTCCTTCAATTTTTAGTTCCTTTGAGCTCATATCAATCATTGCTTCTAACTTTGGGAGGTTTTCCTCATAAGTATCTTCCTCAACTTTTAGTTCTTATACAAATGAAGCAATTTTATTCTCTTGCTACTTCGCATGCTCATATAGATAACACCGTAGACCTTATTAGAATCTTCCAAATATTTAAATTATTTCATTTGTCTATTACATTAGATATCTTTTTAATTCTTTGTAGTGAATCTACTTTTTATTTAGATATAAAAAAAATGGATCACTAGAAGAAGTTCTCTCCTATTGGGACAAAGGGATAATGAGCTCTTTGATAAATGCTTTCATCTTTTCCAGTTGCTCCTTTAGCTCCTCCTCAGTTAACATCTCTTTATCCATTTTGGTAACTATTATTTTCATTACAAAACTTAAGGAAGCAATTTCTTATACTTTAGTTTTCTTACCCAATTTAATCTTTGAAATATGATAATCTGTAGGGATCAACTCTCTATTATCCTTATCTACTATCAAAGTAGCCATTTTTTAATCCAAAGCCTAGATTTGTTTATTCTTGTGGTGGAGAGGGTAATTTGTTTCTTGGAAGGTCTCCTTCTCTCTCCTTGGATTATGATAAGTATCATATCAAGTGGCTTTACCATTTTCTTCTATCTCTTTTCCAAGTTTATTTTTAACCATGTTGGGAGGGATGCTTGATCTTTCAAACCTTTCTCTAACTCTTTAGTTTCTTTCTCTTCTAGTTGATCATTATTCTCAAGAATTGCTTGATTTGAGATTTCTTTCCACATTCTCCTTTTCATGTTGTTTCTAAGGATCTCTTCAAGTTTATTTGTTTAAGGATCTAATTTCTCTTCTACAAGTATCTCCATTTATTCTTTTTTTAGTTCTTGTTTTGTTTCTCTTTCCACTCTTCCCCAATAATTACCTTGAAATTTTATTTCATGTGTTCTTTCTTGGCTTCATTAATCTCATTAGTAGGTGAAATAGTTGGATCCAAAGGCAAGTACTTTTGTAGTTCAAAAATTGGAGGTGTTAAAGGGGCTTGTAGAATTTTCTCACCTTTGAGGAGTTTCTTAGATGCTTCCTTAGATATTTTCATGACTTCCTCTTGATCTTCCTTGCTAATCTTGTAGTGCATTTCCCGTTTGCATCTTGTTAATGTGAGATCATTGTTTTAGCTTCATCGTTTCCTTTTGATTTTTTTGGTGAATATTTTATGGCTATGAATGGTGTGCATGAGTCACTGTATGTTTGAGATGAGCTTCCTCAACATGTCTATTGTTGGCATTTTATATATTTACATGTTTAGTTTATCATTATGTTTTAGTTCAATGATACATTATTTATGTTTTTGATTAGGTAAGCAAAATTTATAGGGTGTTGTACCCTTCACAAAGAGCCACTAGGGCCAATAGAGTTCAAGACCAAAAGAATAAAAAATAAAACCAAAAAGCAAACACAAAAAACCAACAACAAATGGACAAACAACATACCAACAACATACTAACTGGCATCTTCCTAGTTCTTAGACAAGAGATTAACAACATCATCTTCGACCCATTCCTGATGGTCTTTAGCCTTCTTCATGTCCATTTCATCCTTCATAATTGCCGACAAGGTACTGGTAACATAGTGGACCAACTTAACCATGAAGCGGGTCAAACCACAAATTTTTTTGTCCAATTTATCCAATCTCTCCTTTAGCACACAAAGCTCCTCCCCTCCAATCGTAGTCTTGCCGGTATCAACATGCTCAACAACCAACGGGTCTGAAGACTAAGAGGCCGAAACCTCCTTTTGAACTTTTCCCATTTTAGGAATGGAGCTAGGATCTCTAGCATGCTCCTCCTCCTCACCCTCAGACTCCTCTTCATCCCTACTATCTTTGTTGTCTGACCACTCCTCTTCCATATCCAAATCTTGAACCTGCACTTTTTTGCTATTCTTGGCTAGCCTACTAGAGCGCCAAATGATGGCATCACAACCAATCACCACCGTCTCCGCAATAACCGTATCCCCCATAGAGTCCTTACTCACCACATTTTTACCTTTGCTCGGAGGCTCCTTCAAACTCTTTCCTTCCTCCTTTCCTTTCTTTTTTAGGGCGGGCTTACTATCAATTTTAGCGAGGGTTGATTTGAGCTCACAAAGACTAGCTACTGCACTAGTCTAGGCCGCTCCCACATTCCCCTTAATATTTTTAGCAGCGGGTTTGGGTTAATGCGTGTCAGTAGGGACCAGGTGGTTTTTCCTAACAGGGCCTTTAGACTCGGTCAAAGATAAATTGGTCACAATGGGAGGCTCAATCTCTTCAATGCAAACAATCAAAATGGGTTTTGGCAGACATAAAGCAAGATGGAAGTGGTAGAGCCTCAAAATGAGGCCCTGGTGGAGCGATAGGGGAGGAGGGTCAGTAGGATTCAGACCAACAACCTCAATAAAATTTTCAATAGAACTTTCTAAGTCCATAAGAAGAAAAAAAGGAAGGCTTAACAAAACTTTATGCCAGAGGTGGTTCAAAAGAGTGAAATGCTAGAAGTAGTAGGTTTTGTATCTACCTTCCAGAGTTATGTACTTCATCAAGGAAAGGAACACCTGGTTCCATGGCTGAGGGAGAGCCTCCTGCTCAAAACTTGTCTAGTTGCGCACCGAATCCTCATTCCCCACAAAAAACATTGTTCATACTTTCATTGTCCTGAGTTTTAGTGTGCTTCAGATGCTTCATACCAGTACACTAGAGCCTCGTCACCTGCACAATCACTTCCTCATCCACAGTAAAGGAAATACCACCCAAAGTCACACGACGATCTTTCCACAAGTTGAAAAACTGTGCAGACAGATTAGAGTCGTGGCCCACCAGTCTCTCCATTAGAGGAGAAAGACCACCTTCGACACAAATGTGCCAAACCAATAGATCTTTGCAAAATTTTCCGTAGTTGTTTGACTTAGTTCACACCCTATCACCACCCATAATGTCACTCTGCACACAGGATAACCAGAAACCATGATAAAATAAAAGGTTAGAGATAATGGAAAGGTGAAAAATCACCTGCACATTTAGGATTTTAAGCCAAAAATTACAGTCTTTGATAATCAAGGAAATGGATAGGTCACACGCATGAGCAAGTAATTTCCAAAAAGAAAACTTAGTGGAATCATAAATGAGGATCTCTCAACACAATCGGTTGAGTAAGCAGGACATGTAAGGAATGGATGGTTTTCCTTCCACATAGAAGATGCACAAAAACCTAGGGAAGATGGCCATGGGGCCAAATTTAGTAACACCAAAAAGGTTAGCTTTCAGAAGTGGGCCAAATTTAGAAACACCACAAAGGTTAGCTTTTATATGTGGAGAAAAAATAGCGGGAAAGATAGGGCCAATTAGGAGCTTGATATCATAATTATTAGTCACATCAAAATCAAATCAAAATAAAAAAACTTGGAAATACGATAGCTTAACATAATCCCTAAAAGGAGATTACGTAATGTACGGTCCAACTTAGTCTTAATCATCAAGTACCCATCACAACACCTGATGATTTCCCTTTTCAAAATGGGCTCCATCCCATAATTTGAATTATGCCACTTGTTATCCACCTCATCTTTAAAACTCATCCACATAGCCCAAAAGACAAGCATGTGGACCCCCCCAGAAAATCCAGCAAGGTGCTTGATTAGTTATCATCATGGGTCAAGTAAGGGATTTGTTCCTTCAATATTAAACCCTGAATGTCAGGAGGTAGGTTCCCTAAAGAACGCCAACATTTGGATATTTTCCAATGTGTGCCAAAATTGGCCAAGGCATCAACAACTTGGTTTTCCTCTCGGTAAATATGGGTGGCAACCTTTGATTTTAACTTTGACACGAAGAGCCTTATGTCAAGAAGAATGTCTTTCATATTCCACCCCAACAATATGTCAAGGTTAATGACATCAATAATAGACTTAAAGTATCCTCCAATATGAAGGTTCTCAATCCCCATGGAGACAACCAACTGTAAGCCCTTCAACAACGCTCTAGCTTCCACAATCATAGAAGAATGAACACCAATCCCCTCGGAATAACCGGCCACAAAATTTCCTTTGTAATCCCTGATCACACCTCCTATACTGGCTCTACCTAGGTTTCCCTTAGCTGCCCCATCAAAATTTAGTTTATACCAGTCACTGCCAGGAGACTTCCAAATAGTGGCACTTTGAGCCAGGGATCTGGAGTTGTCATAGGAGTTAACATCTAGGTTCTAGTGCCAAGCTTTGGCCATACTTATTTCCACCTCAGTTGGACCTTTATCTAGGGTTTTCCCATTGAAAAGCAAGATATTTTCCGCAATGAGCCGAGCACCAATACCAAACACCTCTTTCAGATTCATCTCAATGTTCTTGAAGATCCTATTGTTTCTCTCTTTCCATATACACCAACATATAATAGGAGGGACCTGGTTCCAAATTTCACCAGGTAAAGGGTGGATAAAGGGTCTAGACCAACTCAGGATAAAGGATTTGATATCCCTACACATAATCCATTGAATCCCCAATCTTCCTAAAGCCAGCTTCCACACCTCAACAGTAAACAGGTAGTGTAACAACAGGTGATCCACCGATTCTTCATTTCACTTACATAAAAAACATCTGTTGGGGATCTAGAATCCTCTTTTTCTCAGATTGTATGTAATCCTAATTATTTAGAAGAAATGATTTATATGACACATGTATAGATATTATTTTATGCTTATGCTATTGGACCCCGTTGAGATGATTATGATGTTCTTTGGCTATATATTGAGTAAGTACCCTTGACATTCGTTGAATGGTTATAGGTACATGGTTATTTCTTCACTTGGCTACATAGGTATGAGTTATTCCCCAATGGTGGTTAATTCAAAGATGTCACATTGGGCCTCCATATCCATTCCCTAATTGTACTCTAATCGAGTATAATGTGTCATGTTTGACCTTATGTGAACCCGAATCTAAGTTAAGAATTATTTTGGAACCCCTATGTGTTGTGAAATGCTAGTGCATACTTGATTTAAATAATTTCCTAATATCATGTTTTTTTGCAAAATATTTAATAAGTTGCATATTGCATGATTTAATCATATTTTAATCATAAATTTGGATTAAGGTGAATATTTAAATGATAGTTTAAATTATCTTTTTGATCGTAAATGAAATGCTAGGATTTAGACAATTCTACAATGATCATCAAAGTATCTTATGTATTTTGGGAAAAATATGGGAAGATGAAAATATAGTTAATTAATTTCAAAAAAACCTTGGGATGGGAATGTGTATTTGTGCTTGATTTAATCGTAAGGATTTAAAAGACTTCAAAAGATTGAATGTGAATGTTTTATTTATATTGGGAAATTAGAGAAAAAAATAAACTGAAATTTGAAAATTAAAATACAAAAATTAAAAGAGAAAATTGGAAAAAAGGTTCAAAAGGGAAAGGAGTTGGACATTTTTGTATTATTCATGTTTGTGAAGGAAAATGCTCCAAAAACCCCTTTTTTTTGGAAAATTTGAAATTGGGTGGATTTGGAAGGGAATGGATTGGGATAGGAAATGGATTTTTTCATGTGTGTGTGATCATGGCTTCTCCAAATTAGTAAATTACAAATTCTCATGTAATTTATGTGCATTTGAATTTGAGGTAATCTTCTTCTCCTCTCCATTGTTTTAGTTTTTTCTTGTTTTGGATGCTCACCCTTAAAGGAGCATATGACTTCCTTTATAGATTAAAATTTGAAGCTTTAGAGTAGAATTTAAGTTTATTTCAAATTTAAAAAAAAGCCCAAATAGAGCCATGGTTATGGATTTTTTTTTTAAATCATGGAAATGTGAATTTTACCTTAAAGTGTGTTGTTGTGCGTTGTTGGGTACATTTGGAGCAAAAGGGCATGTTTAGAATTTTGAAATTTCAATTTTTATTTTTCAAGATTTTCTTCAATGGAGTTTTTGGGAATTTTATGGTTTTCCAATGTAAAATAAAAATTTAAAAATTGAAATTGTGCATATTTTATGATGAATTTCAATGCAGGGAAATAAGTCTCCTTATTCATTTTTGATTTAGAACCAAAGGTTACTTTGGGAAATAGAAATTTGAATTTTAAATTTTCGAGAATTTTTTAATAGGAAAATTGGAAAGTGAATGGTTTTTCTATGTAATGTTTTTTAGAAATTTTGAATTTCTAATTGATTCTGGAATTTTTAATATGAAATGAAAGTCTCCTTAATTTTTTTTGATTTAGATCATTATGAGATCATGTTTATTTTATTCCAAAAAAAATGAACTTCGTGCATTGTTTTTTGTGCCACATTCATTGGAGATTGTGATGAGCTCATGGTTTAGGTATTAAAGAGAGTTGTGGGAATGGCTCCCAAAATGAACCCAACCCAAAGTGGTGCATAAAAAATCACGGTGTGGGGAGTTTGGATTAAAAAGTGAAAACTAATGAAATATTGGTAAGTAACTAACCAAAATAATGGATATCTCTTTCATGCCTTGAGTGCTCATACATGCTAAGGATGGGGGAGGAAGAAAAGCTACTCAAGGAGCCTAAGACTTGTAATACCAAGTAATCTCATCTATATGAGAGGATACTCAGTTCCACACTGAGCCACATGTGAGTGTCCACGATGAAATTCCCTCTCTTTCTCTCTAATCTCTAACCTTAATGTAGTTGAGTAGTACCTGAAGGAAGGTATGTTCCCTTCCATGTGCATATATTATTTTACCCTTGGTGAGTTTTCCCAAGGATGATCTTGTATGGAATTGGTGAGTTGGCCCAATCTGAATTGTGATATGACATTGGTGAGGTTACCTAATGTGGTTTATGTTATAACATTTGTGATTGTACCAAGTAATTACATGTATTGGAACCATCTTGATATTTTGGTTAAGTGTTTTGATACGATGTATATGTTGATTGCATATTGTGTATGACATGTGTGTGAGCCTTCTCCCAATTTGTTTGGTGTGAGTGTTGTGCTTGCGGTCCATGTGACTATCTCCTAGAATGGTGGGAGTGGCTCGTTTCAATTTGATGAGGTTAGGTGGCTTGGTAACCATCATTGGGGACCAAAAGTTTGAGGATTGAGCTTGAGTTCAACACCATGTTGTAATAAGTTAACTCATGCTATTAAGTACTTAATTCCAATGTAAATGTATATGTAAAGGAAATTTGAGTCCCATTGATGTAATTTGTAATATTTGATAATAGAAAAAGTGTATTGGTTTAATTACATGTCTCAGTGTTGGTAATGAGCACAATTTCTTGATGTCCTTATTTTTACTATGCAAATGATAAAATGAACTTAGGAAAATTTCAATTGGTGTTTAATATGAGTTTAGATGCTTTCTTTCATAGTTGGGTAGCTCGATACTATACCTAGGAAACCATGTTTCACCCAAATTGACTTGGAGTGCCTAAAAAATGTCTAATTCTACTTGGGTGGCCTATTTTGTAGGGTAAAAAGTTTAAAATTTTGTTTAACACTGTTGGGGTGACCTGGTCCTATGGTTGGGTAGTCTGGTTCCCCATACAAAAAACATAATGTTAACTCTCTTAACTATGTTTAGCTAGTGGTTTTCTAATTCTAATGCCATTGATGAATAATTTTTATGCCTTGTA
This sequence comes from Sequoia sempervirens, assembly GCA_007258455.2. Lineage (NCBI taxonomy): Eukaryota > Viridiplantae > Streptophyta > Pinopsida > Cupressales > Cupressaceae > Sequoia > Sequoia sempervirens. Next base: position 1,030,538,707 of record VDFB02271358.1, on the reverse strand, counting down.
GTTTTCCTGTTCTAATCGTTTTAATCATTGAAACCCTCAAAAACCTAGTCAAATTTCTCTATTTTAGGACTTGATCTTTATTCATTGTTTTGGGGCCTCGTATGGGAAAACCATGTAACCATAAGTTGTTCCTCATGGTCCCAAGGGTATAGTGGTGTTGTGTGCTTGTCCTTTTGGGTTTTCATTGAGAACTTGTGGCTTCTCTTACCTCATTTTGTGTGCCTTCTTTTGAAGTTGCTCAATTATCAAACCTAGGGTTAGAGAGATTGTGCACGTGGTCTTGTGAAGTCATCGGAAAGTTGTAATCCTTTGTGGTTGGCCTTTTTTGTATCCTCCACAATCCTCATGGGTCATGGGGTTTTATGGAGTAGTTCTTCCTCTTTTGTTTTGTCGCATTGCAACGAGATATCTTGGAAAGTGCACAAGGTTGTCTAGAAGTGCCTCGTCATCATTCTTGTTTTTGGCGAGTTGTGTCTCTTGGTTAGGAAAACTTGTGTGAAGGTTTTCCCATTTTTTTAGCATTATTTAGCATGTTTGGGTGTGTATTTGATGTTGAATGTTCTCTCATCCTATTCTCGTGTGGTGTTGCAAGAGAACACGGCCATGGTTTAGTAATTGATCATCGTGTAGATGTCATCCTATCTCCCTCTTGTATGTTCATTGTGTTAGATTTATACCATGAGTGGTTAGTCTTTCATTGTTACCATATTTCTTATGCAATGGTGAAGCACCTTATTATCTCTAGCATTGTGTCATGTGACACTTTTGTGCATGTGGTTGTGCAAGTGTGACATGTCATTGTTACATTATTGGTGTTGTCATTGGTTTAAAAAAGTTGTTTTTTCATCTTTTGTTTTGAGCTTTTCATCTTGGGGCATTGAAAATATCCTCTTCAACTTGTGGATAAGGCACCTTGGTAAAGGTTGAATATGTTGTAGAGGGAGTTCTCTCTAAAGAAGAGCTAGATTCATGTACTTCCTCTATACTAACTTCTTGAAGAATTGACCCTTATTATGTTGTGGTTGCAAGTTTCTCCCAAGGAATTTAATTTGTAACTTCCTAGGATGTAGTATGAAGAACTTGTTGCAATGAAGTAGCTCCTAGTCTAACTGTTACTCATGAAGTTGCATTATATATTTGTCTAGCTTTATGTAAAGCTTCTATCATTTGCTTTAAAGTCACTTCATTTGAGGTGGTTTTTCTCTTTTACTTTCTTGGTCTCTTTTTGCTCTTCTTATACACCTTGGGCTCTAGGGAAGATTCATATTTTCTCTTTATTTTATTTTCTTTCCCTTTCTCCAAGTGTGTAATCTTTGTATTCAACTAGGATATGTTGAACTCTATAACACCATTTTATTTCATCTAAAAAAATATTTTCTTAACAAACCAATCCACACTTGGAATTAGTTGGTAGTCTATTCTTTAAATATCATAAATTGAATTAAGGATATTACAATTATCTAAAATATTTGAAGGAATCTCACCTCCAATATTGAATGCTTTCTTTTGGTGTGTTGTTAATCTATAGTAGATTATTTTCTCAACATCATAGTCATCTTCACGATCTACCCAAAAATCCTCCAAAGTGTGCTTATGACTAGATCAAGACCCCAATTTTTTTTTCAATTTTTCCTAGTGGGTCATTATCAGCCCTAGCTTGATAGACCTTGTAGTTCATTGAAACTAATTTTTCATCAAATTTCTTTGCATGATTGATAGTTGTACATGTGTAAAATTCAATGATTAACTAAAGTTGGATCCCAATTTTGTGATTTCATATTAATCTCTTGCGGATCTTGATAATTTTCCTTGAGAATTCTAGTAGCATAATCTTGTCATTCCAACACTTGAACAAGAGATATGTTGACCTAGTGAATCTAAATATTATAATGTAAGTGGATCTTAGGAATCAAATGAAACAATGTTCCCAACTTGAAATCAATTGTATTGCCTCAACAAAATATTTTGGCTCTAATATCTCAAAGTCTTCTAATGCTGGAGAACATGAAGGCATTATTGACCCTCTTAATGTTCTTATGAGCCTATTTGATTTTTAACTATTGGTACTATTCCCACACTTTTTTTTATTTTTCCTTCTACTTTTCTCATTATTGGATTTGTGTTCAAACGAGGGAAATATGTTTGTTGTTGTCACATAAAATTGCACCCTATTGAACATAGGCTCAACATTCCATTGATATAATAGAAATAACCTCTCAAGGTGTGGGACCTTGCAGTTGAGGTTATATCTTCAAAGAAGGTTGGCTTCCTTTTCTAAACTAGGTGTAGATATGTTGGTCCAACCCAACATATGAAATTCTATCACTAGTCTTATTATATCAAATCAAAGAGGAAAATGGAGAGAAATAATTGCATAAAAGGGGAAGGGGAAGTGATACACCTAAATTAGAGTTGTTTCTTCCTGCTTGAAATAACACAATGCATCAATGAAAATAGTCAAAAGGACTTACAAAATTCTCTAGTATATCAAATTATAGGGGTACATATGGAGGTTAGGGTTTAACAAGATGATAGAAGGAAATGAAATATTCATAATCAACACTTGCAAACATATATACATAGAAGGTGATAAAAATACACTTAGAAATGAAGGAAAGATATATCTACACAACATATCCAAAGGAGGGAAGAGGTAAAATGACAACTATTGTAGGGAAAAATATGGTGATCAAATGAAATCATAATTGAAGCAATTAAATTCTAAAAACACCAAAAACATACACAATTGAGATCATACAAACCTAATCAATGAAATTAGTTAACAATGTAAAAAAGATTCAATGAAAAATGAAAACATATAATTCAAAACAATTGAACACAATAGACAATGCAAACCTTCAATCCCATTGTAGATTGATGAAAATTCGTGATGTGGATTGCTCAAATTGTGCATAATCCATATTGCAAAAGATTCATGAGAGGTGTGGTTCATAAAATAGGTGTTCTAAAATGCTCAAGATTGGATCAAGAATTCTAGAGAGTGCCTATGCTTATGAGGATTGTGAAAAATGAAATTCATGTTTGAAAGGATTTGTTTTATAGATTTTAGGAATCTTGATCAATGGTCAAGATTGAAAATGGAGATCAAAAGATGGGAGGAAATCAAGGAGATGAGGGAAGATCAAGGGTTGAGGATTCATGAGAGCCCAAAATATCCCTATTTTCATGGAAAAGTGGTTGAAGATATTTTGAATTGGAGGGAAGAAGATATTTGAATTTGAATTGGAAATATTCCCTTTTTTGAAAAAGGAATATTCTTTGTGCAAGTTGGAGGGTTGGAGTAAATTAGCCAATAAAATAATTATGGAAATCATTTAATTGTGAGGATGAGAAGAATTAAGATTTTAATTAAATAATTGGGAATTATTTAATCAAGAGGGTAAATTAGAATGAAAATAATGAATTAATCAAATAACCTTAATTATTTGATTAATAGGGGAATATAGTAAATTTAATTGAATAATTGGAAATTATTTTATTAAATGGAGGAATTAGGTGATAATGAGGAAAATTATGTTAGTAAGTGAAATCAAGATGTGTGATATATTCAAGGAAATTTTAGGTGTCTACATTTTGCCCCTCTTTGAAGCAATGTACTTGTTGCATTGTTTCAAAGACCTGATGTTGCTCAGATTTTTTTTAAAATTCTTTGATGCCCCACTATGCACCAATAGATGAAGGAAGGATGGTAGGCTACCCCCTCGAGAGATCGAACGAAAAAATTGATTTTCAGGTTGAAATCATGACAAGATGATGGGACTAGGTCTGCTAAAAAGAGGATGAAAAATAAGTCCTAGGAAGCCCAATTAATGATTAGGATCGATAGCCAAGTTGGAAAAATGAGTTGTAGGGTGAAACCCTAGGTTTTGCTAGGCATATATATGCATTTGGATGAATTTCAGCCTCATTTGCACACTTTGAGTTTATAGTTTTTTAGGGCTCTGAGTACTCAATTTTCATCGAGACCTTGGAGAGATGTCCCTCATTCCTCATGCCACAAACCACATAGAAAAAGTTAGATAGTTCCAGAGACCAATGAGATCAGGCCCACCGATACATACAAAGTTAATTTTTGATTGCATGTAGTTTTAGACATTCAAATTCATAGCTAAAATTCATAAAAAAAATGTGTCAATCCATGGATCAACACCTTTGTAACCTAACATGCCACATTTGTAATTGTAGAATGCCACCATTGTCATAGCGTATCACGTTTGGGTTACTATATTGCATTTGTTAAAGCTTATCGCAGTACTTTAGCTATAAAGCAACACATTTCAAAACATGTTCATGGATGTTTTAGGGGTTCGACATATTTAAAAAATGGACCATGTCTAACTGTCATGCTTTATCATGTTTACAAAAAGGACACATTTGTTTGTCTGCTCAAAAGAATTTTTTTTATAAAAAAAATGACCAATTGATATCGTGTGTGCTATGCTTGCATGTGATACTACATCCTATCTACTCTCGAGAGAGGAGACCTAGGATTTTGGATCCGATGGCCCTCTTGGATGAGGTCGAGATTGAGTTCCTAGCATCGATTATGATCTACTATGTTGAATTCATGCCTGAGATTTGGACACATAGGCCTATAATGATTGTGCTCATTAAGTGATGGCATTAAGAGACTACTACATTTCACCTCCCAACTAGAGAGTGCATCACCAATTTGGAGGATGTTTGGTGCATCCCGAGGGTACCAATTGAGGGTGTTCACATTGCTAATGACATGGATTGGGGTGCAAAACCCCTAGAGAGCCTGCTTGGTGATGATGAGCTGGAGATTATAGATGGAAAAATAGAATAGAGGCCCTACTATGTGTTGATGATGTTTTTTGCACAACAACAACTCAGACAAAATATAATATCCTATCTCACTTGAAAGGTAAATCTCTATCAGCAAGCCTCAAGAGATAACCCCAAGGTCTCTAATGTTAGGTCTTGACAATGCATAAACAACTCAGTGATAAATGTGAAAATGTTGGTAATCACAATGGGACCTTACTACAAGCAAAATATTGAACCTCAATTTATCAGATCTAACAATATGATGATACTTCAATCCTAAATTTAATCCAATAATCAAAGAAATAAAAAAAGATAAGGGTTTCAAAGAGATTTCTAAACTTAATACTAAACCTAAGATTAACAATGAAAATGACCAACACTCGAAATGGACCAATCCCTCAAAACTGATTTCTACTTGACCCAGATGGATCTACAATCTTATAGAAACAGTGCAATCTTCTAAGGTGATAAGATTTTCAAATCATGAACATTCATTCAAACAACCCTATTGCAATTGAAATGAATAAACCCTCACAATTGAACTAAGCACAATGAATATAAAGTCCAGGATAACTTTGTAAAGCAACTAACAATCAGTTGGTTGTGAAAAGTATGGACCAGGGATTGCTGCAACACTTCAAATATCAAACCATAAACACTATTAAATCAAATCTAATTCTAAATATCGATTTCACTCAAAGAAATTCTAAAGATAGAATGACAAGAACCATGCAAGACAAGAACACAAGTATGCCACCAAATCACAATATCATTACTTGCATCAAATTATCCACTGTAGCAACAATTCCAGCTTTCTTCACAACCTTTTTCCTGATCTGCAATGCTTCAAACCACTACCAAGGTTCAGCAGCTCCAAAGGAAGGAAGAATTCTATCATTTACTAGCTTATCCCTAGTGTATTCCATGATAGTTTTGGTTTTTTGCAGCAGGAGATCTGTATCTTCTTTGTCCTGAGCTAATACTTCGTTCAACTAGTCAACCACACTTATAGCATCCTTCCCTGTTGAAAAAATATCTTTAATGGCCTCATTTCCTTTGGTTCGCACACCTTGTAGCCAATTTGCAATGGCAAGAGTGGAAGCTTTCATCTTTTCCAGCTCGGTGATAGTCACCTAAGGTAAAGGATTCGCAGCAAAAACCGAAGGGTTAATGTATTGCAAGGGTTTCATAAGATCCTCCAAGCATTTCCTAAGTTTTTCATTTTCCTTCTTTAACTCCTGCTTAGTCTTTATTTCCTTCCTCAATCTGCCCAAGATGACTGCACTAGAACCTTGATAATCCTCAATGTCCTGCTCAACAGAAGTGGGCCCTAAATTAAAAGTCTGCACATTGTAATCTTTTGCAGCTACCTTATCTCTACTCTTATCCTGGGCAGGAGTTGCAATGTGGACAACTCTGTTGCTGGCCTCATCTCTCCCGATCCTTGAAATCACCCTAGCCTTCTTTTTACCTTTATCCTTTCCAATCTTGGCTAGCAGCTCATTCCAGTTAGGTGAAGTATCCTCTACAACAACTTGTTTTCTCTTTATCTCCTTATCTAACCACTCAGGGACACTGGATTCCAATTGCACTTTACCTTGTTTCTCCTCTTCTTGTTGACCCTTAGGTGCTTCTTCACTCAAACCCTGCTTCTCAGGAGTCTCACCTGTCTGGCTCTCCTTTTCCTCAACATGTTCCTCCTTATGCCTAGGTGACAGAATCCTTTCTGCCTCATCCTCTTTTGGAGCTGATTTGATCTCTTCAGTCCCAATAAGTGATTCTACATATGCAACAAAGGGAGACTGCATTACCTTTTCTACTTAAGCTTCTGCACTATAAAGGTCAACTTCATGAAATTCCTCCCCTTCAGTATTTGGATGATCCTCAAATTCTTTGGATTCACCAGGTTCACTTTGAGCTTCATGGGTGGAAGGAACATCATCATGCTACTCCTCATGAGAAACAACCGGAGGAAGGTTTGTTTTAGGCACACTATCCTTAGGAGAAGGATTCCTAGACCTCCTCGTGTACACCCGTGCCTTCTCTTCTGAGCCTTCAACATTTACCGCTAGTGGGGTAACTTCTTCTTCTCCTACCTTGGAGCTAGCCTTTTGTGACAGTCTTATGACTCTCCTCTTCTTGGGAATAGGAACATCAACCTCAGAGCCTTGCTTTTCCATTTCTTTATGTTCAGACCTCTTAGTCTTTGACCTTTTCTTAGCTATTGGTTTATTCTGCTTTTCTATTTCTTGGACCTCCTCCTCTTGGACACCTTTAATCTTGATTTTAAATGGAGAATCCAGCTTACCTTTTCCCTTAGGATCCTGTTCAGTTGACTCTTTAGAAGTAGAATGAGGGTCCAAATCTCCCATCAGCTCATAGGTGCATTGTACACCTTCATTCTCCAGCTCCCACAGTTTATGCCTCAGCCACATTTTAGTGAATTTGGTGACTGGATCCATCAGCTGTTTTAGTTATGTCTTTTCTTCCTTTAGCCAATCCACATCACCAATTGGCCTGTCCTTTATTGCCTCATAAGCATGATCTTGAATCAAGTTTCCATCATCCTCGAGTTGATCCGGGACTGCCTTCACATTATATAGTTAGACTAATTCAACTGGTAGTCGAGAAAACTTCTCCTTCCTAACCTCAAATTCATCACTACAATTGGCCCAGTAGTATCCAAATCAACCTTATGGCTATACTCTCTATTGGCCTTCTTTTGGGATTCACCTGTGATGTCAAACCTTGATCTCTTGGAATGGAAAGATAAACCAAGAGTACCCATCTCCTCCTCTTAAGCTTGGGAAAAAATAATGGAAGGACATGACTCTCTAGTGCCAATCCTCAAGGGGAAGTCTCCACCAAAACCAATCTTATGCTTGTCCCTCTTAACAATGGCATCAAAGTCACATATCTGCTTAGTGACTTCCAGAAGTATGATATGATCAGTTGGATACCTTGGAAGTTTGTATGGAGTTGTTTGGCAACCATCAATCCAGATGTATGAGAAGGTTGGGAACTGAATAAACCATGCCCCATATTTCTTGATGAGCTCTTTGGCTTGGTCTGAAATCCTCACATGCTCTGCCCCCTGAAGTAATCTCGTGATATGCATGGTGAATGCATCATTCACCCTTCTATAACTCCAGCTTCCCAAATGCAACTGAGGGTAAACCTCATAGATAATATCCTGTCCAAAGGTGCCCCTAGTACTCAATCCCTTGTATGGATGAAACATTGCAAGAGCATAGACCAAGTATGAGGTCATTGTGAAGGTTTTGGTCTGCAACACATTGGAAAACTGCTCGTGAATCACTCTAGTAATGACACCTGCCCAATGGTAGTCAGTCTTCTCCTGTTCCATCCTCACAATCACATGGCACATCCAATTTTCAAACATGCCAACATTCTTCAATCCAACCACCCTGCTAAGAAGAGTGATGGCATCATAATTCTCCTTCTTGAATTTTGCCTTGAACAACTGTTTAGGCAGCTTGGAATAATGAGACTTAGGCTTCTCCAGCCAGGAATTGATAAGCTATTGGGATTTCATAGTCTTCTCATCATAGTACTCCTGAGTTGCCTCTATGTTGAATGCCACCACGTGAGATCTATCTAGCATATCAAAAGTATTAGCAATGGAAATAGGGTTCAAGTTCACCATAATCCTCCCTTGAGGGCCAATAATTCTCTGTGTATCATTGTCATAGTGCCTGGCACATTGAAGGACCAACTCATAACACTGCACCGTGGAAGGTAAACCAGCCACATGTGCCAATCCTGACTCTAACATCCTCTTAGCCACCAGAGGAAGGTCCTACGCCGCCATTCTACCTTTAAACTCCTTATAGCCCAAAAGCGCAACATTGGTATCTTTCACCTCTGACCAGACATAAGTGATTTTACTCTCAGGAATTCTTCTTTTGATGTCCATCTTAATCCTTTCCGCTTCAGACATCGAAGACCCAGTCACCGCGCTGCTAGACTCAGCCTGCAATTGACAAAGGAGACATAATAAAAACCACAGGAAACCAATGTTAATTCATCAAGGGCATTATTAAATCACATCAAACCTCATATAGAATGATCATGTTAAAATTCAGGTTTCAGGACCATCCGCAAAATCCAAGCCAGGGAGGAATTTTGGAAAATTCTTAGCCAGACGGATTCCGACGGAATAATTATGAAACACCTATTAACAATTAAATCCAATCATTATCAATCAATAAACCACATAGGAGATCATAAGATAGTATGAAATATCCATAAAATGCATCATAAATAATTAATAAATCCAACCATTCCATATTTCCTTACACTTCATCAGATTTCAGGAAAATCCGCTAGGGACGGATTTCCGCGAAGGCAGAGATACTTTGCAAATCTGAAAAAAATAGGGAACCAAGGACTTCGGGAAAATACGGAGTCGACGAAAATCTGTGGATAAGGTAAAACTCTGAAAGCATGCAGATTCCGGGAAATCAAAGGAGGTCGGGAAAATCCGCTAGAGCCGAAAAATCCTTTGAAGACAAAAAATCCCAGACTAAGGATGAAACCCGAACTGTGACACAAAATCACGATTTCACTCAAACCAAAGGATAGATTATAAATTTTGAGAAACTAGGCCTGAGACGAGTTAGGTATGAACCTTCCATAGAATTTCTTTGCATTCTAGGCCAGTTTGGGAAGCGAACTAGGGTTAAATGGTGATGCCCTTACTTTCAAACCCTATACATCCGCCATTAGCGCACATGCAAGCTCAGAATTTAAACATTTCAACTACTAATACTCGACTAGGGGAAAATCATGGCTCTCAAGCAAGATACATGAAAATGAAAATAAACAAAGGACCTCAAAACTCACTTGGGAGATGATAAATAAAGCAATGCTGGGCAACCCTAAACATGAATTGATCAAATACTCAAGAATTCAAACACCAATAAACTTTATAACACCAAATCCTTATCCACAATCATCAGTTAAAACCAAGGAAATCAAATACATACCATTGTGAAGTAGAAATCGATCTCAGAAACAACAAATGCTAAATTAATGGTGTCCACAAAGAACGGTTGCAGGAATGCACAAGAAATCGCCACTTAAATCAAACAATTCAAACTCAAATGCCTCAAATTGAATCAAACACCTTCAAGAACAAGCTCCTCAGCTTAATTGATGGAAAACAATAAGCATAATGGCATAAAAGACCTCAAAGATCGATTAAATACATCATTCAAAGTTCGTACGAAAACATGAATGCCGTCGATAAGACAACAGGAAAATTTGGGAACCCGATGACAGGACAAATTCCAGAAAAATCCGGCCCACGCGGAATTCCGCGAAGACTGAAAATCTCTAAACCAGAGTGCTCAACCGGAGTCTGAGTAGGATCTGGGAAAATTCGGCAAGGGTGGAAAGTCCCGAACCAGGGTGAAAACCCGAAATTCACCCAGAACCAAATATTTTCAATGAATAACTTAGGGAGATCACTTAGGCAATCAAAATAAACATTTTAGCACATGAAAAAGTAAGATAAAACCTCAAAATGAAAGGGCCAAGACACCAAAACCAAAGCGGAAGAGGGTCCCTGCTTTCAGCGGGGCGTGTGTGCAAAAACTGCACAACAAATGGTGACTCTGCTGGGAAATGCTCCAGAGCATTTGATGATGAACAGGAATCAAGAACCTAGAATCTCTAGTTTCAATCTCCACTAACAAATAAACAAATCAAAATGCAAAGATTTAAGAGTCAAAACCAAAGGGTAGACCGAAGTTTCCATAAATTGAAAATCCATGTGTGTGCATATGAGTTCATTTCCCTCCTTAAGCTACTACATGAACCAAGCTTAGTCAAGACAGGCTACGTAAAGATTCTAACTTCAAAAGCAACCTGGATAGAGCCTCGTTGCCAGTTAGGAGTCTATAGCCCTGACGAGGTTATCGCTGTGACTCTCCTGAACATAGCTCTATTGCCAGCCAGGCGTTTATAGCCCCGATAGAGATATTCAGATACCCCTAATAAGTTGAATTGATTCTTTTGATTTTCAATATTTCACTTTTCTTTCTTTTGATATTCTTTTCTGTGTCACTTTTCATTTCAACTTGTGAACAACGAAGTTCACACTTAGGACTAAGAACCATAGTGGCGCTGAAGCAGAAATAGGATTTTTCACCTGACAAAACCTTACAAGGGACCTACAGTAACATTAGGACTCTTAAGATATATGAGAGATATAAGATTTCAGAGTACTTCAAATTCAAATCAAGACCAATGACCCATCTTCTATAAATTAAACATTGAGACTGTTGGAAATAGCAAAGACTTCAGCCATCCTTTCAAGATACGAGACTACAGTCCACCAAAAAAAACTTAAAACAATCCCGGATAATGATATATTTTCCATACAGGTGCAACACACCCAGGAGAAAACAGGAAAAACCCCCAAAGCAAGAGAAAAGTAAAAAAAAGACAAAAAAAACCAAAAGCAAACCTACACTAACCAAACAAACAAAAGCAAAGTAGAAAGGGAAACCTAATCTAACTATATACAGGAAAAGATTGAAAATAGCTCAAGACTGGAAATAATGCTTCAAATACTGCCCATTGACAGGCAATGGGATATCCTCTCTAGTGAGAGTTTTCAAACGGAAAGCATTATCTCCCATAATTTATGAAATCTGGTAAGGACCAAGCCAAAGTTTATCAAATTTTCCATGCTCCCCCTTACGGTCATGGGCTTTATTCCAGTAAAGAACCAAGTCAAATTTCCTAAAAGCTTTTACCTTGTCTCTTTATCATACCATCTCTTGACAACCCCCTGATGTTTGGAAAAGTTCTCCAGGGCTTCATCTCTTTTTTCCTCAAGGTGTAATAATTCAGCAAGTCTGGCCTCACGTTTATCTCCCTCATCATAATATTCATTAATGAAATGCAATGTGGGGATCTTTAACTGAATGGGAAAAACAAGCTCCAATCCATAAACTAGGTGATAAGGTGATATTCCTATGGAATTCTTATGTCTGGTACGATCTGCCCAAAGATAAAATCTAAGTTGGGTATGCCAATCCTTCAGATTTCTTTCTAACAGTTTGTGGATAACAGTCAAAAGATTTTTTTTGGATGACTCAGCCAAACCATTACCCTGAGGATAATAGTTGGATGCAAACTTAATGATAATCCCATGATCAAAAGCCCAATTGGAAAACTTCAACGATGAAAATGCAGGACCATTATCACAAACTAGAGACATAGGACATCCAAAATGATTAATGATACCTGATTTGATGAAGTTAATTACCACCTCCAAAGTACATTGCTTGCAAGCAAGGGCCTCAGTCCATCTTGTAAAATAATCAGTGATAGTAATGATATACCTGTGTCTTGCAGAGGAAGGCAGATTGATTGGACCTATGAAGTCCATCCCCCACTGTGCAAAAGGTTTTATCTCGAAGACTAGTTGGAGTGGGAGTGCTGCATACTTCTCTCTGGCTGCCGCAGTCTGACACACATGAAAATTTCTGACATGGTTGTGTGTATCTTTGAACAGTGTAGGCCAATAGTAACCAGCTCTCAGAATCTGGTTCATTGTGGAAGGTGCTGATCCATGGCCTGTACCATATCTGTCATGAAATTCCAACATCGCTCTTTCAGACTCCGCCTTTCCTAGGCACCTTAAGTACACACCTTCATGATTTTTCTTATATAGGACAACTCCCTTCAACATGAAACTGTCACTCTTTAAGTGCAATTCCCTTCTTTGTACTGCATTAAGATGATCAGGGCATCTCTGAGTCAGAAGGTAATGAACAATATCATCATACCACTCGCCGGGAGAAACATCCTCTAAATTGTAGTTCTGAGCTGTAAGATCAGGGCCTGTTTCCGCCATTTTCTGTGTAAGCCTTTGCCCTCTTACTAGCTTCATGGGTTGAATTTCCATATCGTACTCTTGTAGCATAGTTACCCACTTGGCTTTGCATTCTCCCAGCTCATTCTGCATCAACAACAACTTAACTGCAGGATCAGGAACTATTGCAAAGATTTTGTTTCTGAGGATATAATGCCTGAATTTCTTTATAGCTCTGACTAAGGCATAGGCCTGCTTTTCCACACTTGGGTATCTCAACTCTGCATCCTTCAATGGTGCACTCATGAATGCTATGGGATGCTCATTTCCTTGGTCCAATTTTTGAGTTAACATAGCAGCACAAGAATGATCAGAGGAAAATGAATATATATAAAATGGTTTAGCATAGTCTGGACTTACCAAAATAGGGGCTTCAATAATAGCCCTTTTTATCTCTGCAAATGCTTCCTTTGCTTCTGCATTCCATTCAACTTTGGCCTCCTGCTTCAACATTGCATTCAGTGGCTTGACTATTTCTGTGAACCCAGTGATGAACTTCCTCACAAAGTTGATCTTACCAAAGAATGATTTCATTTCTTTCTTGCTAGCAGATGGTGGGATCTTGAGTATAGCTTCTATTCGTTATAGATCAATGACAATTCTTTTCTTAGAAAGAACATGCCCCAACAATTTACCCTTTATGACTCCAAAGATGCATTTCTTTGGATTGAGTGATATCCCAAACTCTCTACATTTCTGAAAAACTTTGCACAAATATGAGATATGATCACCTCTCTTCTTGGAAAAGACTGTGAGATCATCCATATAAATGATTATGCACTTACCAATTATGTCCTTAAAGGAAATGTCCATGGCTCTTTGGAATGTGGCTCCAGCATTAATTAAGCCAAAGGGCATCCTTCTGTAGGCAAAAGTGCCCCACTTGGTGGTGAAAGTAGTCTTGTGCCTGTCTTCATACTGCACCATGACTTGGTTGTATCCTAAATAACCATCCAAGAAAGACATCATCTGAGATCCATTGAAAATCCGGAGTACTTAATCCAGTGAGGGTACTGGATAATAATCTCTTTCTGAAGCTCTGTTTAGGTTCCTAAAATCGACACATAGCCTGATTTCACCATTTTTCTTTTGCACTGGAACTAGATTTGCGACCCAAGTAGAGTGTCTGACTGGAAATATTATTCTTGTAGACAACAGTTTCTGCACTTCCTTCTGTATTATGGGTTCCAATAAAGCATTGATAGGCCTTTGCCTCTGTCTGAAAGGTTTTACTCCTGGATTGAAGGGATAGTATGGGTTATGATTGATGTATCATAAGTCTTTAAGTCTTCATAACTCCAGGAAATCACATCTGGATATCTATGTAGTGCATCGATGATTCCTTTTCTTTCTTCTAGAGTGCACACTTTGACAATAAAAACATTTTTGAAATCATCCTGAGTTCCCATATTATATTTGTCACACTATCCACTAATGGACTCTTTCTTGGTATCCTGTTCTTGCTCCTTAACCTTGTCCAGATCAAAGATCCTTTCTAATTGCACCATCCCTTTGAGAATTGTGTTGGTCTTTAGATTAATTACCCCTTCCAAGTCCATCTCTACTTCTTGGAGCTCAGTTTCATCAATGATTTGAGAAGCAAAGACATTTGTAGTAGTAATGAAATCTAAGATATGCTTGTCATCTTCGAATACCTGGAAGTTTGTGATGTTATCAGGTATTGAGGGTACTGGGGTTAGTTCCACAGTAAACTTCTTTAGTCCAGAAAGAGACAAAGGTTGCAATGTACTGGCTGCTTGGGCAAGAGAGTCAGCTGTCTGATTCTTACTTCATGGAATCAACTATATATTGAAGGCATCAAATCCTTCAATAAGATCCCATACTTTGTGTCTATAGTTGGTCATTCTCCTGTCATGACAAGAGTATTGTATCCTAACTTGCTTGACTACTAACTCAGAATCTCCAAAAAATTGCAAGATCTTAACCTTTTTCTTCAACGCCATTAACAGTCCATGGACCAAAGCCTCATATTTTGCTACATTATTCGTATAGTGAAATTGAAGTCTATGAGTAGCAAAAAATGTCTTACCTCTTGGACTAATTAGCTCGAAACCTGCCCCAGCTCCTTGCTTTGATTTAGACCCATCGAATCTTAAAGTCCAACAACCAGAAACTGTAGACTCCCTTGCTGTATCACTTGCACTGTTGCTGTTGGATGGTTTTTCAAAAGGCATTACTCTTTTTCCTTTGGGATCCTCTTGGACATTCTGGATATCAATTTTGACTGCAGGAGTGGGGTTGATACATTTTTGTATTTTTTTCACTGCAGCCTGGCATAAGCAACAGTCCAATTTTGAATGAGAAACATTATGCACCTTGCACCAATTGGGCAAGAGTAATTCCCCAAAGTTCATTCCTCTTCGTAACTGAACTTGATCTTCAATGCACTTCTGAATGAACTCTTGAAAATTATCTAGCAAACTGAGCTGACTATCTTCCAGATCATTGTCATTTTCAACTGGTTTGACCAGGGCCTCAATACCACTGGATTCTACTGTAAGGTCAACAGGTGCTGTGTGGAACATAAGAACTTCCTCCACATCTAGCTCCTCAAGAGGGGCTGCGAGCATATAGTTTCCCATACTTACTTCTAATACCAAAATTTCAGTAGAGGTTTTTTGATATTCCGTGATCATGTATTTCATTATGAGTTCTCTTTCAATTCTAATCTAGTTTGGCACTCCCTTCCAGGGAAGCCACATATGGGAGTGATCAGTCGAGACATATCCATTCAAAGCCCTAGTAAAGTCTCTTCCCAGGATTAGGCCATAAGCGTCAAGTATGTCAGCCACCTGTATATTGATAACTTGCTGAATTCTAGGTTCATAAGCAATCTGCATATGAATCATATTTAACTCTCCCACAACATTGACTTCAGTCCTATCCAATTGTGTGACTTTATTTTGTGAGTCAACAGAAGTAATACACATATCTCTACATACATCGAAAGGCATAACGTTGGTTGAAGCACCAGAATCCAGCAAACAATTATGCAAATTCTTACCGAATATTCGAACAGAAATCAAGAATGGAGGTGTGTCTGTTTTCCCTTGAAACAGAGTTAAGGGAGTATCTACTTGAGCAACTTGAAATTTGTCCTTCTCTTTCCTAGTATCCCCAGGGGGCATATGAACTTGATTATGAGCCTGATTTTGTCTTCCTACTGATTGAAAACTAGATTCTCTATTGACACTTTCGCTAACCGATTTATCTTGTGACATGGAATTTAGATTATAAGACCCTAAGACTGCATTCCTAATGGTTGGAACTCTTAGTAACTCAAATGCAGATAGGCTTACCTTTAATTTTTTGAGTTCTTCAACAACATACATGGCTAGCTGTTCCTCACTCAAATCAACAGGGGTTTGCTTTGGGTATTTGATTACTTTGTCTTTGTTTGCATCAACATTTCTCCCTTTTGGCACATCAGCATGCCCTAGATCTTGAGATAAATATTGCCTGGAGACCTGAGGCAGCGATGGATTATTGCTAGTGTTATGGTCTGGAGGTGTGTTGAAATTGTTCGGTGGAATGGAAGTAGTGAAGGGGCCTCCAGCCTGTGGACGTCTATGTGGCAATTCCCTCAAGTCATGCTTCTTGACAGGTCTCTGGAAGGTCTGCACTTCAACATAAGCCTCTTCTTCATCTCTGGGACCATTATCATTCACTAGACTCTCATCAAATAACTGTGTCATTTCATCCCCATTGCATACCTGGTCTACCTCTTCCTCCAATTGGTCAGATTCCTCTTCAGGTACATTCTCCTTACTTTGTGGAAAAGGAGCATGATTTAGTACCAACACTGGTGACTCGTAAGGATTAGATGGTACTATTTCCTGACTACCTACATTGTTCTACACTTCGTATTAAAAGATTGAGGCTGCTGTTTGGAATTCTTGACAATCTAACTTAGAATGTTAACTCATTTTGTGGAGCCTACACCATCCTAATAAAGCAGCCTCAGCTAGATATACACTGCTAGGATGCTTCTCTTGATTAACTGGCTGATTGATAGACTGATTAACAGGTTGATTAATTGGTTGATCCAGTGGGGTGGGGACTCCTCCATTGTTGGGACCTATGTTCCAAGTTCTATTTTGCCCTTGGGGCTGCCTCCTATTGAACCCTTGTCCACCACCTCTGTCAAAGTTCTGACCCAAGGATTTCCCTTTATCATAGTTCTGTCTTCTATCATTATGATACCCTCTGTCATTATTAAATCCTCGATCGTTGTTGTATCCTCTTTCATTGTTGTAACCTTTGTCCTGGTTATATCCTCTTTCATAACGTTGCCCTCTATCAAAGTGTTGTCCTTGTTGATTTTCTCTGTTCTGATTGGACTGCATATTCCTCTGAGCATCTTGCAACTAACTATTCTGGTTCCTCAAGTAAGTCACCTCCATATTCAACTTCTTTATTTGTTCAGACAATTCATCTAGTCTCTCTTTGTTCAGATTACTGTATGGAGGCTGACTTGCATTATTCTGGGAATACCCTAATGCAACATTGGCATTCAGTGATTGGTTCAAAACTTTATAATTCTATAGGTATGAGGAATAACTAGCCTGAGGCTGTATATGCAGAGGTTGATTCACATTTTGCTGAGGGTAACCAATTGTGGATGACACTTGTCTCACAGAATGTCCTGGATGAGGGACCAGAGGCAACTAAGGTACTGGATTCATAACAGGAGTATGGTTGGCAAGAGCCTAGTTAAGAGCTGGAACTTGTCCAGGGTGAGCAACAGGTCCTAATGAGGGTAAAGGCCCAGACAGATGTTTCCTTAAAGTAGTGCTAACTTTCAAAGCCTCTTCATATGCATCAAGTAGATTATCGAGAGGGTTACTACTCCACTTTATAAAGGTAGCTGTCAGATTGTCAAGTCCCTCATAATAGACTTCTAAAGCTGTGGTCTCATCAACATCATAAGGGGCCTGTAGTCTCGTATAAGCACGATGAAACCTATTGTTGAAAGACCTTATAGACTCATTGACCTCTCTTTTAACATTAGTGAACTGATGGTAAAGCTCATTGGAACTAATAGGAATTCGAAACTTCCAAAAAAATACAGTTTCTAGCTCAGTCCAATGTTCGATAGACCCAGTAGGTAAATGATTGTACCAATAGAAGGCATCTTCCCCAAATGAATAAGGAAAGAGTCTACAAGCTACATCCTCATGGTTTATCCCTCTATCCTTAAGGCCAATCTAAAAGATCCTGATGTGTTCCTCAACAGTTCTATTGGGATCGTTGACATAGAATTTTGAACAAAAGTGTTTAGGGTTTTTGGGCATAACATTGTAATTAGTAAAACTCAATGGAGATGGGTTGTTAGCTAGGAAATCCATTGGTGGAGGTGGGGGTGGTAATGGCTGATTTATGACTGGCTGAGGTTGTGGAATGGGAATGTCCTCAGACTCAGATGAACTTGATGAAGATGGGGATGATGGAGATGACAAAGGTGGATGGGATGATGATGATTCTCCCCTTCTGTTGGTCCTTCTAGACCTAGTAGGATCTAGTAATTCCTGAAATTCCTCCTCTCCTGGAGAAGATCTGGTTCTTCTTCTGAATCTCTCAGGAGAGATAGCGCTCAAAAATTGATCCAACTTGCTTATTCAGGCCCTCCTTCTAGCGCCAATCTATTGATGATGTTTTCTGCACAACAACAACTCAGACATAATATAATATCCTATGTCACCTGAAAGGTAAATCTCTATCAGCAAGCCTCAAGAGATAACCCCAAGGTCTCTAATGTTAGGTCTTGACAATGCATAAACAACACAATGATAAATGTGAAAATGCTGGTAATCACAATGGGACCTTACTACAAGCAAAATACTGAACCTCAATTGATTAGATCTAACAATATGATGATACTTCAATCCTAGATTTAATCCAATAATCAAAGAAATAACAAAAGATAAGGGTTTCAAAGAGATTTCTAAACTTAATACTAAACCTAAGATTAACAATGAAAATGACCAACACTCGAAATGGACCAATCCCTCAAAACTGATTTCTACTTGACCCAGATGGATCTGCAATCTTATAGAAATAGTGCAATCTTCTAAGGTGTTAAGATTTTCAAATCATGAACATTCATTCAAACAACCCTATTGCAATTGAAATGAATAAACCCTCACAATTGAACTAAGCACAATGAATATAAAGTCCAGGCTAACTTTTCAAAGCAACTAACAATCAGTTGGTTGCAAAAATTATGGACTAGGGATTGCTACAACACTTCAAATATCAAACCATAAACACTATTAAATCAAATCTAATTCTAAATATTGATTTCCCTCAAAGAAATTCTAAAGATAGAATGACAAGAACCATGCAAGACAAGAAGAACACAAGTATGGCACCAAATCATAATGTCAGTACTTGCATCAAATTATCCACTGTAGCAACAATTCTAGCTTTCTGTTACAATATTTGCTTGAGAACAACTGCTTGCTAACTCTTGCTCTACTTAACTTCGCTCTAACTATCTCTCTATTAGTCTATATCTAAAACTTCTTAACCCTTACAAAAGAGGCAAAATGCCATATTTATAGAACCCCCCAAAACATGTCGGCCAAGATAGGTTTTTACAATAATAATTAGGCACAACAAGTCAGCCAAGAGAAATTCAAAATGAGATAAAATATGCATTAAATGCATGAACTTCATCCAGGTCAGCCTAGGATCTCTAATGCAACTCGGACCAATGCATGGAAAAATAATAGGGAAGCAAAAATATCGATGTATCCAATCATTAACTATCTTCCCCTTTGTCTTTATTACGATCCAACATCTCATGAACTTTCAAAAGCACCCTATCCAAGTCGGCCATAGGTGGAAAAGGAAAAACCCTAAGTCGCCTTTCAATTGATGCAATTTCTTCCCTGGATTGTTTCGCCGACTTATCCCACTCCACCTTATAAATTAGGTATTTTCAATGACAACAATGTAGGTGGCCGCATCATCCAACTAGTGCTCAGAATAAAAATCATCATTAATTGGGGCATAAACATCATGCCACCACTTCCTCAAATATTCCAAACTCAAATACTCAGGGGCAATCTTTCTTCTTCCTGTCATAATCTCAAAAAAGGCAATGGAGCCATTATACAACCCAGCTAGGGTATCATCAATCTGCCTCCTCTATTTGTAAATCTCCTTTAGAACCTTTTGCTTGATCTGCAATGCTTCAAACCACTCCCAAGGTTCAGCAGCTCTAGAGGAAGGATGAATTCTATCATTTACTAGCTTATCCCTAGTGTACTCCATGATAGTTTTGGTTTTCTGCAGCAGGAGATCTGTATCTTCTTTGTCCTGAGCTAATACTTCGTTCAACCAGTCAACCACACTTATAGCATCCTTCCCTGTTGAAAACATATCTTTAATGGCCTCATTTCCTTTGGTTTGCACTCCTTGTAGCCAATTTGCAGTGGCAAGAGTGGAAGCTTTCATCTTTTCCAGCTCGGTGATAGTCTCCTGAGGTAAAGGATTTGCAGCAGAAACCGAAGGGTTAATGGATTGCAAGGGTTTCATAAGATCCTCCAAGCATTTCCTAAGTTTTTCATTTTCCTTCTTTAACTCCTGCTTAGTCTTTATTTCCTTCCTCAATCTGCCCAAGATGACTGCACTAGAACCTTGATAATCCTCAATGTCCTGCTCAACAGAAGTGGGCCCTAAATTAAAAGTTTGCACATTGTAATCTTTTGCAGCTACCTCATCTCTACTCTTATCATGGGCAGGAGTTGTAATTTGGACAACTCTATTGCTGGCCTCATCTCTCCCGATCCTTGAAATCACCCTAGCCTTCTTTTTACCTTTATCCTTTCCAATCTTGGCTAGTAGCTCATTCCAGTTAGGTGAAGTATCCTCTACAACAACCTGTTTTCTCTTTATCTTCTTATCTAACCACTCAGGGACACTGGATTCCAATTGCACTTTACCTCGTTTCTCCTCTTCTTGTTGACCCTTAGGTGCTTCTTCACTCAAACCCTGCTTCTCAGGAGTCTCACCTGTCTGGCTCTCCTTTTCCTCAACATGTTCCTCCTTATGCTCAGGTGATGGAATCCTTTCTGCCTCATCCTCTTTTGGAGCTGATTTGATCTCTTTAGTCCCAACAGGTGATTCTGCATATGCAACCAAGGGAGACTGCATTACCTTTTCTACTTCAGCTTCTGCACTGTAAAGGTCAACTTCATGAAATTCCTCCCCTTCAGTATCTGGATGATCCTCAAATTCTTTGGATTCACCAGGTTCACTTAAAGCTTCATGGGAAAAAGGAACATCATCATGCTGCTCCTCATGAGAAACAACCGGAGGAAGGTATGTTTTAGGAACACTATCCTTAGGAGAAGGATTCCTAGACCTCCTCGTGTACACCCGTGCCTTCTCTTCTAAGCCTTCAAAATTTATCGCCAGTGGGGTAACATCTTCTTCTCCTACCTTGGAGCTGGCCTTCTGTGACAGTCTTATGACTCTCCTCCTCTTGGGAATAGGAACACCAACCTCAGAGCCTTGCTTTTCCATTTCTTTCTATTCAGACCTCTTAGTCTTTGACCTTTTCTTAGCTATTGGTTTTCTCTGCTTTTCTGTTTCCTGGACCTCCTCCTCTTGGACACCTTTAATCTTGATTTTAAATGGAGAATCCAACTTACCTTTTCCCTTAGGATCCTGTTCAGTTGACTCTTTAGAAGTAGAATGAGGGTCCAAATCTCCCATCAACTCATAGGTGCATTGTACACCTTCATTCTCCAACTCCCACAGTTTGTGCCTCAGCCACATTCTAGTGAATTTGGTGACTGGATCCATCAGCTGTTTTAGTTATGTCTTTTCTTCCTCTAGCCAATCCACATCACCAATTGGCCTATCCTTTATTGCCTCATAAGCATGATCTTGAATCAAGTTTCCATCATCCTCGAGTTGATCCAGGACTGCCTTCACATTATATAGTCAGAATGATTCAACTGGTAGTCGAGAAAACTTCTTCTTCCTGACCTCAAATTCATCACTACAATTGGCCCAATAGTCCTCCAAATCAACCTTATGGCTATACTCTCTACTAGCCTTCTTTTGGGATTCACCTGTGATGTCAAACCTTGATCTCTTGGAATGGAAAGATAAACCAAGAGTACCCATCTCCTCCTCTGAAGCTTGGGAAAAAATAATGGAAGGAAATGCCTCTCCAGTGCCAATCCTCAAGGGGAAGTCTCCACCAAAACTAGTCTTATACTTGTCCCTCTTAACAATGGCATCAAAGTCACATATTTGCTTAGTGACTTCCACAAGTATGATATGATCAATTAGATACCTTGGAAGTCTGTATGGAGCCCTTTGGCAACCATCAATCCAGATGTATGAGAAGGTTGGGAACTGAATAAACCATGTCCCATATTTCTTGATGAGCTCTTTGGCTTGGTCTGAAATCCTCACATGCTCTGCCCCCTGAAGTAATCTCGTGATATGCATGGTGAATGCATCATTCACCCTTCTATAACTCGAGCTTCCCAGATGCAACTGAGGGTAAACCTCATAGATAATATCCTGTCCAAAGGTGCCTCTGGTACGCAATCCCTTGTATGGATGAAACGTTGCAAGAGCATAGACCAAGTATGAGGTCATTGTGAAGGTTTTGGTCTGCAACACATTGGAAAACTGCTCGTGAATCACTCTGGTAATGACACCTGCCCAATGGTAGTCAGTCTTCTCCTGTTCCATCCTCACAATCACATAGCACATCCAATTTTCAAACATGCCAGCATTCTTCAATCTAACCACCCTGCTAAGAAGAGTGATGGCATCATAATTCTCCTTCTTGAATTTTGCCTTGAACAACTGTTTAGGCAGCTTGGAATAATGAGACTTAGGCTTCTCCAGCCAGGAATTGATAAGCTATTGGGATTTCACAGTCTTCTCATCATAGTACTCCTGAGCTGCCTCTATGTTGAATGCCACCATGTGAGATCTATCTGGCATATCAAAAGTATGAGCAGTAGAAATAGGGTTCAAGTTCACCACAATCCTCCCTTGAGGGCCAATAATTCTCTGTGTATCATTGTCATAGTGCCTGGCACACTCAAGGACCAGCTCATAACACTGCATCGTGGAAGGAAAACCAACCACATGTGCCAATCCTGACTCTAACATCCTCTTAGCCACCAGAGGAAGGTCCTGCGCCGCCATTCTACCTTTAAACTCCTCATAGTCCCAAAGCCCAACATTGGTATTTGTCCCCTCTGACCAGACATAAGTGATTTTACTCTCAGGAATTCTTCTTTTGATGTCCATCTTAATCCTTTCCGCTTCAGACATCGAAGACCCAGTCACCGCCTTGCTAGACTCAGCCTGCACTTGATAAAGGAGACATAATAAAAACCATAGGAAACCAATGTTAATTCATCAAGGGTATCATTAAATCACATCAAACCTCATATAGAATGATCATGTTAAACTTCAAATTTCAGGACCATCCACGAAATCCAAGCTAGGGAGGAATTTCAGGAAATTCTAGACCAGACGGATTCCGGTGGAATAATTATGAAACACCTACTAATAGTTAAATCCGATCATTATCAATCAATAAACCACATAGGAGATCATAAGATAGCATGAAATATCCATAAAATGCATCATAAATCATTAATAAATCCAACCATTCCATATTTCCTTACACTTCATTAGATTTCAGGAAAATCCGCCAGGGATGGATTTCCACGAAGTTAGAGATACTTTGCAAATCTAAAAAAAATAGGGAACCAAGGACTTTGGGAACATCCAGAGTTGACAAAAATCCGCAGATAAGGTAAAACTCCGAAAGCATGCAGATTCTGGGAAATCGAAGGAGGTCGGGAAAATCTGCCAGAGCCAAAAAATCCGCTGGAGACGAAAAATCCTGGACTAAGGACGAAACTCGAACTGCGACACAAAATAACGATTTCGCTCAAACCAAAGGATAGATCATAAATTTTGAGAAACTAGGCCTTAGACGAGTTAGGTATGAACCTTCCGTAGAATTTCTTTTCATTCTAGGCCAGTTTGGGAAGCGAACTAGGGTTAAATGGTGATGCCGTAAGTTTCAAACCCTATACATCCGCCATTAGCGCACATGCAAGCTCAGAATTTAAACATTTCAACTGCTAATTATCGACTAGGGGAAAATCATGGCTCTCAAGGAAGATACATCAAAATGCAAATAAACAAAGGACCTGAAAACTCACTTGGGAGATGATAAATAAAGAAATGTTGGGCATCCCTAACCATGAAATGATCAAATACTCAAGAATTCAAACACCAATAAACTTTATAACACCAAATCCTTATCCACAATCATCAATTAAAACCAAGGCAATTGAATACATACCATTGTGAAGCGGAAATCGATCTTAGAAACAACAAATGCGAAATTAGTGGCGTCCACAAAGAACAGCTGCAGGAATGCACAAGAAATCGCCACTTAAATTGAACAATTCAAATTGAAATTCCTCAAATCGAATCAAACACCTTCAAGAACAAGCTCCTTAGCTCAATCGATGGAAAACAATAAGCATAATGGCATAAAAGACCTCAAAGATTGATTAAATACATTGTTCAAAGTTCGTACGAAAACATTAATGTCGTCGACAAGATAGCTAGAAAAATCCAGGAACCCGACGACAGGACAAAATCCAGAAAAATCGGGCCCACGCGGAATTCTGTGAAGATTGAAAATCTACGAACTAGAGTGCTCAGCCGGAGTTCGAGCAGGATCTGGGAAAATACGGCCGGGGTGGAAAGTCCCGAACCAGGGTGAAAACCTGAAATTCACCCAAAACCAAATATTTTCAATGAATAACTTAGGGAGATCACTTAGGCAATCAAAATAAACATTTTAGCACCTGCCAAAGTAAGATAAAACCTCAAAATGAAAGGGCCAAGACACCAAAACCAAAGCGAAAGAGGGTCCCTGCTTTCAGCGGGGCGTGTGTGCGAAAACTGCACAACACTATGGAGAGGTTGATGATATTGTTTTGATTTTAGTTGGATTGATCATGGAACCTATCATGCTTGATAGAAAATCACAAAGGTTCTCTATTGGATGGGGATTTTTTATTGAGGGTATGGTTGTGGAGGGCATCACTTACACATGGGGACCTTGCATCCTTGCACATTTATATCATGATATGCACTAGGTTACCTACAGAACAAATACCAGTCTCTCAACTTGTGACATTGCTTCATGTTTAGGTGTGGGAGGCCATAACAGTGACTCAACCTATCAGTGAATCTGATAGAGAGGTTGGAGATCCTTTTATCTATAGATATGACTTGTAGCTGACACATAGATGCACAAGGGAGCTACATTTTTAGAGAGGGTATTCGATGATATGGATCAATTCATCTAGAGGTCATGGCTACAGTGCGAGTTATGGAAAAATTATCATCTTCATCTAGCTTACTAGTAATAGACACGTTGGTTGATCAAGTGGACTCCTTACATTCTAGAGAGATACCTTCCATACAAAGTCCTTAGATAGTTTAAGGAGAGATAGGGGGTACCCATCGATGATTATCAATTAGTGTATGCTCACACAGTTAGAGAGATCACTGAGTGGGGTGATGTGGTAGTACCATAGGTGGCTTTGATTGAGTTTACATAGTTAGCTCCCATAGCATGGGGATGGGAAGGAGGATATGAGGAACTTGGGAAACTATAGGATTATGATTCCTGGTAGGTACAAAGGAGACCTCTTAGATTCACACATCCTGACATCATGATTGGATCCATAGGTGCATGCAGGAGGAGAGAGGCAGAGCTTGGACAGGCACATCGAATGAGACAAAGAGAAGAGGTTGAGGCCTAGAGAGATGATGTTTAGCAATAGCACATGGCACAACAATTTTCCCCACATCAGGATACTCCATATTAGTAGGATTCTCCACAAGTAGCCTCGTAACAATAGGAGGCTAGAGGGGTGACAATGATCAAGACCAAGATGTCCACTTAGCTCTTTCCTTATTAGAGAGATATTAGGCCCACCGAGAGTGAGTTGGTTATAGGACCTAGTGGGATGGTATCACAACTCAGCTGATACAAATGACAATACAGAGGGATTAGGCCCTCACAGATAGAGATCAACATTCCTTAGAGAGGGATCAAGCCATTACAAAGAAAGACTAGTGAGTAGTTGAGAGGGATTCAAATATCAATCATCACCAACATGTAGATGCACAAGTTACTTAACTTATAGCTGAGAGATGCAAAATGATCCCATAGGACCCAACTAGAGATAGGTTAAGGATCCATGATTATGATGTCACATTATCTATAGGATACTAGATCCATTATACAAGAGGCCACTGACTATCAGACTCTATATCTGGCTATAGTTTCTAGAGAGCACATACAACCTAGATTTTTAGCATGGACTAGTACTGTGGTTGGAGGATCAAAACGATCTAATGGTGGATCAGTGTTGGGAAAATATGTCTCAACCTTGCAATTACATAAGGTTTACTATTGATAGGTAAGTATGGGGGGGGGGGCACAGGGGGTACCCCCTATGAGGGGTCATCATCCCCCCGACAAGGGGTCTAGGGGTTGCGCACCCGAAAGCAAATTTTTATGTATGTTTTATCATCATAAATCTGGACCGCTCATCATTAGGTCTTAGATTTGACGGTCTATATTTTGTTCGCTTGAATTGTCTTAGAAGATAACCCTATTTTATGAGGGCATTGCATTATGACTGAGTATTGTGATGTATTTTGAGAGTCTGATAGTGACCGTCTTGCCTATGGATCTTTGGTTGGTGATACTCATGTGAGAAGCTTGCTCTATAAGTATTTTGCAATCTTTATGATTTTTGAATAATATATTGGGCTGATTTTGGAGTGTGGGATTTTTCTCTTGAAAGGGTTTCCCCCACCTAAATCACTGTGTTGTGGTATGCATGATATTTATGTTTATTTCTATTTAAGTTTCTATAACTGTTGTAAAGATATATGAATTTTTATATTATCCTCCCCTCAAGATTAGTGTAGGAAGTTTTTCTTCTACCTTAGCTTCCTTACAAGGGAAATTTTTGGATGAAAATTTCATCAAGGAGAATAGAGGTGGATAAATTTTTTGGAAATAATTTTGAAATGTGAAAATTGAAGATGGAGGATTTGATGATAGATAGAGATATGTGGGATGCTATTGATGAAAATATTTCAAGGCCTGCATATCCTACTTTGGTTACTCAATATGATGCTATGGACCGTAAAACCAAGGGTTTAATCAAATTGTGCTTAGAAGACTCTATTTTAATTAATTTCCATGAAGAGACCTTTGCACAAAAACTATGGAAGAAGCTTGGTGAGATGTATCAAGTCAAATATTTAGTGAACAAGATTTTATTGAGGAAGAAATCATATTCCTTGAGAATGGAAGAGGGTGGAAAAATTATAGACCACCTAGATGCAATCAATATGTTGGTGGCTCAATTGGAATCAGTTGGTGTCAAAATGGACGAGGAGGAGAAATTTCAGATCTTGCTTGATTCTTTTCCTGATTCATGGGATTCCCTTTTTATGATTATTAGGTGTACTTCTATTATCTTGAAGACTAAATATGTGGTAGGTTTTTTTCTTTCTAAAGAGATGAGGAGGAATGCATCCATTAGTGCCAAGGAGGCCCTAAATTTTTGTGGAAGACCTAAGGAAAAATGTAAGAAGAATGAGAAGTGTGATAAATCCAAGTCCAAAGGGAGATCCAAATATCTTGGGAAGTCCAAAGTTATTTGCTATAATTGCGGTAAGCCTGGACATATTCGTAAGAATTGCAAAGAATAAAAAAGAAGAAAAAGAAGAGATTTGATTATGATTCTGAGTCCAAGAAGGAAGATGGTGATGCATTCATTACAGCTTTGGAAACTTGTGTAGGTAATGATGCATGGTTAATTGACTCAGGTGCATCTTTCCATATGAATTCTAATACAGATTGTCTTTTTGAATATGAAGAATTTGATGGGGTTAAGGTGTACTTGGGTGATAATTCTTGTTTAAATATTTTTGGTTGTGGTAAAGTTAGAATCAGGTTTCTTGATGGTATAATAAAAAGGATTAACCATGTGTTGCATATCCCTGGATTAGCACAAAATTTGTCATCTGTGAGCAAACTAATAGATGTAGGTTTGTAGGTAGTATTTTTTGATGTAGGATGCAAGATGGTTAGAGGTGTTATCGTGATTACTATAGGTGTCATATATGGCACATTGTATAAGCTTGATGTAGACAATGTTGAGTGTAATAGTACTTCTATGAAAAGAAAGTCTATGGAAGAGGTGAGGGTTTCATCTTCAACAGACGGTCATGGATTCTAGGTACCTAAGGGTGCTCTTTCTTTTGAATCAAAGTTACTTGTAGAGAAAAATATGTTATGGCACCAAAGACATGGCCACATTGGAGAAAAGGGTCTAAGGAACTTGAAAAATTAAAACCTTGATGAAGGGTTGTCTGATTGTAATCTTGATTTTGATTTCTATGAGCATTTCATTTATGGAAAAAAACTGCATTTAGTTTACTCGAGTTCTCATAAATCTTGTGGTGTATTGGATCTTATTCATTCTGATGTGTTTGGTCCTATAGATGTTCCTTCAATTGGTAAATCCACATATTATGTTTCATTTACTGATGATTATAGTAGGACATGGTTTTTTTCTAAAGAATAAGTCTGAAGTTTCCAATCAATTTAAAGAATTTAAAGTAATGGTTGAGTTGCAAAATGGAAAGAAAATAAAATGTTTGAGGACTGATAATGTTGGTGAATTTTTCTCTAATGATTTTGATAAATTTTGTAAATATTGTGGTATTCAAAGACAAAAGACAACTCCATATTCTCCACAACAGAATGGAGTTGTAGAAAGAATGAACATGATACTAATGGAGAAGGCTATGAGTATGTTGAGTGGTGCTAGTCTAGAACAAAGGTTTTGGGATAAAGCTATTGCCATTGCCTACTACCTGATTAATAGGTCTCCTACATTAGATCTTGTTGATAATACACCTATAGAGGCATGGTCAGGTCACAAGCCTTCATTAAGACATTTTAGAGTTTTTGGTTGCGAGGCATATGCACATGTGTCAAAGGAGAAGTGAATGAAGTTGGAGAATAAGGCTGTGAAATGTACTTTCATTGGATACAGTTATGGTGTAAAAGGAAGCAAGCTTTAGGATATTATTGCATAAAAGGTAATATATAGTAGAAGTGTTGTTTTTAGAGAAACTAAGCCTTCTTCTATTACATTGTAGCAAAAAAAAAGTAACCATGAAGATGTGATTCAATTTCCTTCTACACCTGATAAATTTGAAATGAGGTCCATGGATAGACAAGAAGTTGAGGAGAGCTCATCTAGCTCTGAATCTTTAGAAGAGGAGGAAGAACCTCCAACTTAGCTTGTTTATAGGTCTACAAGGCATAAACAACCACCTGATTATTGGAGATGTATTTTTTCTTTGAATACTAACATAATATTACTTATGTGATTTGTATTACTTATTTTTATCCTCCACACACTTTTCTTTATTTCTAATTTTAAACCCTATATGATGGATGGTGAGGTAGTCCTAAATTCTAGTAATGCATCTAGGTATAATGGTTTATGTGATGAGATTGAAGTCTCATTAGCTATCAATGATGTTTTTGTTCCTAGTGAGGTTATTTCTACATTCCATGATAGCTCTACTCCTAGACTCAATTCACGTTCTCTTGATGTTTCCCCTTATGAGGTGCCTAGGTACAATAATTTACTTCCCTATCTACAAGATGATTATATATCTTATGATGATAGTTATTTATCATGTAAAATTGATCCTTTTGTGATGATACATTACATGATAATGGTTTTCCTTATGATGATAGTTAACTAGCATCTCTATTGATCATATTGGTTATTCCTTAGTTTACACTAAATTACATCATGATATTATTTCTCTTAGTGAGGGTTTATAGCTTGAGGACTTTGATGGTACTAGTGATGCATATTTAAATGTTGCATCATTATTTCTAGTAAATTATGAATACATGGGTGATTATATCTTATTAATGTGTGAATTAAAAAATTCCTTAATTTATAGATCATTACAATGGTTTGATTTATTTTGTATGTTTTATCATTTAGTGTTACATTGGTACATAATTTTATTGATCATCTTTATTACCCTATAGTGATAGAGGATAGTGTAGATACATGAATTCCTTCACATGATACATATTTAAATGATTTTATATCATCTCCACTTTATGTTCACTATCATGTCATTACATCCCTTTCTTAGGATATTCCATGTATTTTCATCATACACTATCTTTTGTTGATAATATTTCATCATATGATGATATTATAGTTCATGATGCATCTAGTGGTAGTGATGTTCATGAGAATCATTATGTTTTAACTTTGAGAAATTTTCCTTTAGTTCATAATGCATCTAGGGGTAGTGATTTCATGAGCATCATGATGTTTTAACTTTGAGAACTTTTCCTTTAGTTCATGATATGAGATATATGATAATTTCATATGTAATGTGCATTATTTATTTTATCTTCCACGTGCTTTAATTCATGACAATTTTAAACCTAATATAGGCATCCCTACTTTTTAGTGACACATTTAGATATGAAGGCTTATGTGATGAGATTTCACTTTCATCACTATACATGATATTGTTGTTCCTAGTGATGTTCTTTCTTCATGTTATTATAGATCCACCCCAATACTCAAACCCATGTTCTCTTAATGTTTCCCAAGTTATGAGGTTCTTGGGTATATTTATATACTTACCTTTATACATGGTGATGTTATACCTTAATATGATAGTTCATTATCATGCCATTTGTGATTATATAGTCTTATAATATATTACATGATGATGGTTTTCATTATGATGGTGAATTTTAATATCTTGTTAATCCTATTATTGATTCAATACTTTACACCACTACATGATATTATTTCTCTCAGTGAGGAGTTGTTTCTTGATGGATTCAATGTCACTAGTGATGCATCTTTACATGTTACATCATTCTTGCTTGTAAATTATTAGTATATATGATTATATTATTAATATGTGAATCACAAATTTATTTAATTGATAGAGCATTGTAATAGTTTCATTCATTTTGTATGTTTTTTATTTATTAATTAATTACATTGGTACATGATTTTATTAAGTATTTTTCTTACAATATAGCGATAAAGGATAGTGTGGATGCACCTATTTCTTCTCACACTCCATATTTAGACACTTGTCTACCTTGTCCACTTGATTTTAATTTCTCACCTTTTGCAAGCTATATTTTTTGATGATTTTTTATCATATGATGATATTGTAGTTCAAGATGAGTCTAGTGCTTTAGATATTAGGTTTATGATTCATGTGATACTATTGTTAGAAAAAATGATGATGATTTATATTCTTTATCACATGATAGTGCACATGATTATCATGCTTCTCAACCAACAAATTCCAATGATAAACATGTTGAAATTACTTTCATATCTCATACTGTTTTAGATCTTACACTTTATCACTTGTATAATTGTATAAATATAGTTTGATCATTTAGTGGTATTGAAAAGAGGTAACATAATGGTTCATAATTACATGTTAGATATTTTTCTTATTATATGATGAACATGACCAATATGAGATGTTTCTAATGTATTCATTTGGAGAAAGTAAGATTTATAAAGCTTTACTATGCTTTAATTCATCTCATGATAATAACTATTCATTTATGGATATTTTATACATTTTAATATCATATTTCA
The DNA here is from genome assembly GCA_007258455.2 of Sequoia sempervirens. Classification (NCBI taxonomy): domain Eukaryota; kingdom Viridiplantae; phylum Streptophyta; class Pinopsida; order Cupressales; family Cupressaceae; genus Sequoia; species Sequoia sempervirens. Next base: position 1,030,507,171 of record VDFB02271358.1, on the reverse strand, counting down.
CCTTTATTCCTCATGAGTGTCTCAAGGATAATGATAATATTTCAATATGAAGTGGCTATCTGTGGTTCTATACACTTATCCTACTAGCCCACTTGAGCAACATCGGCATTAGGTTGTGTTATAAAGATATTCAAAGATTGAATATAATTACATAGAGGTACATAACATTGAGTACATAGATGTTTCTAATATAATTATGTTTGTGTTATTTTCATGTTCTTAGTTAAAATGTGAATGATGAAAAGGTGCCTATAGCTTATATGTTAACATTGGGTTTAGAACCCTAGTTATTACTAATCCATCCATCCTATGCTAAATATCAATAATCAAATCTCAATAATATTATTTACTACTTGAAGTAACATGGAAATAATAAAAAAAACACTCAAGTTCACCAACTTATCAAGAAAAAACTAAAACAAGAGATAGACATAGTGCACAAACACAAACACCAAGTTTAACTATAGAATACCCTTAAAGGGATGTAAATATCTAGAAAGGGTATTCTATTAGCATCCCATCACGATCTTAGGCATAAATACACATGGGTTACATTTCCATCATGGATAATTGGAGCCATTACAACAAGAATAAATCTCCTTCACCCCCTACTCTATCCCTAAAACCATGAAAACCTTGAATTCATTCAATAAATCTTACAAAACATGAGGAATATGAGATATCTACAAAGATTCAACACATCCAATATCAAATTTACAACACTTCAATAAATTTTCTATTCTTCAAATTAGGAAAATAATTCTCCAAATTTCATTAAAAATATAAAACCCATTACATTATACTCATTATTTGTGTGTCATGAAACCATCAATTCTACGAGTTATGTAATTTTTGAAACTATCAAGTAGTTTGAAATTAGTCTTAGTAGTTACACTACCACCCATTGTTGCTATTGGTATTTTTACAATTCTTATGTTTCCACCTTGACTTTATACTTGTAACTTGAAGTAAATAATTCTAGGATGTTCTAGACCACCTCAAACATCTTCTTCTCCCCTTATTTGTAGATCTATATACATATCTCACTCTTATGTTTTTTAATATTCCACATCCTTTGCACATTTAAAAACTCTTGATTTCCCATGATGCCTATTTTTTCTAGAACCCCCAAAATCTAAAAATGAATAACATGGCCTTTTATATATTCCCCTCTAACTAAGGATTTTTTTTTTCTTTGAAAGTTTTAGAACCTCATAAAATGTAGGTATTTATTACCCACATTTTCTCAAGATATTAATTTGGCCTTACTAAGTAATTTCCCCTTCAATCTAATCAACCATGGATCTTTCTAATCATGCCTATCCCACCTCACCTTCTTGTTAAGAATGACATAATTTTCTAGTTCTTCCATATCGTTAGGGGAAAAATCATCCAATATAAGAAACAACATCCTCATTTTCTCCATACAACTTGGAAGGCTCTTATAAACATAACTGTCAACATTTTTCACTAAGAAGATTGTCAAGTATTCTAATAAATCTAAACAAAAAATATTCTAACTTACCTAGTCTATGTTCTCAAATGGAACCTACCTTGATGTATTAATAGCTCATGAAGGCTCCTTTTATCTCTCTTTTCTAAAGCATATCCAAAATCTATCACCAACATGAGACTTATGTTCTATTCTATACTGATCATGCCTACATTTATACTTCATTTGTGACTCTTTTAAGCTTTTATAAACCTAGAGATATATCAACCTTACCATGTCAATGGAATTTTTGGCTTCCAAATCGTTGAATCATATGTTTCAAACACATTACTTTACTATCCCAAATAAGTGTAAAGTGTAATTGGTGGCATAAACCCAAAACATGCTTCAAATGGAGACAAATTTGTGGAAGAATGAATAATCATGTTATAAGAATGTTAAGTGCAAACCAATTGCTCATAATAATCCTTATATTTTCTCATAATAATCCTTAGGAAATATCTTATTAGAGGTCCTTAATAGTTGCACCAATGTTTTTTTATAGCTTTAGTTTGCTCATTTATTTGAGGATGGAAAGAAATATACCATTTCAATTTTTTGTCCATAATTTTCTATAATATACAACAAATCTCATTAGGAACCATGAATCTCTATTAGATGTGATGATTTTAATAATACCAAAATGAATCCAATTATGTTCAAAGAATAATTGTTGTGTGTCACCTCATTTAGTGTCTTTTTACAAGCCATTAGCACAAATGACTTATTAAATGATCTACAACAACAAAATTAGTCTTTTTGATGCTTGGTTATCTGAAGACCTCCAAAAAAGTACATAAAGTCAATGAATGAAAGAATGAATTTATGTTACCATTTTCAAAATGTGAGTTTTTCAATATGTTTAGCCAAATTGAGATGACTTAAACAAGTGTTCAATCTAAACCTTCACATGGCATGGACATGGTGGCCACATGGAAAGGGGGTTTTATCCCAAGGGTGTTTGTTCAAATTAGCTTAGGCAAAACCTACTAAACTATAAAAACACTAATTATCTCTCTTTTTTCTTGTTTAAATTCAAGCATTTATTAATTTTTTTACAACACTATAAATATCTAATTTAAAATAGGGTAAAAGATGGAAGAAAAACATGAAATTTGTAACAAATTTCTTGATATATAAAAAAAAATACTTTATGAAAAATTCAACAACTAAATAGTATTAACAATTATACAAAAAATTATACCAAACCAATTTTTTAAAATTAAAAAATTTGTCATAGATTGCAATCAAATATCTATGTTTCATTAGTTAACATCATTCCAACATCGTTCCAAAATTATTAAGGATGGGTGAGTGCTTGGGTAGGAAGTGCAGTGGTAGAGGCATTTTGAAATCTTCTAGAGAAGATTCAGATGGTGGTTCCGATTCAGAAGAATATGATGGGTTTGTGTGGCTCACAATGGTTGTTTGGACTTTTTTCTCTGTGCAGGTTTGTAGTGCGACGGTTTTGGAGTTTCTTTCTAGTGTTGTGGCTTCTTTTCCCTATGTCGATCTTTCTTTTTCATGTGTGTTCTTCTCACTATAGGTGGATGTGCTCATGCATGCTTCTAGTTTGGTGCTATTGGGTCCCATCAATTTATGGTGGCCTCAATTTTGGGGCGCTCTCCTTTGGGTTGGTGTGGCTGAAGCCTTGGTTGCTTTTGGGGCTTTTTTCTTCTCTGGTTTTGTCTTGGATGGGTTGTGGAGGTCAGTGTGTTCTTCTGTCTAGCTTGGCTTTTGGGGTTCTCTCTTTGATTTCCCCTATATTTGGAATGGTGCTAGGTTTGCTTCCTTACTGGTGAGTCGTTTAAGGGTTTTAGATTATGTGGAATTTGTAAGGTGTTTATTTTTTCCTCTGAGGAAAAGGATGTTGGAGTTGTTGGTTAAGGTTATGAGCTTCATCCTATTCTATAGGATGGAATTTCTTCGATTCTCCAAGTTGTGGTGTTTTTTTGTCATTGGGATCCCCTTTTTCTTCAGGGTACTTTTCTTGAGTTTGGGATATTCTTCTCTCTGCATATATATTTGAATCTGTATTTTCTTTCTTGTGTATCTCTTCTTGTTGGTTGGGTTGTTTTCCCAGTTGGAGTTCTATGGTTTGAGGGGTTGTCATGCTCTTCTTTTGGCTCTTTGGTGGTCAGCTGGGTTATTATTCATTCCTTTTCTTCAAGCCCAGATGATTTTTCTATTCTTGTTCCTCCTTTTCCTGATGTCGAGTATGCCAAAGGATGGTGTGTTCTATTTTTTTGTTGGTTTTGTGGCTTTTTCCTTGGTTCGACAGTCTGTTTCTTTTATATAGGTGAAGATTGATCCTATGGAGGTAGATTCCTCTTCTATCAAGGTGAAGATGGGTGTTGTGGGTTTGGTTGGAAGCTCCCTACTCTATTTTCTCAACTAATGTCCCTATTGAGGTGGATTTTTTTATTGCTGGTGAGCTCTAGGTTCAATGGAAAAGGTGTTCATGCGATCCTCTCCAATAGAGGGGAGCTCTTTCCTTTAGTCATGGAGACTAAGTTGGCTTCTTGGTTTGTCATGTACTCTAAGGGGAGATTTTCTTCCTTGGTGTTGCCTGGTATTTCTTGTATTGAGGTTGAGAATTTGGTTGGTTTGATTGTTTTGATTGTAATTTTTTTCCCCTCTTCTTCATGGCTTAGTGTTGTTGTTACTAGGAAAATGGTTTGTTGTATCTTGGCTGCATTATTGCCTAACTATTTCAAGTGGTTTCTATTAGTTTCTTGGGTTCAAAGTCCCTATTAAATCTTGGTTGTAGAGGGTTTTAGGTTCCCTTCAAAACTTTTTTTCTACATCATGAGTAGTCTTGTGAACTTTTTAGGTTGGTTGCTGTTGTTGGGTTGATGATTGTATACACTCTATTTGTTTGCATCTTTCTGTTGTCAGGGTTGTAGGTCCCTTAAAAACCTTCTTGTAAAGGGCTTCAGGTCCCTTCAAAACCTACTTTTCCCCTAATAAAAAAAATCATTCCAAAATTGAAGCATATATTGTTGCATCTTGATAAAATTGGTTGTCATTGATGTTAAAAGTGTGCTGAAGATTATATATGTTCCAAAGATGGTTGATGTGTAGAGATATAAAATGGTGCAAGTTAGGATTACAATGTATGTAATCAAATGGTTTCCTAAGTATGATGTGGAGGTGGGTACACATCTTCTAATATGTTTTTTGTATTCCTAAATTGATAAATTTGTAGTTTGGTGTACCACACTTAGTATAAAGTTGAAAAAGTTTTTTCTAAGGATTTCACTATATATATCCTAAGACAAAGACATAGTGTTTTGGTCTGTATCCTTTTGTAGAGAAAGATTTAGTCTCATGGTTTAGAAGATAAGTAAATAGAGATGTGAAGGTGTTATATCAAAGATCTCAATTCATTACACCTTCTACAGTGAAAGATAAAAGTGACAAAGTTTTGCTCTGTGCTCTAACAGTGCAAAGTGGTGATGAAGGCTTATTGGAATGCTTCACATTCTTCTAGATGTGATTTTTTGGCCATGCAATTTTGAGGACATGCTTAGTGATTTCCAATACATTCTATATTGAAGATTCAAGTGGCTTGGTGCTTTTCATGTTCGATTATTCAATGACAGATGTTATAGTTGGTTCCAAATGCCTATCCTTCATCAAAACATATGTTTGTTTGATTGTTCCAATAGAAGATTGTATAAATCAATGTTATGAGTTTTTGTGGACACTCTACATGTTTCCTAGTATCTCAGGTTTGAATTTCTTGAAGATCCTTCTTGTTTTGAGTACCACACAAAGTTTTTAATTTAGTTTGTGAAGTTATGTTGTTGTTGAGGTCGACTAGGGTATGTTGGTGATGTGTGCCACTAAATCATGATGGAAGAAAAAATTAAGAAGTTTTTGTAGATGTTGTATGATTCATGCCAACTCATTTGGGTGAATTATAAATAATGTTTTATCATTTATGTATACCACCAATGAAGATGTAGGCCGACATGCTGCAAGTTTCATAATTTCTTATTTTTGGATGACTGAATTTGTATTTTGCAAGCGTGCAGATAATATATATAGAATATCAAATATGTGAAGAGTATGAGAGAGGTGTGAAAAGATGCATGAGTGCATGAGCAACGCGTGATAAGATCTAATATAGAATTAATATCAAAATTGATGACTATTAATGGTTGAAGGCATAAATCAGTCATATTTCAGTTGTTCCTTCTTTCAATTAGGGAGTAGTAGCTTCCTTGGGTTTCACCCCCTAAAAAAAGTCAGGGAGTAGTTGCTTCCTTGGGTTGCAACCCAAAATCAAATTGTAAACTATTATTTACTTGTGAGGTTGGATTAGGATAGTAGCTCCTAGCAACATTTCTCACTGTGGTTTTTCCCCTATGGTGTTTTCCACATAAATAAGGTGTTATTCATGTTTTTGTGTGATTTCTTGTCTTCTCTCTTGTTTTGATTAAGTGGATGAATTCTTAATTAGTATAAATTAACTTCAAAAACTTATTTTTTTGGGATTGAATTTCAAGCATAATGATTCACCCCCCTCTCAGTATTTTGGTGTGTTCAAAACTTGGTATCAGAGCAAGGTTTCTTGATATTGCCTAACAATAGAGGTATATCCTATATTGGAACACGTGGAGAATAAAGTAGTATCCAAGAAGAAGTGATCTCAAGAAAAATATTTCATACTCTAGAAGGAGGATGATGAATATGAATTTGAATTCAATAAAGAATATTGTCTAGTTGATTATGAAGGAGAGCTCATTTATGCTCCAAATGATCCAAATGAAGAAAGTGAAAAGAATGAAGAGCTTTAGCTCCAAATTGAAAAATCACAAAAAAAATTGACAAGTTGAAAGTTCAAGTTTAAGAAGGAAAAATAATTGAAGAGTGTATGCATATCAAGCTCGTTGAAAAACTACTGAATGTTCAAATCTTGAAGAAGATATTATTTCCCAGAGGAAAGAACTGGAAAAAGTAAAAGAACAAATTGACAAAGGTCTGAAGCTAAAAGGAGTTTCTAAAATTCTTGATGAATTAACAAACTCTCAAAATCCATCAAAATAAAAGTATAGTCTTGGTTTTGAAAAAGGAAAAATTCTTATAATCAGTTCATCTACAAACCTATATGATAATTTAAAAGCAGAAAGAAAGTTTGAAATAATGGAGGAGAAATCTTGCACTAAATAACCTAAGAAGATACCCTCCAAAGATGCAAATACAAATAAAGATAGAAAGAAAGAAGGTGGGTTCATTCTTGTTTGGAGACAAAGAATATTCAAAGGTCCTCCACCTACTAGACAACATGCCCCTACTAGGTTTACTCAATATTTTCAAGGTTATTGGTATTCTTGTAATAAATTTTGGAATAAGGTTGTTGATTATAGATCTAGGAAAAAAAGGAATGATTACATGGGTAGAATATCATTTGTGCCTCAAAGATATGATGTTGTTTCATTTCATGGATATTGCTATGCATGAAACAATTTCGGTCATAAGGCTACAGAGTGCAAAATTGAAGCTAAGAGGAACAACTTTGTTTTGAAGCACAACATTGTGTGCTACAATTGCAATAAGGTTGGGCATAAAGAAAAGTTTTGTATAAGTAGTTTTCTGAAGCCAACTGTTCAGAACCAGAAGAAGGATGAAACCCTAAGTACACAAAGGAAGGGAGACACAAAAGTTTGGAAAGAGAAGCATGGTCAAGAATGTTGGTATGTGGTGACTGATCATGCTATACTATATAGGCCATGGTATACTGTACACCCCAACATGTATCTTTGCTGGGGTCCGGGGCTGGGCTGGGCCCCAGGCGGGGGTGGTAGCCCCTGAGAAAAAAATTCCTCCTACTTTTTCACGTCATCACTAAAAAAGGGAAAAATCAACAAAAAAAGAAAAATCCAATTTTGTAGAACCCAAAATCTGGAAGCTTCTAAGCTTGTTAAAAAGGGGTTCAGATGGGGGTTAAAGTATGATGAAAAACGTGATTATTCGCAATATTGTAATAGGTTTTTTGTACTGGATAATAAAATCATTGGATGGCTGCAGTTTGGTGGATGTAGCTCGGATTGGGTGAACCACATTAAATTCTCTGTGTTATAATTTATTATGTGTGTTTTAGTTTCTTTGTTTATTAATTAAATTTGCATTTAATTGTTAGATATCTGCCATTTCTAACCCTAACAAAGAAAATGAGAAAAAGGATCATACTATGCTTGTGCATTCTACACAAGATCCTCTGAAAAAATAAGATAGAAAATTATCTTTGGGGGAGATGTCATTTGAAAATCCTTTAGCCCCTTGAACAGGATAAAGTGCTAAATATTTCAACATTGAAGATGATTTGGATCAATTCCTTTGGTGTGTAGACCTGTTGAGCAAGATTGAACCTTTTGATGAAGGTTCCAGAGAAAAGGAATGATGTGCAGAGGTGTGTTGAGCATCCTTGCATCCCTATGATGAAATAGAGAAATGTGGTAGAAGTTTTACCTAACAAGTGCAAATGCATTTATGGAAAAAAGTTAGGGAAAATGAAAGGCTTTTATGTTTCATTTGAACATTTTTTTCTCATTTGCAATCTAATGCATTTGTGTTTGGGAGTAGAGAAGAGTGTCTAGGTTTTCAAGCAAAGCCTAGATATGGATTTTGAAGTTTTTAGAAGGAAAAACAATGATAACACCTCGGGTGCTTGATGTTGTGGAGAAACCCAGGCCAAAATACAAGAAGTTTCCATTCAAGGTGACAAAGGTTGATAAATATGGCACTTTTTCAAAATTTCTTGTGAGTGTGGTATACTTTGAAGATGTAAGAATTTGCATCCATGCCCTATTGAATAAGATTGAAAACACTTCATCTTTTGAAGTGGTCCAACTTGGACTCTTGGGTGATAATGAAGTTTATAAGCTTGAGTATGCAAATGTGGGAGTGAAAGGATTGGACATCTAGAAATATTTTCTAGACTTCTTCGACTGCAAAGAATGGGTAAAAATTATCCTTAGTCACATTCATGAAGAATTTATTTGGTTGGAAAAACCCTACATTTTCACAAAAGAAGCAATTAGGGCGGCTACTATTTTTTGTGCCTCCGAAAAAGTCTCTTTTAGAATTGTAAAATTCTGATGTTTTTACATATGATTTCATTCATAATTTTCTAAATAAGTGCCTTCTTGAACACTTTATACCCATATTTTACCATGTTGCATCATATGTTCCATTGGGTCTTGCATTTTGTGCATTCTGGTTCCTATCGGCGTAGGTCCGTGACTGTCTCCCCGACCCATGTTGCCTTTCTATTAACATTTGTTTGCTGCAGGTGGTCGGCAAGACTTTCTCATTGTCACGGCGATTGGAGATTTCATCTGTGGTTGGCTATCAACATATGTTTTGGCCGTTGGGGTGGCATCTTATCGAATTCAACATGTCTCCCTGACTATGTGTATGGTGGTCCATTAGTGTGAGCCTGGCGGTATTGGTGCAATGTCATAGCGATTTCATTTTGTCACACCTACCAACAGATAAAGGAACAACTTAGTGTGAGATAAGGATATCGTTGTAAGGTCTTGGCGAGTGACCTTTGGTCTTGCCGACCTTACATGTGGATTTGCTTTGAATAATCTTTCAGTGAGACTAGGGTGTCTTCGGTGAGTGGTCACGGTGATATGTATTTGTCTCACCGACGAAGCATTGGGGTTCTTTCGAGTGGCTTTCGGTGTAAGATTTGTTTTCTTTTGGCGAGGATGAATATCACAATGGGTAACGCTCGGTCTGACTTTTTTTTTTTGATATATGGTCATGGCGAACCTGTTGGGTCTCACCGACAAATTCTAGTGAGCGGCTTTCAGCGACAGTTTGGTGTTGTCTCAGCGAAGTGAAGGTGCGAGTCCGGGATGTTTTCGGTGTGATATAGCATACTCTACATGATGTCTCACCGGTAGTTGGATGTCACAGCGACGAGCGAGAAACAAAGGATGCTTCGGTATGACATGAAGCGGTTGACATAGGGTCTCCCCGATATCTATGTGCTACAACGACAATGTCAAATGAAAAATTCTTTTAGGCAGGAGACTTCTTATGTCTCGGCAACTTGGATATGACAGATGACCTTCGGCCTGACATAGTGAGTTCGCTATGTTGTCTCCTCGTTACCACAATGTTACAATGCAGGAACATAGGCAAATTCTGTGATTTCAGTGTAACGAACAGAATGTCTCAGCGATTCGAAATGAATGAGGATCTTCGGTGAAGCAAGGTCTAATCTATGAGACGTCTCTCCGAGATCGTGTGGTCACATCGATAATGATTAAAACAAAAGTGCTTTTTGATGAGATTTTTCCTAAGTCTTGGCGACTGGGAAAACAATAGGGGCTTTCGGTGGAACGTAATGCAATTTGTGAAGTGTCTCCCTGACGTCACAGGGTCTGAGCGAAACAGATTGAGTGCAGGATGATAGTGATATTTTGCCTTCGACATACCTTCAGGACTGTCTTGGTGAATGTTTAATACAAAAATTTGAAAGTTGTGGGCCGACATATGGAATTTTAACCGTTGCAGGACGACTTGGTTTTTGCCTGAATTCTATGGTGGCGGACATGGATTTCCAATTTGATTTATTTTCCTGAATGCTGGTGTATAAATATGCACCCCGATTGTAATTGAAACATCATAAGATTTTAGATCACATACAGTAGATTAGGAATGGCTACAGTAAAATAATTTTCTCTTATCAGAGACTATGTGCATGTTTTCAAATGGCGAATTCAATGAAAATCAGCTGGTGTGGCAGGTTATTTCTGGTGTTAATTGTATGTTGAACTTATTGAAAAGTATTGCTGAAGCTATCTCCAAGTTGATTCTTTCTGGTTGTTTAAATTGATGTAACAAGTTTACTTTCGGTTTATCAATGCACATTTGCTGTATTTGTGTGATTAATTGACTAGTTCTCTCAAGTAGAGATTAAATCCTTTTCGTTGAACACAGTAATCAAGAAGATTCATCTAGATTATTAAAGAAGAGCTCAGTGGTCATAGTCTTGCATTGTTTATACAAGTTATGAACATATCATATGCCCGCAATTTGATTTTCTGCCAGAATAAGTTGCCCACTTCTGTTTCATTTGACTCCGCATACCCAATAAGGCACTGGTCTCTACAATTTCATCATTTGGATTCATTCAGTTTATTTACATATGTTTTATATCTGTTAATTAAGCATTTTAGATTTTAGATTAGAAGATTTCTATCAAGTTGGATTTCATTTGTTCACCGTCATCTGCCATTGTGAACAAATTGTTTTAATAAGATAATCACAAGTTAAGTCTACACCATTCAGAAAGATACACCCGCCCAGGTTTGTAGCACCTAAAGAGTAGAAGGTTGAGTTCTCTTGACCTTGTCTGTTACCCTAAAGCGTATCAAGAGATTGGCAACCTCTTGAGGCATTCAGCCTGCATTTTTGAGAGCTAATAGTCTCGATGTTAAAATCTATCAAAAATGAAAGGGTTATGAAGCTTATTAGAGCCAAGTTTGATAAAAGAACCATAATTGTAAAATATATCATTGAATTTGGAGTCTAGTATGCCTCTATGGGGATTGCATATATGATTTTCTTCACAAATAGAGGAGGGTTTTCCAGTACCACTGCAATTCATACTACTCCTCAGATGGTGAAGGAAGGTTTCTATTTTGACCTTTGTGAATTGTTGAGCGAGCAACTGATGAATAACTTGAGGAGGACAAAGGAAAATGGTTAAAGTTTTAGGTTTGGATCTTTAATCATTTTCCCTACATTCTTATTCCTAAATTAATTACCTAAATTTAAGGGTCAAATATGGGATAATTTTTCTCTGGTAGCTGCATAAATTAAGAAACATATAAAAAGTTTCCAAGTTAAGAAAGCATACAACACATTCTATTGGAGATTATTTAAGAATTCACAAGTTGAGATGAAAAGTAGAGAGAGGATACCCTCTAATTTGGTCTAGAAATATGAGAATGAAGTGACATTCATGGTGGAAAAGGATCCTTGCTACTTAGTTGTAGAGCCTCTGATCTCATGGATTCCTAAATTACCCTATGAGGTTGCACTTGAATATGTACAAGGTTATGTGGATATTTTGCTATCAAATCCAAAGGATCCTAAAGAAAAAATATTTGGCACATATAAAGAGATAATGGAAAAAATGCATAAGAAAAATGTAGAGGAGGATTTTGAAAAACACAAGGATGAGCTTCACAAGAAACGGGGTCTTCATCCAAAGAGTACATTTGATGCCCTTGTAGGGAGTTCCAAAGATAAATATATCCCTTTAGAAGCCAACAAAGAGCCTAGAAGGTCTGGTAGATCCACTTATGTTGCTGCTTCTTCTCTACAACCCTCTAGATCTACATAGTCAACTAGTGGAAGAAGAAAAGCTACATCTATAACCCCTCTGGAGAACAAGGCCACTAAAGCTATGCATACAAGGCCTAAGCAAAAGGATAAAAGGAAGAAGTTAGATGAGGAAGATCTTGACGAGGAGCAAGAAGCTGGAGATAAAGGAATTTCCTTATAGAAAAAGAAATGAGTAGAGTATACTCCTCCAGTTACACATGATCCTCTTGATTTTGGTGCCATTTTGAATGGAATTGTTAGCTTTGGTTTGTTGAATAATACAATGGAGTTGTTATCTACCGAAATTGCACCCTTATCAAGTTGTAGAACTTGATATTTCAGAGAAACATGGGAACTTTTCCAGGTTGTGGGTCACCTAAAAAATGGAAAAGAACCTCTGGAGAAGGCTGGCTTCCTTTGTGTTATCACCTAACTACTGATCTTTGTAAGGAAAAGGGAGAAGGAGGAAAAGGGAGGATGAAAATTAAAACCTATGGCAATACACCAAATTGACAAGAGCAATGAGACACTCAGGTTACACTTGAATACTAATGATGGATATGGGACTGCACAACAAGTTTATCCAGATTATGCATAAGTATTTCACAAACAGGTTTGACATGCGCACACTTTTAAGAAGGAAAAGTAAATTTTCACAAATATAAAGTTCATGTGCCATTCAGTAAAACACAATTTGTAACCTACATAATACTACTTTTGCAAAGAAAGGCATTCTAACATGAGACAAAACTATAAGGAAAAAGAAAGATTTCACGAAGTAGCTTGATCAATCACTTGAAAAATGCACAATATTTTGCAAGAACCATAAGGAAAATTGAACCATCAATGGTAACCAAGGTAAATTCTATATATCATGCTCCAAATGAGTTACAAAAGTTTTCTAATCTGAGAAAGGACTTCCAAAGTCACAAACTTCTAAAAAGCATAAGAAGAACTCCCTCCAAAATGAGGCAAAAATGCCATATATACAACAAAACTCAAAAGTGTTAGCCTCTGCCCTAGGGTTTACAAAAAATGAGTTGGTGACAAAAGGGTCAGCCCTCAGATCTTTTGGAATAAAGTTAATGCATTCAATGTGCATCCCCCGTGTCCATGTCAGTGAAGGATCGCCCTCAGGAGTAGCCCTTAGATTTTTTGAAACCATCGCATTAACATCTGGCCTCTGTGTCCACCCTCGAGAGCTTCATCGGAGCTGCTTTGAATGAGCTGCAACATTATCATAAATTTTGATCCACCTTTTCTAGTAGACATCACAGTTGTCATTGTGACTCGCGGCCTCTTCCCCTTCAAATTTCTTCTTGTTCCAGATCTTCCTGCAAGTTGACCTCCTTCGAGAAGTAGCATCAAGCGCCCTCTGAACTGAATTCACATGCCCTGATCATCCATCAAACCAAAGTAGATCCATTTCGCTTATGCTCTGTTGATCTTCCTCACAAGAATAGCCGCAAAAGTCCAACTGCCATTGGTTCGCCTTCAACTTCCTCTGATTGGTTGAACAGACACCACATAATATTTCCAGGTAGTCAAAAGTCATTCAAATAGAATCACATGTCAGTGAGACAATAATCGTGTCTCCCCGATGCAATTATACTTCATAGCAGCAATCGACATAGCTTAGAACTGTCAGCAAGAGGTCATACCGAGCTGCAAAAGTTATATCAATATCCAAAATTATCGGCGAGATAATCGCTATCGGCCAGACATTATAGTGAGTCCTCAAGAATCATATCACTATGCTCCTCCATTGGCAAAACACCCACACTCGGCAAGACATCATTCAGTCGGCAGGAGGTCATAGCGGGTTCCCATTAGTCACATCGAAGATTGAAACCATGGGTGAGACTCTTCAGTTGGCAAGACCTCATATCGAGAACAAACCATTCGGCCAGGAGTCTTATCGATATCCATACACCCTTTCGGTGAGACCACCATGAGTCATCGATACATTACCCCGAAGGCAATTCCTCTTTCGGCGAGACTCCCGCAAGTCAGCCAAACTTCTCCCTGATGCCGACCGTTTCGGTGAGACTCCCATGTATCGGTGAGACCTTACACTAAAGTCAAAACATTACACCGAAGGCACCATCCTTTGACGAGACTGCGATCGGGTCGACAAGACATCCCGCCGAGCCCTTCATCTTTTGGCGAGCTTGAACCATTTCGGGGAGACCACCTTCGGTCGGCAAGACTTCACACCGATGCTAACCTCTCTCGGCGAGACTCCCATCAGTCGGGAAGACATCACACTGAATCCCCTTCTGTCGGTGAGACCACGATCATTCGGCCAGACTTTACACTGAAGGCAATCCCTTTCGGCGAGACCTCACCCCGTCGGTGAGACACTTCACCGAAGGCACAACCTTTCGCTGAGACTTCCATCTGTCGGTAGGACATCTCCCCGAGCGCAGATTCCTTCCCCGACGCAACTTCATTTTGGCAAGACTCCCCTCAGTCAGCAAGACATTATGTTGAACTCATTCTATTCGGCCCGCAGTCTCCCCGATGCTACAATCTTGTGAACCGTTGTCAACGAGACCTCCCAAGCAAGGAGATATATAAAAACTTATGGAAACCGAAATGTCTTGGCAACTTGGGTATCTCAAATGAATATAACACAATAGCCATTCAACATGACATTCGACTAGTCTCAATGAATTTATTCTCTGAGGAGTTTTGTGCCAAATCTGATTGAGGCATGCTTTCCAATAGACTTCCTTGTGAAATAACATCAAATGTATGATTTAACCCTGCGAAACAATGCCTCCATTAGTTCTCAAATGCATCAGATGAAGACCTTCCCAATGAAAAATGAACACCTGCACACTGGGCTCAACCCTTATGGGAGCCACATTTAATCCATGTGCCAAATTTAAAACATAATTTTCCCCTGCAGCCTGCCTGATTGAGCCCGCGGGTGAAAATCGGGTAATAGGAGTTACATTTGGATTTTCCTTCAAAAGATAATAAGACCATTCAAAATGCTGTCATTAAGTATATGCTCAAGAAAAACATATATTTCAGTGACATTGTTGATAAAGCTCTGGAAATCCTACAATAGGCTTTGAGATAGATAAGAGAAAGTTCTATCAAAGTAGATGAAGAGATGAAAGGATAAGATAGTCTGGAAATAATAAAAACCGCTTTTCTCAAAGAGAAGAATATATCTTCTGATGAGTATGGATGATGAAGTGAAAAATAAGATTCAAAATGAAACATAAGAAGTCACTAAGAATATTATTGAAGAAATGACAACTAAAGCTGATATGGGTACACAAGGGCCTTTGAAAGAGCATACAATTGTTAATAGGCCCCCTATGAAAGATACAAATGAGAAAGTAATCTTTGACCAACAAAAAAAAAGTTGTTTCTAGTCAACAAGAAGGAGAAGGTATCTTTGGTTTGCAAGAAAAGCAAGATGAATCAGGTATGGAGATGGAGAAAGAAAAGGAGAAAGAGAAAGAAGACAAGGAGAAGGAGAAAGAAAATGAGAAGGAGAAAGAAGAAGAAAGGGAGAAGGAGAAAGAAAAGAAGGAGAAGGAGAAGGATGTTGGAGAAGGGAGTTTAGAGAAGACATATTCCTACCTAGTGGATTCAATAAAGGAGTTTTTGGCTCAGGAAATGTAGATACAACCAGTGGTATCTCCTCAATTGCTGCATATTCCTACATTTGACGGACGAGTCAATTTTTGTGGAATGTCTTGATTGCATAAGATGAAACTTGGAGATATACTCCACTCCATTGAAAGAAAAGAACTGCTACAACACGCGGAGAGTGCAAAAGTCTTGGAAGAAGTAATGGAAGTGATAGAAGAGAAGCTCTCAGAAGCTAAAACAGATTCTTCATTGTCTCCCACACAATAGATGAAGCACTTAATGGAGTATTTTGAGACTTATTTATCCCATCTAGAGAAGAAGGTAGAACAAAAGATAAATGAAAAGAGATTGAATGTGACTTTGGGAAGTGTGAAAATGCATTGACCAAGTTGCAATCATGTATAAAGGATATTTAGAAAAACTTGGAGGAATCTAAGGTTTTATATGTTTTCTATTTGAAGTGGCCAAAAACTAAGAGCATTAAGGATCATATTAGTGCAATTGAAATGTAGATCACTAATGTGGCCACAAAATATGAGCTAATACAAGATAGTGATGGTGCCATAAGGGCACAAGTAAAAATTTTATGCTAAAAAATACAACAATTACAAGATCAAAGGAAGCAATTCAAAATTCAAGTGAAACAATTGAGAGAATTAGTGAGCCTAAGGTTGGATTCACTCATTGGACTCCTGATAGAAGCAAATGGTGTGGTACTAAAATACAAGGCACCATCTTCTTTGGAAGATGCATAAGGTACATTTATGTAGTTGATTTGTCATGTCCAGACCCTAATTGCAACTAAGGAGAAATGGGATAGTAGCCTAGTTTAGCTCAAGAATATTTACAACATTTTTCCATCCAAGTGAGTTGTGTTTTTTTTTGGTGTAAAATATATTTCTTTTTGTTACTGTGTATATATGCGGAGTAGATATATAGATAATTTTGTTGATGAAGTAATCCAACTTCATCCCGGAGGGAGTAAAATTTGTATAGATTAAGGGGGAGCTTGTAGTGTTTTTCTTGTACAGAGAAAATTTTGTTACCCTTTTCCCTTGATGTCAAAGGGGGAGAGAGAAATGTGCATCTTGATAATATTGGTTGTCATTGATGTCAAAAGTGTGTTAAATATTGTATATGCTCTAGAGATGGTTGATGTGCAGAGATATAAAATGGTGTAAGTTAGCATTATAGTGCATGTAATTAGTTTGTTTCCTAAGTATGATGTGGAGGTTGGTACACATGTTTTCTTTTTTAATATGCCTATATTGATATCTTTCTAGTTTGGTGTATTTCACTTAGTATAAAGTTACAAAATTTTTGTATAAGGCTTTCACAGTATATATCCTAAGACAACAACACAATGTTTCAGTTCACATCCTTTTGTAGAGAAAGATTTAGTCTTGCAGTTTAGAAGATAAGTAAATGAAGATGTGAAGGTGTTATATCCAAGATCTCAAGTCATTACACCTTCTGTAATCAAAGATAAAAGTGACAGAGTTTCAGACTATGCTCTAGTAGTGCAAAGTTGTGATGAAGGCTTGTTGGAATGCTCTGCATTCCTCTGAATGTGATTTTTTGGCCATGAATTTTTGAGGACATGTTTAGTGATATCCAATGCATGCTATATTGAGGATTCAAGTGGTTTGGTGCTCTAAAAGTTCAATTATTCAATGAAAAAATGTTACAGTTGGTTCCAGATGCCTATCCTTCATTAGAACATGTGTTTGTTTGATTGTGCCAATAGAAGATTGTACAAATCAATGGTATGAGTTTGTGTGGACACTCTACATGTTTCCTAGTATCTCAAGTTTGTTTGAAGTGCATGAAGATCCTTCTTGTTTCTAGTACCACACAAAGTTTTCAATTTAGTTTGTGAAGTTATGTTGTTGCTGAGGTCGACTAGGGTATGTTGGTGATGTGTGCCACTAATTCAAGATTGGAATTTTTTTAAGAAGTTTTTGTAGATGTTGTATGATTCATTCCAAATCATGAGGGTGAATTGTAAATAATGTTTTATCATTTATGTATATTTCCAATGATGATGTAGGCTAACATACTACAAGTTTCATAATGTCCTATTTTTGGCCAACTAAATTTATATTTTTCAAGTGTGTGGATGATATATATAGAATATCAAAGATGTAAAGTGTATGAGAGAGGTGTGTGAAGATGTATGAGTGCATGAGAAAAGTGTGATAAGATCCACTACATACCAAATGTACAAAATCAACAACTATCAGTGGTTGAAGCCATAAATCAATCATATTTTAGTTGTTCCTTCTTTCAATTAGGGAGTAGTAGCTTCCTTGGGTTTCAACCACTAAAAAAAAGCCAAGGAGTAGTTTCTTCCTTGGGTTGTAGCCCAAAATCAAATTATCAACTGTTATTTACTTGTGAGGCTAGATTAGGATAGTAGCTCCTAGCAACATTTCTCACTGTGGTTTTTCCCTTGTGAGGTTTTCCACATAAATTTGGTGATATATGTGTTCTTGTGTGATTTCTTGTCTTCTCTCCTATTTTGATTAAGTGTATGAATGCTTAATTGGTATAACTTAACTTTAGCAATAGTTATTTGGTATTGGGTTTTAAAGCATACTGATTCACCCCCCTTCTCAGTATTCTCGTGTGTTCAACATAAATATCAATTTCAAGTGCTTCAAGTTAAAAAGTTGGAAGTTATTGCCCCTTTTATTTCTACAAAAGTGACACAACTTACTGCTTTCACTCTACTCCCCCAAAGACTCTTAGGCACAAGTAATGATTGGTATATCCCTGACTTCCAATTCTTAGGCTTACTTAACACAATTGAAATATATGAATGGACTTTGTAACATCCATATGTAAATATGGCCAACATACATACTACTAGATATAATGAACTATTTTATTAATCTTGGAATTTCCAACAACATGTGATGCTTGTGTCTCTCTCATGAGAAATTTTTTATGCTCCTTTAGTAAAAAAATCTACCCACCTTGTAGAGAAGTCTTTGAACATAATAGTCTTCATGAGGTTCAAACCCTACACTTTTACCACTTTATAAGGTTTGATATACCTTTTTGAAATCTAAATAATTCTCATAATCTTTTGCATACCTATATTTTACAAAAGGTTCCAACAATGACAAACTACTCATCATAGATAGAAGATGTGACCTAAAGATCATATCTACTAGATTGTTTGTGACACCATGCTTATATTTAACACTAGCATGGAAATTTTCAAGGAATCCCATCCACTTTTAATTCCTTGACTACTACTACATTTTTTCTTGTAATTACTACAAGGGCATATGGATAATATTCACCATAATATCTTTTCCCATGATGTATTATTCCCATTTCTTAATTACTAAAACTAAAACATCATTTTTTTTAATCATAGGCACTATAATTGAACAAAAACCCCCTTATCAACTCAGGATGATAGAAAATAGACCTACTTAAAAAATTACAACACCCATGGAATAATAACTTTCATCTATCTCTACCTCGATAAGTTTGTTGCAACCACATATGAGAAGTTCTTGATAAAACTCATGGTATTTTTTGCAACACCAACAAAGCTTCTAGTTTTTCTCATTATAGTGAGCTTGGGATGATTAATAATAGCCTCCAATTTAGAAGGATAAATACATATATCTCTGTTACCCACTAAATTACCAAGGTATACCAATGATGAATTGGCATACTGGTACTTCTTTGCATTTAATCAAATATTACTCCCTTAAAATCTCAAACAAGTTCTCTTTCTAATACCTATGGAAACTTATCATATCATCTAAGTAAACAATAACACAAGAATCAATTAGAGGCCCAAATTCCATGTGCATGAGATCCATGAAGGTGGTTGGAGCACAACCCAAATGGAAGAACCAACCACTCAAAGATACCTTGCCATGTATTGAAGGTCATTTTGCACACATATTCTATTACTATTAGTTGGTGACATCCAAAGTTTATGCCAAAATTTGTGAATTACTAAACATGTTTCATAGATAATCTAGATGGGGCAATGCATACCTTTTTTTATGGCTTATCTTACTCAAAAACCTATAGTCAATATGCATGCTTCATTTCCCATCCTTCTTGGGAATTACAATAATGGGATCTCAATGAGGAGACATACTAGGTATGATCACTCATTACACCAAAAGCTTCACAAGTTTCTCCTTAACCTCTTATGCTTCAATAACAATTTTTTTTATACAACCCAAGATCAAGAAATGGATAAACTAGTAGAAGTTGGATTTCATGTGTAATAGCTCTTTTTGTGGGAATCCACTTGGGTTCCATAAATAAATCAACAAACCCACTCACTAAATTATTTAATCCTCATTATAATTCATTAATATGAAACCCTTGTAAACATCTTATAATATCTCCACTTTGTTCCCAGTTGAATATCAACAAGATCAATACTAAATGCCACTATCATTGATCAAACACTTGATTTGGGAAGTTCTTACCATGGTGACATTAGCCTTCTTTTATGTGGTGTTAAATATGAAAGAATCCCTATTTAGGATTAGTCTATATTTTTTATACCTCTTAAAATATATATCATCTTGCATATATAAGTAGGGACATCCATAAATTACTAAACGTGAAACCACATCAACTAG
Organism: Sequoia sempervirens; assembly: GCA_007258455.2. NCBI lineage: Eukaryota > Viridiplantae > Streptophyta > Pinopsida > Cupressales > Cupressaceae > Sequoia > Sequoia sempervirens. The sequence continues at coordinate 1,030,487,080 of VDFB02271358.1, read as the reverse complement.
TAATTCATGAGGATGACACTTTCTCATGAGGATGGAAAGTTGATTTTAGCGGTGGCACTTCTGTTGGGTACCCAAACCAATCACTATGTTGAAGCTGTAGCTGCTTATAATGGTATAAAAATTTCTTATAATGGTATACAAATTTCCTATGATAGAGGTTATAAGAAGGTGTGGGTCGAGGGTGATTCAATAGATATTATAAGATGTCTTAACAATAATCACCCCCTAGTTGGTCTATTGACACCTTAATCTTTAACTCCCTATTTATACTCAATTAAATTGATAACATAAGTATCACTCATATCCTTCGTGAGGGAAATTATTTGGTGGAATTCTTTGCTAATGAAGTTGTGAGAAGGGAATCTCTTAAAATGTGGGACATGTACTCTTATATACCCATCAAATCTCTTACCGTTCTTAATAATGATAACCACCATAGATAATGAGAAAATAACTCACTCAAGCCTTGTCCACTAGCTTGTTCCAATGTTATGTTTATATGGAGTTGATTAAACACTTCCACTAGATTGAGAAAATTAAGTAATACTCACAAAACCCAAATTTATCACTAAAATAATCTTCTTTGATGCAACTTGATCCATTGACACTAGGTTCAAAATCCTAGTGGTCAAAAATTTGTGGATTCTATGCTTTCCCAATATTAAACTCTCAAGCATCATTTTACCCATTGATTTTGCATAAAAAATACTAATATATGCTCAATTTAATCAACATATAAAAGAAATAGTAAAATATGAATTGCACATAATGCAAGAACATGTGGAAACTAAGCTTATTAAGAGAAAACCCTTAAATGGGGAAAAAATTCCAAGAAGGTATGCTATCAATATCCCATCACTGGCTTAGGCATCAATACACAAGGTTTAAATTTCCATAATCCCTAATTCAATCCATTAAAATAAATTCCAATCTCCTTCGCCCCTACTTTACCCCTACAACAATGGAAATCTTGAAAATATTCAATAAATATTACAAAACATTACCAATATGAGAGGCCTTACAAATAGTTGACATATCCAAAACAAATTTTATAATATTTAAAGCAGCCTCACATCCTCCATTATTACAAAAATGAGAAAAATAATGCTCTAAATTTCATTTTAACTTAAAAATCCCTTCACATTTTACTCATTGTATTTTTTTTTTTTTTTTTTTGTGAAGCTACTAGTTCTATCAAAACTATCCCTATTGCTAGTGGTATTTTTTCAACTCTCATGTTTCCACCTTGAGATTAGATGTGCCTGTGGTATTTTGGCATCAATAGTTTTATGTGCCCGTGTTTGAAGAAACATGATGCCAACATGGAAGATCTATGTGAAGCATAGAAAAGCCTCAAGGTAGTTGCATTCCTCCAAGTGGTATTTAATTGCAACAACAAAAAGCAAGTAATATTTGTTGGTGGATAAAGATAGATTAGAGGAAAAAGAAAAGAAAAAAAGAGCAGCCCATAAATCTAGGGAAAGGAGGAGTTTCATATTCATCAAATTCAAATGCAGAAATACTTTATTTATATAATTACCAATTGCTTGACAAACAAAGAATACATGTTGCATTTTGTAAGGTGAAGATTAATTCCAAGGATGGAAAAAGAAAGGCGTAGATTTTTTTATTCCTATATGAGAGACATTCATAAATGTCATTTCAGTAGAGAAAGCACTTGCAAACATTGCTGTCTAGCAAGAAATTTGCATATCTTCTTTCATTACTTGGAGCAATTTCCATGACATTGTTTTTTTTTTTTTGAGAAATAAGGATAAGATAATGTTTAATTGCAATATGTTATCAAATGTATATATATTTTTAAGGTTATCGACATTATATTTAATAATTTTTTTGAAGATTGTAATGATGTATATGGTCAATAAGGACTAATTAAATGATTGGAGGTTGGAGGCATTAGAGGTAGGAGGTATTTTATCATCTTGAACTAGCTTCTTGCTCAAAGATGATACATTGCATGAGAAGCATCATTTTACATATGCATCCCTTCATGGAGCAAGGGAGGCTTGACATTTGTGGAAAAACTTGTGGGTATAGTTAATGTATCTATATTGGTTTAGGTTCTTTTGTATAATAGAAGAGAAATTATTTCCCACAACACTAGAGGAGGAATATTGACACACTTAGAGGAAATGTAGACCCTCAAAGGAGAGTTGTTCTCTCATTGTGCATGGAGGATGGGGATATTTTATTTTATCTCATGTTGTATAGATGTTTTGCAAGTTTGAGAGTCAAGAGATCAACTAATTGAGTTAGTTTGGTGTTTCCTAGGTGGGTGAGGAGAATTGGTGGAGGTGCATCTTCAAACTTTCTAGAAGGTTGTTTTATTCAACTCTTGTAATATTTTTTCCTTTGCTCATATTGATGTAATTGTGGGGTGTTGATATATTACATCAATAATTTAGTATAGGTTAAATAACTATGTAATAATTTAGAATGCTGGCAAATAATAAATAAATATATATTAGTTAGATAATAGTTAGTCTTGGGAGTTACTTTCTTGTAAGTCGTTATGGGTAGTTGGTAGGGGAAATAAAGGCTTTACAAAACCATATTTATTGCAATGTAAAATCATTTGAGAATATTATAGATATCATCTTATTTTGTTATGCAATGATATCTTTTTATATTTTCTTGTCATTTTCACATGATTCATATGCTTATAATGATTATATCTTATGATATAATGATTGCCTTTTTCTTACATCTCATACTTAGATGTGTGCATATTTAATTGATCCTATCTTATTATGTTTACACATTTACTTATGTTTAAATTCCTCATATCTTATGATCTCATGCTTATGTTTCAATCCTTATGGTTATATGTTTCTATCCTATGATCACATGTTTATGGTGAATACAAATTATTATATATTATGCTTACAATTTTTTACATGGTCTTACCAAGAATATATGATTATCATCACTTGATTGTTGTTGTGTAAGGGGGAAATCGACAGATGTGAAAGGATCAAAATGAATGAATGGGAACTAATCTAAACAAACAAAAAGACAATTCATGCCCATTACTCATGAAATGAAACTACAAAATCAATGAATTCAAGAACATAATTGAAACAAAACAATAACAATGAACTTAAGACAATGTAGCTTTACCATCCCATGTCGGAGTGTGTTTGCGAAGATGTTGGATTGTTTGTATCAGTATCAATGTGAAGCCTCCATTGTGCGTAGAAAAGTTTCAAGAATGTGCAATGTCATTGATTGAAGATGTGTGTGAAAAGATGTCAAAAGGTCAATTATGATTTCTGCATTACTTCGTCATGCAAATGATGTTGATTCTCCGATCATTTTTGAGGAAGAAGATGGTTGTTATATAGAATTTGTGTTTCGAAATGAATGCTCAAGATCGCGTAGTAGAATATCTTGATCAACGGTTGAAAGATGTTGAGAGGAAATAGATAGGAATAATTAGTGCATTTTGATTATGTAATTGGTGTGATTGAAGAAATCAATTTGAGTGTTTAGTGGAATTGAGGAAATAGATTGAATAATCTATGGAATTGAAGAATAGATTGATCTATTAGGAAATAGATGGATTAGTCATCCAATCAGATTGAGCAATCGAGGGATCATAATCTACTCAATCATAAAAGTGGGTGAGGATAATTAATTAATTGATTTAATTAATTAATATTTTTGAGTTGAACGTGGAGATCAAGTTTGACTTTCATAAACAAAGTTGTATTTGTTTTATTTGATTTTTGAATGATGTTTTGAATAATTTATTTAATTATTCAAATTTAGGGGAAAGTGATTTAATTAAACTATTAAGTATTAATAATTTAATTGACTTAGGGGAATAGAGTGAATTAGCGACATAATTAAATAATTGATGTTATTTAATTAATCAGGAGGAATAAAGTTAGACTAGGACTTTATTAAATAAATGAAATTTATTTAACTGGTCAAATTTGATGAAAAAGTGAATTTATTAAATAACATCATATTATTCAATTAATAGAAGAAATTAGGGTTTTAGGACTTTATTAAATAAATGAAATTTATTTAATTCATCAAAAATGGTGAAAAAGTGAATTAATTAAATAATGTAATATTATTCAATTAATAGAGGAAATTAGGGTTTTTGGTGCAATTGATGTGGAATGTGGTGATATTCAGTGATAATGATGTCGATGATGAGAAAATGTCATTTAGGATGTGTAATAAGTGTTAGGTAATTTTTACATGTCTACAGTCACCATCCTTGGGGAAACATTAAGAGGAGTCTTTCTTTCCCCTTATTCCATGTGATTTCATAATCATATTTTATTCTCTTACGCATGCATGTTATGATGTTATATGTGACATTTAATATAAGCTTTATTAGGAGTTACATATAATCATATTTTTTGTCCTCTCATCCCTTGTAAGTGACCAATTTGAAGGGAATAGACTATTAGTAATGTTCTTTAATGACTATGATTATAGTGAAAACTTCATGCTCTTCATTACTTTGTGCCCATTAGAGCATATGCTTATTTTATGGCTCTTATAGTAGCTAAGAAATATGGACCTTACCATGCCAAATGAATATCACTTTATTTTTATTATTCCCATGTGTCTAAATAATATTTGTTTGACCATAACCAATGGATATGGATCCCAATTCCCACTAGATAATTCTTTTTACTTTTACCTTTTTGATTGTTAACATTGTTGAGTAACTATATATTTTGTGCATATTTTAAATTAATGTCAAATGTTATTCAATTAAATTTTTATCCTTATAGGTTATCAAATGGAGCACTTGTAACAAGAAGTATGCATGGAATCACCATCCTTATCTACATCCTTTTCCTTAGTTTCTATTTTTTTTTCTTTTCATAATGACTACTTGTTTACTTTTACATCCATATCATAACAGTGCATATACAAGTCAAAGTGGAAGAAAAATGTAAAGCTGAAAATTATATACCTTTAATTTTTCCCATTCATTTTGGACTTTCTTTGATTTTTCTTATCCTAAATTCAATGAATAATTTACAAGTGACATGATTCTACATAAAAAATGGTATTTAACTAGATTCTAACTTGGTCATATCTACACACATTGCAAGAGTCTAAACTTGCAAATTTACCCATTAATTATCCTAGATAAAGCACATGACACAAAAATGATCATAGGTCAAATCCACAACACCTAAATGACCCCTTGATTTCTAAAACAAACTTAAATTTGGGCCTAAGATGAATCCCTTCCTACAAGTTTTTACTTGTCAATTTGAGTGTGAAATGTGTGATTTACATGCTAAGGTTTTATATAAATGGACAAACCATAATGATCATTGTGATTTTAGTTCAAAAAAAAAAAGGAATAACACATATGAATATGCATGTTTTTGTCAACATTATAAGCATATTGAGATATTGATTATCATGTATTTGATTTTGTCAAAATTAATAATTTACCTCCAAGGTATTAAATAAGGATAAGCTCCTAACCTAGCAAGCTTCAAAAGGTGTTCATCAATACCACCAATTTTGTAGACATTGACACCATACACAAGTATATTTTTTAAATAAAAATGTGAATGATTTATTTACATAATTAAGGGTCAAAATTTGAATATATAGGCATGAAGATCAATCACATAACACAATAACGTCAAAACAAAGAATGACACAAGTAGTTTGTCAGAGCATACTAGTCCCATATTTAATTATAAAATAGTTATTTGGATCACTAGGAATAGTCTTTAGCAAAGAACTTCATTGTGACTTCTAAAGCTAATTCTTTATATCCTCTTTTAGTATTTCAAAAAGTGTTTTTACTATGTTAGTATTGAATCACGTTAGAAGATTGATTTTTTTATCATTGATGTATGCATAGTACTTATAGTATGCATTATTCTACATAATTGAATTAATGCCTATGGATTTTATGGATTCATTTGTGTTTTATATATACAAATCTTCTATAAGTGGTATATATACAAAAAAATTGTTGTGTCTATTGGGTATTCTATCATCTTGAGTTGTGTACTTGGGATATTTAATAAATAATTCCCTTATCCTATGAAAAATAATTTATCAATATATACCATATCAAATGTGATGGACCATGCCAAATTAAAACAAGTGTTGTTCCAATGGTGGTCATAGTAGATGTGGTTAGTTGCACCTTGTTATATTGAAATAAGAATTATATCAAGGTTGTAGGAGTTGATAATGAATTCTAGGAGCTAATAATGAGCTCCCACACCCCAAGGTCACTTGAATTTTTTTATAAAAAAAATCCACAAGAGAGTATGAAAGATAATGGCTTGCTTGACTCTTGATGCAACAATGATACAACTTGATCAATATTGGATCAATCCCCTATAACACAAATGTACAAGAGGCCTTGCTTATATAAGCAAGGTTAGAGATAGGATTAGACAAGAGCATGACAAGTGGTTTAATCCTATGACATGAGACAACTAATATTAAATGACCTAAGGCGTAAGAAGTAAATGAAATAAGATAAGATAAGATCTTATAACAACTAAGACTTCTAGAAAGATTCCTAGGACCTAAGTAAACTTAACATGTGAATAAGACCTACTAGGTGAACTAGTTAGGTAAAACACCTTCTTCAAACCAACAAAGACCACTCTAGCAACCAAAAAGAGACATTAACAATATATCCATAAAGGTAGTTCCCAAAAATCATGTTATATAAAGGGCGTGTTAATTTTTGAAGTCTCAACAAATTATCAATGTGATGCATTTTTAAATTATTTTATTTTATCAAGTGACATTTTGTCTATTAATGAAGTTGAATATCTCACAAACAGCCCCTTAATGATAACTTTCTTTTAATCTAAAGGAACATATGCTCTAAAGGGACAAGGTTGAGCTTGTACCTAGGCATCTTTGGAAAACATAAACCTCTCACTCCTTGGTGGTAAAGAAAAAGAGGGTGATTATTCATGCACATGTGATTCTTTTTATTGATGCTAATGGGTTATTAACATGATTCAATATTTTATACGCTCATAAAAAATGATTTTATTTATAACATCCATTTCTTTGCACATGTAGATACAAAAGGTCTACCTCAAATAGAACAAACAATTTTTTTATGAAATAAATTTATATATTATGATATAAATAATTTATAAAGTTTACCCAAAAAATATAGAATGAATATATATTTTAAATTCAATCATTAAATGAGCCTCCTAAATAAAACAAGATTTTTTTAATACTCACTACAAGTATGAATTTATAAATTTTATTTACTTTCCATTTTTTCAAATTTTTAAAAATAAAGAGAATACTAAAACCTAATAGTTTGCACAAAGAATGATTAACATAATTATTTTATGTAGATACTAAGTTTCCAATATGTCGTGGGCTTGAACTATGAGAATATTGGAAATATAAAATATAAAATTAAGTATAATTTTTGACTTATGGGCTTGAACTTTGAACATATTGAAAACTTAATATCTGTACATAAAATTTGAACTATAAAATGCACACCATAATTTTAAACTAAATAGGTGAATGGGTGGACTAAAGATTAGAACCAATCCTTAGGGATGTGTAGACATGGAATTAAATTAGGTTCAAGGAATACATATTATCGAAATATATATTGAAAATCATACGAAGAGTCAACTTCTAGAGTTTTGAGATTATTTCACATGTACCAAGTCTCATACTTGTAGAGTTTACCATGTTGGTACTTGTTTACATGAATGTGTATATTTGAATATCAACCATTTTGGTGTGCTAGATGGGACGTGAAGTAAAGTCTTGGATATATAGAAAATAATTTGATACAAGAATAATTAGTTTTATGAAAAAAATAATTGTGACTAGATCATTTGTAGCTACTCATCTTGGTGTCTTGGTTCCATCACCTATTTTTCCATAAAAGTAGGAACACACTACCACTCTCACCACCACCTTTTAAAAACAAGGAGTTCCTAGGAATTTTGTTCTTTGGAAGAATGGTAGCCCTCTAGGAGGTCTAGCACCTCTAGCTAAATGGTACCCTATTCTTTCTAATACTTTGAAAGCACTAACCAAGTTCACTAGAGAGGATTTCAAGAGTCTTAAAAATCACCTTATAGATGCCACAAAAATATGTAGGTTTCATTTAGTAACTAAAAAAATATAGCTTTGAGATTACTCAAAAATTCCTTTAAAGGAAAAATTCTTGATTATTATTGATCATTGACTCCTAACTCAATAAATTCATGGGATCAGTTGGGAAAGAAATTTTCAAAAGATTCAAAGGTAGATCATTCTTCCTTACCACAAAAAATAATCACCATACAAAGAGCTTTTCAAGAAGTTGTTATTTATTTTAATTTAAGGAACCATAAGATGAGATAGAATAATCATGGATGCATGCCTTCTTGTGGAAATGGCATTAAAGCTCTATTTGAAATATTTCAATTCAAATAATCAACAATTATTCAATTTTTAGGTGGCTAGAGTCTTCCTGTATCTAATGATCTAGTAGTAAGAGTAGAAAATAATCTTATCAATGTTGAAGACTATCTCATAGATCCCTTATTGTTAGGAATAAAGTTTTTTAAAACAAAAAGATAACATCGAAAAAAAAAAAGTGTCTCAACCTTGCATGGAAATAAAAATAAAGCAAGCCAAAAATAGAAGATTTTGTGATAGGTGAAAAGCGGCTATTTTGAGAAGTATCTTTTATTTGGAGATAGAGATAAATTTTTATTAGATGTTTCTAAAAGAAATGTTTTATCTCTAGAAGGTTCTCATATGCAATGTAATACTATATATTTGTACTTTGAGATAGTCATTTTTGAGAGAGATGTGTGAGAGTTAGTTTGCAAGTCTATATGCTACCGAAATATTGCTGAAATTCCTCTAGAATAAGTTGAGGTGAAGAATCTTGTAAGAACTTGCATTGCAAGTGTGTTGTAATCTATTTCAAAATTTGATAATACATTGTGCAGGTTTTGGAGTGTGGGGTTTTTCTCCCGAAAGGGTTTTTCCCATGTAAATCACTGAGCTATGGTTTTATTATTATTATGTTTATGGTATTATGTGTTTCTTGAAATATTTGTAATATTTTATTTGAAATTTGCATAACCCTCCTCTCAAGGTTAGCATAGGAAGCATTTCTACACACCTTTGCTTCCTTACAAGTGGTATCAGAGCCTGGCCAATTTTGGTTTTATTTGTTGGGTATAGGGTTTTTTGAGCTAATCAAGTTTGAGTGGGAGCTTGTGCAGAGTATTTCATATTTTGTATTGCAGGATAATAGAGATGGGGAGCACATATGGGAGGATTGAAGTAGAGAAATTTTCTGGCATGAATTTTGAGATGTGGAAGCTGAAGATGGAAGATCTGTTGATTGATTGAGATCTATGGGATGTAGTGGATGAAAATGTCCAGAGGCCTATGGATCCAACTTTGGTTACAAAATATGATGTAATGGATATAAAAGATAAAGGTCTCATTAGACTATGTCTTGTAGATTCAATCCTGATAAATGTCCATGAAGAACCCACTTCCAAGAATCTTTGGAAGAAGCTGGGTGAGATATACCAAGCCAAATCTCTAGTAAATAATATTTTTTTGAGGAAGTTATATTCCTTGAGAATGGAAGAAGGTGGACGAATTTCTGAACATCTGGAAAATTTCAATATGCTGATGACTCAGTTGACCTCAGTTGGGGTTAAGATGGATGAAGAAGAAAGGTGCCAAACATTATTGTGTTTGTTGCCAAACTCATGGGACAACCTAGTTATGGCCATTGGGAGCACTTTTGTCATCTTGAAGATGGAGGATGTTGTTGGTTCTCTACTCTCTGAAGAGATGAGAAGGAATGTCTCTCTAAGTGTCAAAGAGGCTTTGAGTGTTCAAGGAAGACCAAAAGAACGAGGCAAAGATGAGAAGAAGCATGGCCGTTCCAAGTTCAAAAACAAGGGGAGATCAAAATCTCCTAGTAAGTCCAAGGCAATATGCTGGAACTGTGGCAAACCCAAACACTTCTGAAAGGACTATAAAGAAGAGAAGAAAAAGAAGAAGCAATATTTTGATTCTAAGTCTAAAAAGGAAGATGGAGATGCCTTAATTTTAGCCTTAGCCACTCGTGTAGGTAATAATGTATGGTTGATAGACTCAAGTGCATGTTTCCACATGACTCCTAATAGAAACTAGTTTAGCAAGTATGAAAACTATGATGGTGGTAAGGTGTATTTGGGTGATGATTCTTTCCTTGATATTGTTGGCTATGGTAGTATTCATGTGAAATTTTCTGATGGTAGAGTTAGATGATTTGACAATGTCTTGCATATCCTAGGACTAGCAAGAAATTTATTATCTGTTAGCAAGTTAATAGATGCGGGTGTGCATGTACAGTTTTATGAAGAAGGTGTGAAAATGGTGAGAGGTTCTATGTTGATAGCGAGAGGAAGTAGATTGGGTACATTGTACCATCTCGATGCATGCACAGTTGAATGCAATAGCACTTCTGATAAGATTAAGCCAAAAACTACTTCACTGAAAAAAGAGATGGTTTCCTCTTCTGCGGATGGTCGTGGCTCCTGGGTACCCAAGGGTGCTCTGTCTACCAAATCAAAGTTTCCTATAGAGAAGACCATATTATGGGACCAAAGGCTTGGCCACATTGGAGAGAAGGGTTTAAAATCCTTGAAAAATAAGAACCTCATTGAGGGGTTGAATGATTGCAATCTAGAGTTTGATTTTTGTGAACATTGTATTTATGGCAAACAAAACTGTGTTTAGTTTTACTCATCTTCTCATAAGTCTTCATGCATCTTGGATCTGATTCATTATGATCTATTTGGTCCTGTTGATGTTTCTTCTATTGGTAAACCCAATTTATTATGTTACCATTAGATGATCTTTAGTAGAACATGGGCATTTTTAAAGAGTAAATATGCTTTTCAAATTTTGGCGGAAGCTCGCCACGCAGAAAATCGACCGAAAGCTGGTACCAAACGTTTGAGAATCGATAATGGCGCTTTGAGTACTCATTATGCAAAACCGGACAAATTCTATATAGATTAGGGGATTGTAAGACAAAAGACAACTCCCAGATTTCCATAGCAATGGAGCCGCGAGCAGTCTGAAATCGTAACGCCGGAGGGAGAAGCTGCTGTAGAAGCATGTTTGAGTGGAGCTTTAAATCAAAACGGCCTTTTAAATGCCGCTTAACGCTATTATTTAATGAAATAGATTCCCCACACTGCCGAGCGAAAATTCCTGGCGCACGGTCGCGTGTTTCTCTACCTGATGATCCCTGTAGTTTTAAGTGAGCGGCATGATGCCGCTCGGCAGAGCGAAAGGGAAATCGAGTTCCCGGCACGACCCCACGTCTCCTACTCCATCGCGTCTTCTCATGCAGTTGATGCGTGAATCCTGCCGTACTGTTGCCGCTATCCCATGCCCTTTTTGAGACGGCCCTTCCTCCCTATTTGATTCTCGTGCCCTAAAGCAGCCCCAGAATGAAAAGAGTCGTGGTTCCAGCCCTCTTACGCCTGGTCTGGGAAAGCGTTCCCAAAAGAACAGCAGTTTGTAGGTATCATCGCCTTCCCAAACTTTCGTAAGAGGGAGGCTAGTTGGGAAGAACCTCAACCTCAACTTGTTTGAAGGTCTACAAGGAAAAGGAAACCACCTCAAAGGTATGGGTATTCACCTGATGATTGGAAGTGTATATTTTCTTTGAGTACTAACATTGATGAACCAAGATCTGTGCAAGAAGCTTTGGGTATGAATGATGTAGAGTCCTAGAAAATAGCCATGGATGAAGAGATGGAAGCTCTTAAAAGGAATGATACATGGGACCTTGTACCATTTCCTGAAGGTCAAAAACCTGTTGGATGTAAATGGGTGTTTAATAAAAAGATTAGTTTAGATGGAAATGTTGAAAAGTATAAGGAACCATTGATTGCAAAGGGATACTCTTAGGTTGAGGGTATTGATTATGGTGAGATCTTTTCTCCTGTTGCTAAAATGACATCCATTCGGTTTTTATTATCTATTGCAGCAAATTATGATCTAGAGGTGGAACAAATGGATGTGAAAACTGTGTTCCTTCATGGTGATTTGGAGGAAGAGATTTATATGACACAACCAGAGCACTATGTGGTAAAAGGTAAAAGCAAGTTGGTTTGTGTAGACACGTCAAATCAGCATTATGCATATGCATACGCTCATTCATAAATCAAATTCACATTAATCCATTCAGTAGGAAAATCAGGTTCATCATCCATTTAAATTAAATAAATTAACTTTATTTGATTTAAGCCTACCATTACCTCATTTAAATACATCAAATCCTAACATTTCATTAATCCACCTTTATCTTGCATCATCCCTTTTGATTTAAATAAATCAAATATCTTCAGTCAGTGTTATAGCCAAACATCCCAATCACCATTGCCACCGAATCTAACCATGATTAAAAGCTAATCTTACCCACTTGCATTCTCTAGATATCTCCGCTTGCACAAATAAATCAATTTATTGATTTATTTAAACTCTCATTTTCACTCAACATGGCCCTCAAATTTCAAAAACATGACAAGTTGATTTGTCCCTCCAACATTGCATTTTATTGTTGTTTTTCATCCCCTCTCAAAATTTATTGCCCAAAATTTTAATTCAAATTCTCCCTCTCATGGGTACACTTCCCAAATCTTGCACATCCATTGGCCTATCACCACTTGACAAGTGTCCTCTTCTCATTGGTGGATCTTTAGTCCCACATTCACCCATTTGGAAAATATCTCATCAAGAAAATCTATAAAAGAAGGCCTTAATCCTCATCAATCCATCTACAAATTTATGCAAGGTTACTCTCTTGGTTTGAGAATTAATCTTGTTCACAACTCCACAAATCATCTCAACAATCACTCATGCAAGGTCACTCTCTTTATTTGAGAAATGATCTTGTCCATCATTATCCTTAGCTTATCTAAAGGGGTAGGAAAAGGGCTATTTTCCATATCAAAATAGCACCAATCCCCCCATAAGATCAAGTGTTTGCTTCGTTTAAGAATGAGGAATAGTTATTTTCAATTGTATTTGCTCAAGTATTTCATCTTCTTCCTTGTTTTCCAACAATGCAGATGGATTTTATGGGGAACTCTTATTTTATACTTGCATTTTGATCTAACACTTTGAATGTTTTCTTTGCTAATGTAAGTTGGAAATGGGGTTCACATATTGGCACTAGAAGGAGGGCTGAGCTGTTGGATATATATCTGTTATTGACATTTCTAAATCTGATTGATATGTTCCTGTTTCTAAATATCATCATCATTGTCAACTTCTCTGTGCACTTCCTATTGTGGTCTGCCTATGTATGCCTGGAGTATTTTCCAACCATTCGTGTTGCTTCTCATCATGCATATTGAGCAAACAATTTGCAATATTTTTTATATTCATGATTGATAAATGGTATAGCCATAGATAGGGCCATTACCTTTCTTAAATTTGAAAATGAATAGGACATCTAACAAAATCTCTTTGTGTGTTATGACAGATGTCTATCCCCATCTATAGAACTTCATTCTTAACACATGGGAGGATGTTGGCAAAGGTTGTGGAATTCGGGTTCTCTACCTGCCCATTGTGGCTGCTCAAAGAATTCTAAAACCTTTCCCACAAATCCATTAATGTGTCTCCCTACAGTCATGAAATGCCATGAGACAACATTTCTTTGAATCTTTGTGTGTTTTTTTTTAAAATAGTTCATGCGCTTGGTCTATGCATTCACAACTGTAGGCATATGTGACAGGGCAGTTATAATTGCAACAGTCAACCAATACCAGATATCTTTGGTGACACGACATCTTTATGGAAAATAGGTTTTTATTCTTTTGTTCTCTGATTTATGTTTTGTATAGGAAACAAAATTCCTCGTTTCTATTACTCGACTCCAAGCTTTCTGCACTGATGAGATCTCTGTATTTCTAATATTTTATTTTCATCCATTTAAAATTGTAGACTTTGCATACTTAGAGGTAGGTGGCCAATGGATGTCGATTTTCTTTATCCCATGTTGTGGCTACTCTTTCTCATGCATTTTGTTATTTACAATATATTCTATTCAACAATCAACATCTGTAGCAATTAACACGTATGGCTGCTCTTAAAATTCCCTTCATGAAAATTAGCAAGAGTCTTCTCTCATTGGTTTTGAGAAATATCACTGTGCAATACTTTGCATCCAAGAATCTAGCTCATTGGCATTAAAAGAAAGCTTGTGTCTTGTTTGGTTTAAGTAAAAGGTGAAAACTTGAGGGTTGACATTTCCCCTAGTCTGTTCACACGTGTTTTCATAGAAGGAGGAAGCTTCACCATGAAATTCGAGCCTCAAGTATATATTATTGTATCCTCACAAGCTATGGTATCATCACATATAACCTCCACTGTTGCTCGTATTAATGATATGTCATAAATATTTTCAAATCTGACATTGTTGATTTGAACAGCAGAGGACTGATGTTGATAAGAAATGGGTGGTGAAGGTGCGCGGTAGTATTGATCAATTATAATCAGGTTGTGGACATATAATATTTCAATGTTCTTAAATTTTACATGCCTTATAGTGTTTAAATCACCCTGCCATGTTTTTGATTCGTACTCTGCCAACTTGGTCTCCTCTACCATCGTACTAGAAATGCGAGCTGCTAAGTTATGTTTCCCTAGGTTTTCAATATATCCCCAAGCTACTAGATCTAGAAACAGTGGAGACTTAAATAGATGTGGCAGAAGAAATCATACTCAAGTCATTTTTTTTTAAGAATAACCTCGAGCCAATCAATCACCTACCTGTCATTAATAGGTGGAGACTTAAATAGATAAAAGTTAGCTGTTTTATGTCACCATCGCTGATTCTAAACAGTTATTACAAGTTTATTTTTTTCTTCACTACTCTCACAAGTTTTAATATTTGCAACATGGCAACACATGACTGGATGGTATGCCTACTAGCAAGCAACTGAACACAATCGACAAATATTTTATTGACTTTCATAATTCTATTTTTTTTAGATATTTTCTTGCGTGCAATGAGGGACAAAAAGAATACAGAATAACCAATGAAGGAGTAAGAATTGGTCAATTGATTTGAAGATCTGTTGATGCAGTTTTGGTTTCTCCACTAGTGAAGAGGCTTTGTTTTTTTTTCTTCTATGCGACCCAATAATTTGACTCAAGTAAATCTGACAGTTAGTAGACTTTTTAAAAAACTGTATGACATTCAAAGGTTGATGTAGTGGGTTGTTTCTTTATTTTTCTTGATAAATGTTTTTTTTCAAACTATGTTTAACATTGATGAATAAAATATTTTGGTGGACCATGTTATTGTATAGGTGAAGGTTGAAATCAAACATTGGAGTTGGATGAAAACAAAGACGAAATCGGAATTAAAGATTCAAGCATCGAAATTGAAACCTAAAAAGCGTTCTTAAATGCTTTCAGCTTCCGTCACCTACTTTAATTTTCTGTTATGCTAACTCACCTTTGGTTTTTAAAACGAAACATTTCAAAATGCTTGGAGGGTTTGTCGTATGCCTTAATTTTCAGTTTTAGGCTAACTCATATTTCGTTTGGTGCTTTCAAACGAATTCATCATTGCTTTGAGGCTTAAAATTAACATGTGTTTTTTGTGTTTTGTAATCTCTTATTCAAAGTAATCTCATCTAAAAAGGCGTATGCACTTCTCTCGCGCTTCACGGCGATCTTGAGAACCAAAAGTATTTTTGGTGACCTTAAGTTGCATAAAATATTGCATCCACACTTTGATTTGGGTTTAAAATTGAACAAAATACTTTGCGAGTGTGAGAGGTATATCGCGTGTGTTCTCCCTTTGTTTCTAAACGAAGGTTGATCGAACTACGAATGTGCTTGCTTACTATTGTTTACCTTTAGAGGGGCCTGCCTAAGAGACACATCCAAAAGGAGAACTCTAAGGCGACTCCAACCGGTTTTTCATTTGGGCCGGTATATAAATGGATAAGACTAAATTGTCAAGTCCTCATGGTATG
>VDFB02271358.1:1030456036-1030470937 GCA_007258455.2 Sequoia sempervirens | reverse complement strand
TAGAAACAACATGAAAAGGAGAATGTGGAAAGAAATCTCAAATCAAGCAATTCTTGAGAATAATGATCAACTAGAAGAGAAAGAAACTAAAGAGTTAGAGAAAGGTTTGAAAGATCAAGCATCCCTCCCAACATGGTTAAAAATAAACTTGGAAAAGAGATAGAAGAAAATGGTAAAGCCACTTGATATGATACTTATCATAATCCAAGGAGAGAGAAGGAGACCTTCCAAGAAACAAATTACCCTCTCCACCACAAGAATAAACAAATCTAGGCTTTGGATTAAAAAATGGCTACTTTGATAGTAGATAAGGATAATAGAGAGTTGATCCCTACAGATTATCATATTTCAAAGATTAAATTGGGTAAGAAAACTAAAGTATAAGAAATTGCTTCCTTAAGTTTTGTAATGAAAATAATAGTTACCAAAATGGATAAAGAGATGTTAACTGAGGAGGAGCTAAAGGAGCAACTGGAAAAGATGAAAGCATTTATCAAAGAGCTCATTATCCCTTTGTCCCAATAGGAGAGAACTTCTTCTAGTGATCCATTTTTTTTATATCTAAATAAAAAGTAGATTCACTACAAAGAATTAAAAAGATATCTAATGTAATAGACAAATGAAATAATTTAAATATTTGGAAGATTCTAATAAGGTCTACGGTGTTATCTATATGAGCATGCGAAGTAGCAAGAGAATAAAATTGCTTCATTTGTATAAGAACTAAAAGTTGAGGAAGATACTTATGAGGAAAACCTCCCAAAGTTAGAAGCAATGATTGATATGAGCTCAAAGGAACTAAAAATTGAAGGAATTCTCAAGGATGAAGAACTAGATTTTTTAAGGAAATACATTATTTATAATTGCTTTCAAGACATGTTTGATAACTCAATATAAGTTGAAAATACAAGTACAAAAGGAAGTATATCAATTCATATGTGATTTTGAATATTTTTTTGTCCATGTCATTAGGTATATATATATATATATGCATTTAGGTGGGAAAAGGATTGACTTAGTAGATATCATCAAAGAGAATTTTAGGAGAAATACAGAAAAAGAAATGAGCCAAGCTAAATATTTTGATGACTCCACTTTGCAAAAATTCCTAGAGATTAAAGTTCATTTCAAAACCATTGGAAAGGAGCTACTTGACATAAAAAATAGGTAAATTGGTCAAAGAAAGATTCTGAAGACTACAAATCCATGTTAAATTGGTTGGATGGACCTATTGCAAGTATGAAGGTGTTGTTATTGATTTCAATAGAATGTCTACAGGTTGGTGTTGTCATTGATGTCAACTTTGTGTTAAGGAAGTTTGTTGCATGATAATGTCGAGGATATTGAGAAAATTGTGAAAAGAGGAAAATAAGTTGTTGCAGGTTGTGTATGTATAGTTGAGATATTGAAGAAGTGTGGTGAGTACATGGAGCTATATTTATGTTGCAATGACTAAAGATGAGTTGGAATAAAGTAATGAAATGAGATGATGTCTCTGGTACTTGGTTTCCAAGTGCTTTTGAGAAAATTTGATAAACAGAGAAAACAATGTTGTGCAAGTGTTCATAATGTGCTTTGATATGTGATTTTCATTTCTTCTATGTTGATTCTATGCCTTTTTGGATTTGATACACTATTCAAGGTTGTTAGAGGTTGTTATATTTAGAATTTGGGTTTCTAGATTGTTGTACAAAGAGATATTTTCACCAGTGTGTGAACTAGTTTTTCAGTGGTGTTTTATGTGGTCTGGGATAAATGTATTTGCTCCACATTTGTCCATAGTTTGGCTTCATTTTGTACAAATTTTGGAATTTGCTTATAATTTTTGTATCTTTCATAATTCAAAGACCATTTCAATTGCTTTGGTACAGTACAATGTGGGTTTCATGTGTCAGTGTGCAAATAAGGTTTACCAGAAGTTTTGGGTTGAAGTATTTCTATTTTGCGAGTTTGGATGAAGTCTTTTTTGGATTTAAAGTGATTTAAGGATTATTCTATATTGTGTTCAAGTGAATTTTTTTGTGTGGAAGTTTCAAATTGATTTAAGGAAGTATGTACTTTATGTTTTATGGTGTTTAGCATGGGCATAGGCCGACCTTGTGTTAGCACTACATGCGAAGATTATGAAAGTTTGTTGAGGTGTCTTAGGATTAATTTGGGTCCTAATTAAGGATTTATTTGGGTCGCATTCATTCCTATCCATTGTATGAATGTTTAGATTCTGACCTAATTTGAATTTGTAAGTGTAACGGATAGTTGTCAACCTTGGAGAAGGTTTTCAAGGTTGAGGTTGATATAAATAAGAGTAATGTTGTTGTAAGATGCAAGAGAGAGACAATATTGATACAATATTGATGTGAGTGATGTGTGTGATGTGAATTACAGAAGTTTAGATGTGAATTTGAGCAGAGCAATGAAAAATTAAGTGTTGGATTCTTAAAGGCAATGAGTTGTAGGTATCAGAAATATTTCATGCAATATTGTGAAAGTGTTGGAGCATTTTTGGTGGATTCCTTGTTGCATTGAGAATTTATTCTCTGTGTAAAATTTATCTTCTATCTTCATGTGTTCTTTTTGTGGTAGTGAGCCCTGACTATGAGCCTTTTTGGACAATGTGTCCTATTCTAGCAGTGAGCCCTTGTACCAGTTTTGTAGTTACTTATATTGTGAGCTATCCTCACCATGGTTTTTCCCTCATTGGGTTTTCCATGTAAATCTAGTGTTCTCTTGTGTATGGTGTTGTTATTTTAGTTTTTTTTATCTACATTTCATGATTAATCACTTTAACAGAATAATATTTTAATGAATGCATGTGGATTTAATTGTTGTTGAGGGTTTTTGATGTTTTAATTTGCTACAACTGATTTAACCCCACTTTCATTTGTCTTGTGCATTCAACAATTGGTATCAAAGCAAGTATCTTGGTTTAAATGGGGAGAAAAATACAAAACATTTTTCCTTTTCCATTGATGTCAAAGGGGGAGAAAGTATCATGTGAAAAAATTTTACTCAGGAGGAGAAAAGAAAGGAAATCATAAGAAAGTGTGTTTAGGGTTGTTATGTTGTCTTTGATGGTTTTTCACATCTTGTGTTGTCATAAATGACAAAGGGGGAGATTGTTGCAAGTATGAAGGTGTTGTCATTGAAGTCAACATGATGTCTATAGGTTGGTGTTGTCATGGATGTCAACTATGTGTTAAGTAATTTTGTTGCACGATGAAGATGTCGAGGATATTGAGAAAATTGTGAAAACAAGGAAAATAGGTTGTTGTAGGTTGTGCAGGTGTAGTTGAGATATTGAGGAAGTGTGGTGATTATATGGAGCTATCTTTATGTTGTGGTGTCTAAAGATGAGTTGGAATAAATTAATGAGCTGATATTATGTCTCTAATACTTAGTTTCCAAGTGCTTTTGAGAAAATTTGATAAACAGAGAAAATAGTGTTGTGCAAGTGTTCAAAATGTGCTTTGGGATGTACTCTACATTTTTTCTGTGTTGATGTTATGCATGTGCAAATCTAATATGTTGTTCAAGGTTGTTAGAGGTTGCTATATTTAGAATTTGGGTTTATGGATCATTGTACAAAGTGAGATATTTTCACCAGTGTGTGAACTAGTTTTTTAATGGTGTTTTCTGTGGTCTGGGAGAAATGTATCTGCTCCACATTTCTCCATAGTTTGGCTTCAGGTTGTGAAAATTTTGGAAGTTTCTTATAATTTTTGTATCTTACTTGATTTGGTATAATACAGTGTGTGTTTCATGCGTCAGTGTGCGAATAAGGTTAACCAAATGTTATGGGTTGAAGTATTTCTATGTTGCAAGTTTGGGTGAAGTCTTTGTTGGATCTCAAGTGGTTCGAGGATTATTCTAGATCATGTTCAAGTGAATTTTTTTTTCTATAAGTTTCATATTGATTTAAGGAAGCATGTACTTCATGTTTTATGGTGTTTAGTATGGGTATTGGTTGACCTTGTGTTAGCACTACATGCAAATTTTATGAAAATGTGTTAGGATTAATTTGGGTCCTAATAAAGGATATATTTGGGTCACCTTCATTCCTATCCACCATGGGAATGTTTAGGTGTCGACCTAATTTGAATTTGTAAGTGTAACAGATAGTTGTGGAAGCCTTGGAGGAAAAGTTTTTCAAGGTTGAGGATGATATAAATAAGAGTAGTGTTGTTGTAAGATGCAAGAGAGAGGCATGATATATGTGAGATAGATGTGAGTGATGTGAATTTGAGCAGAGCAATGTGAAATTCAAAGTGTTGGATTCTTGAAGGTAGTGAGTTGAAGGTGTCTAAAATATTTCATGCAAGACTGCAAAAGTGTTGGAGAATTTGTGGTGGATTCCTTGTTGCATTGAGAATTTTTTTCTCTATGTAGCATTTCTCTTCTATCTTCTTGTGTTCTTTTTGTGGTAGTGAGCCACAGTTCAGCGAGCCTTTTTTTTGGATAGTGTGTCCTATTCTAGCGGTGAGCACTTGTACGAGTTTTCAATTACTTATATTGTGATCTGAAATCCTTGTAAGGAAGCTAAGGTAGTGGAACAACTTCACTAATCTTGGGGAGGAGAATAATGCAAAACTTTATAAATCTTTAAAATTTACAGAAGCCAAACAAAATAAACATGAAATATCATGCATACCATGACAGAATTGAGTTTGTAGGAAGAAACCCTTTCGGAGAAAAACCCACACTAAAAATCCACCCAATATATTATTCAGTAAATCACAAGATTGCAATATGTTGTAGATCAGAAGCTTCTCACAAGATTATCTGCTTGGTCAGAGACGGCATGGTTGCTATTAGACTCAAAATACATCATTGTCTCTCTCTACTACAACTGTAATACAACACCCTCATAAAATAGGGTTACATTCTAGGGCAAGATAGGCCAACAAAATATCTACCATTAGATCTAAAACCTAATAATTAATGGTCTATATTTACAATGTATCATTTATATAATGTATGTTGTCCATTTTAGGAGTTTCCTAAAAAAGTTAACAAAAAATTATTTACATGCATCCCACTCCTCCCCTTGATGCCATTATATATTACACCTATCGGTGTAACTAGGAAATATATATATATCCTATCAACAATAACATTTATATAATTGCAAGGTTGAGATACAATTTCCCAACAATCCTCACTGTGGTTTTTCCCTCATTGGGTTTTCCATGTAAATTTGGTGTTCTCTTGTGTATGGTGTTGTTATTTTAGTTTTTCTTATCTACATTTCATGATTAATCACTTTAATAGAATAAGGGTTTAATTAATGCATGTGGATCTAATTACTGTTGAGGGTTTTGATGTTTTAATTTGCTACAACTGATTCACCCCCCCAGTTGTCTTATTCATTCAACAAGACCTAAGGAAATGAGTTTAAACAAGTTCCTAACAACATTGATGGAATATAAACAAAGGAAAAAGGTAAAAAATGAGGTTGACATTGAGATTTTGAAATAGGATTTATTTCTATTTGTGGCAATATTGAGGTTCATTTTTTAATTAATTAATTATTTTTCATGTAAAGAGGACCTAGTTTGAGATGCTTGAAATGCAAATTTAAAATTTAATTAGGTCCCACTAAAATTATAAAGTAGCCCCAAACCTTGAAGGGAAAAATAATTTAGGTTGCCTAGGGTTTACATGAGGTTGATCCACATTTTTTGAGTAATTCTAGTTCTAAAAGGAGAAAAAAATATCCTCAAGTGGTGGATAGAAAATCTCTTTTTGCATGATGAAATATAAATAGATAAAAGCTATATAAGGTACAAGTTAAAGTAGTTAACTCCTAGTTGGAAGTTGAAGTGCTAGGGGTTTCCTTTGCTCTATAAAATGATTCACTTGGCATGTAATAGGGATCCTTTTCTTTGAATCTTTTTCAATAATTTAGTCTTAGAGAATTTTTAGAGTTTCTAGTAGATCTTAGTCAAAGGTAGATTTATGAAGAAGAGAGCCAAGTTTTAGCGTAGTAGTCTTGCTGAAATTGTAACAAATCTCTCAAATCAATGAAGTGACTTTAACTTCTTCAATATTTTTGCTCGAGTGGTGAGATGCCCAATTTCTCTTGCATGTTAATTATTTGTTGAAACACTATTCAATTCTTGATGATAAATCTTATGTAAATGAGTTGTAGATGTAATACATAAAACTTGTGTGTGGAATATAGTAAGTAGATTTATGTGTATTTTTATTCCTCAAAAAAATCCTTGCAATCTTGCATCTACAATGTGAATGATAGAGTTTCAACTAATCATAACATTATAGGTAAACCAAATTTCTTAGATTTTCAACATAAGGATTGGAATTGAAATGCAAAGCTAAATCACTTTTAATTTATTTCTTGTAAACCATGTTGAAAGAATGAAGAAGGTTGTCATTAATGAATTGTCATTGATGTCAACATTGTATTAAGGGTTATTGCAAAAGAGACATTTTGCAAGAGGGTTTGATTTGCACACATAAATAGTTAAGTATTTTTTATAAGTGTCTATACTGGCATATTCAGTACATAAAGACCTTCGGTAATTTTTTTCGCATTCATTCACCCTTAGAGATTTACTTCTACGATTCTAATATGTTGTTTATGGATATCAGTAGCATCTTCATTCATAATTTCATTTGATTTGGATAAGTAGTTTGTAAGTTACAAGTAATAGAAGATCGACATATAAGGTTTAGATAGTTTTATGTGCAATGGCTATGACACACTCCTCCATAGATTTGGGTTAGACCTTGCAATTTTGGGAAAATTTTAACAAGTGCCAAAGCATTATATTTTCCAGATGGTGTGATATTTTGAGCTCCACATGTCCTATGGTGATGAACAGTTGAAGTATCTTTCTTTTAGGTCCTATGCCTGGCCGACCTAATGTATGTAAAGGGATGTGAATATTAAATATATGATGTGGATGTAAGTGGGAGCTATTATAGATCCATGCCAACCTATATTACACTTTGCACAAGTTGTTTTTGGTGCAAAGGTATCTTGATTTGAATCAGGTGCCAACAAGGCACGTTTTGTATGTTTTAGGGCTACAACTAATTAGGCCAACCTAATTGATGTTTGCGATGAGTTTGATATATATACAAGGTTGTTTTGAGTTTGTAGAGATTGATTTTTTTGAGTGTGTACATGATCTGAATACAAGTAATGGTGCAAAAATAAGCAGAGTTGAGTGAATAAGTTGTGAAATTTGAGAAGAGGTGTGTGTATCTAAAGTAGAGCAAAGATTTGTAGTTTGAGTTGAATGAAGTGTATTAAGTCAATGTTTTGAGCCTCAAAGGAATTGAATCCAACATATGGTAGATGCATTTTGTATCAATTCAAATCTTGGCTATGTAGCCACAAACCTTCTTTCTCTCTTTCTTTTCTTTGTGGCCAGTACATTGAGTCCAACTGGTAATAAGCCTTTCTATAATATCTTATAACCAATTATAATATATTGTGAGCTAATCCTCACCGTGGTTTTTCCAATTTTGGGTTTTCCACATAAAAATCCTAGTGTCCATGTCTTATGTGATGTTGTGGATGTTTTCATGCTTGCATTCCTCATAATAGTTAAATATGCTTTGGTAATTGGATGGTTTAATAGGATATTTATTCACCCCCTCTTAGTATCACAAGTGTTCAAAAAAATTTAGTTCTATCTTTTTTTACAAACTATTAATGTTGGCATAATAATAATTTTGAAAAGGTGAAAACTAGTTAAATTAACCCAAATTGGTTCAAATTGGTAGACCAACATAGACCTCATTGGGTAAAAAACCATATTGACCACTCATCTTATCCAACATAGTTGTGACCTGACTCTTAAGACCTTGGAAGTGACTTATAATCAAATCAATTACCTTTTTAAGAGAGGTAGAGTGATATTCACTCGACTAATGTTGCATGTGTCAATTTGGCCATCAATGGGTCCTTATGCTTAAACTGGTCTAATTTTGTTTTAACCTTCGTGATAGGTGAAAGGATTAATTACTTGAGTCGATACTTGTTCAACCTCAACAAGGTACCTACCCAACAACACACTCCCAATATTCAAGTGAAATTTTGACAAAGTGTCACATTATAAATTAACTTACAAAATAACCTACAAACATGTAAACCCACACTAATCCAATCCCTGCAACAAAACCACATGCTAGTAATCTTTAGTTTCCACACTTAAGTTTCTTGACAACCTACAAACAAAGAACACCATTTTCTTTCTAGTCATTCTAATCCTCTCCCTAAAAACTAACTTTCCTTCAATATACAAGCATTTTTTGGTTTGCCTCTCCAATTTGGATGAAAATTTAAAATTACATGCATGGTCAAATTTTATCCCCTCTCCATTAAAGAGAACCTCATCCACTAGATAAAAATATCCAAGTGGGGTGCCCTAACCAACATATATACTTCAACATGTGAATGGAGAGCTCCAAATTCCAAGGCTAATTTAGACATAAATATGGCTCTTGCATGTAACTTATCATCTATGACATGACATAGATGCTCTTACACATTTTTAATATTTTCTTATATAACCTCCATATTATAAGAGGTTTCATAACCCGTGATTGACTTTAACACAAGTGGAAAGAGATGTAATAAATTATATTTAAAATAATATTTAAAATTCTTAAAGATGAAATCCTAGAGGTTTGCTCAAACAATAGCAGCCTAAGGTCCTTATTTTTTAGCACAAATAAAAATAAAAATATTTTTTGGTTGATTTGTTGAAACCCTAAAATGCTCCTACAATATTGGTTATTTATGTTCCTTTACCCTTGGATACATGCACTTAACTTTGTGATGAGATTCATCTTGATTAAATACCTTTCTTATGACTAGTGGTATTGATGTTCACGAGCATGCTAATGTTTTACATATGAGCATGCTTCCTTCATTCCATGGTGATGAGATATATGGATGAACCCAGATTGATAGAAGAGGCATCAGGTATGAATGGTTCTAATCTTATGGATGAAGAAATGATAGCTTCGAAAAAGAATGATACATGGGATCTTGTACCATTGCTTGAAGAACGAAAATATGTTGGTTGCAAATGGGTGTTTAAGAAAAAAATTGGTTCATATGGAGGTATTGAGAAGTACAAAGAACGGTTGGTTGCAAAAGGTTACTCTCAAGTTGAGGGTGTTGATTATGGTGAGATATTTTCTCCTGTTGCAAAAATGACATCCATTAGATTTTTGCTTTCTATTGTTGTTACTTATGATTTAGAGGTTGAGCAAATGGATGTCAAAAGTGTGTTCCTTCATGGTGACTTGGAGGAGGATATTTATATGACACCGTCAAAGCACTACGCAGTGAAAGGTAAAAGTAAATTGGTTTGCAAATTGAAGAAATCTTTGTGTGGCCTAAAATAGAGTCTTAAGATGTGGTACCATAAATTTGATACATATGTGTTGGTTTTGGGATTTGAGCCTAAAACTAATGGTGATCATTTCCTATTTAGGGAAGAAGGGTCAACATTGGTATGAGGCCATATAGTGGGGATAGAAGTAGTCCCATGTGGGCCCCACACTAAAGTGCCTTAATATCCAATGGTAAAATAGTTTTTATCAATAAAGTCAAAAAAATAAGTTGAATCACTATACTGTAAAAAATGTATTATATTCAGTTTATATTTGTCCCAAACACAAATAGTAATTCATAGTCTTACACATCAAAGAATATTCATAGCACATCTAACACCGCCATCTTACACTTTCCATTTTGCTTTCTAATAGCCCATAGTATTAAAACATGTTTTCAAAATAAAAAATTAGTATAACCCACACTCCCCTTAAATATCACCACTTGCATTACATCACAACCAATATTTTCATAGATCTGATGCCATGAGAACAACTAAGAGCCAAGATTGTCCCATCACCAAATCTAATCCAACCCAACCCCCATCCCACTTTCCTAGCAACACAACACTCAAAGGAAAATCAATCATTCAAATGTGTCCCATCGGTCAAATCCATTTGCATGACTACTAGTGCCTTCTCCTATTTTGCCACCTGCAACCACCAAAACAATGGTGTTAAAGCCACCAAAATTGTCTAAGAAGCAAACAAGGATTGCATACCATAAATACATACAAACTCTACAATTGAAGGCACCAGATCAAGTTTTCAAATTTGAAAAAAAAAGGACAGAAATTAAAGACTCCATACCAAACCGGCATTGAACATATAAAGAGATTTTCAAATTCAAAAATGCATTACTCAATCTCTTCCAATTTCCATTTAGCACGTCTCGATTTCATATTTAGTTCTACATTTTAATGGAGGCAGATGAAGAAATACCAAAGGTAGCAATAGCAGCATGCTACCAAGCTACAGGTATTCTACTGCTACTAATTATTTATGCCTATAGATTCCAATTTGTTGTATGCTATGAATATGTTTTCCATAATTTTGTAAATATATGGGGTTTCACCCTAATGTTGTTTACATTGGGTTTTTCATTTATATTCTTTATGCCTCAAAATGTAAATACGTTGTATGGGATGCCAAAGTTTGTCACAATAACCTGTAACTCAATATTTGGGGTTTCAACTTACACTATTTATGATTGTTAAGTCATTTTAGTTTAATTTCATGGTTTTTTTATTCTATATTCCTGGGAATATAGATCAATTGTATGCACTGTAAATGTTTTTCACCCACTACCCTATAACTTAGTATCTGGGGTTTTAACTTATACTGTTTATGAATTTCAATGTATTTCTATTAAAAAATGCATTACTCATTCTTTGCTAGTTGGATTTTTCATTTTTATTATTTATGCCTTGGAATGCAAATATATTTATGCTGCTCACGTTTAATGAATATGTTAATTTCCATAACTGGTTTGTCCCTTATAATTATTTATGAATGCCGGTTATTTCGTCTAATTTCTGTGGTTTTGACTTTAGACTTCTGCGTCACTACAAATATAGATCAACCGTATGTAATGTAAATGTTTATCACCCATTCACCTCAGTATAAATCAATATCTCGAAGCTCAAATTATAGCCATTTAAGTATCAAGTCATGTCGATCCGAATCGGTCATTTCTATATATCCTGAATATAGAGAATGCCATGCATCTATTAAAATGCCAAATACCCTGATACCCCTTTAACTCCGTCATATGGGCCAAACTTTATATTGTTTATTTATTTCTGCCACGTGACGCATGTTCCTTTATAATGTCATTACATTCTTCGCCCATGACTAGCGGAATTTCATTTCCAAGCCCCAACTTGTGCTAATCCCTATCAGCAAGCTTCTTTTTGAGTCTTTTGTTTGTTAGCACCCATACATAAGTTCTGCCCCCATATAAATCTGGCCGTTTGGATTCCTACACTGAAAGTTCTCCCTCTTAGTCTTTTCTCTCAAATAAATTTCTGAGTTTTTCTAATTACTTCAGGGCTTGTACCATTGTCTCTTTCTATTCTGCAATACCGTTCAACTAATGTTCATTCATGTCTTTATATAATTATTTGTAGTAATTTTATATAAAGCAAATAATATTAGATTAGAAATATAAGACATTACGGCTACGGCCATTATTTATTACTACAGTGAGGCGTATATATGTGGCGATGGTATGAGATAGAGGTATTATTATATATATATGTGTAATGAGGGTATATGTATCGAGTAATTTATTATTGTACACAATACCCACATTACATACCCATTTTTCGTGTGGCGTTTTTCCCAAATCAGTTAATATATATATATGCCAACAAATGTACCAACTATGCACTTCTAATAATCTTTTGTATAAAATGTGATAGTTATAGCCAATGTGATATCATTTGTATTCTATTGTCTGTGAATGAAAATCACTTGTATGCACTATAACTATTTCGATGCACTCTTGTTCCATACATTCTAATTGTTACACTTAATTTTCTCTAAGATATTACAATTCATTTCTTAATATACCTACTATGTATGGATGTTAATGCATTTCGGTTTCATAGAATGTGTTTGTTACACTTGATATGCTCTAAGTCAATTAATAAATCAAATAAACTATCAACATGCATGTTAAAGAAAAACAAACTATTCATGCACATTAAAGACAATTGCATTACAAAATGTCAACAATTGCATTACAAACAAACTTGGCATGCACATTAAATACAATTGCATTACAAATTGTTCATGGATACCAAAAATTGCATTACAAAATGTCAATGTGCACATTAAAGAAAAACAAATTGTCCATGCATCACTATGACTTCAATGGTGTTCACTGATTATTTTTATCATTGCTTCAAAAAATAAATTTGTAGGTTCAATCTAAAGATCAAATGAGGTCCAACCCAACAAAGAAGATTGCAAAGAAAAAGTCGCATACATGGAAAAAAATAGTAACAGTCCCCCCTGTGCTTGAACCTATTGTAGAAGAAAATAGCATTCCTCAACCTATTGAGGCAATCTTGGATATTGTTGCACCAGCAAGTAGGCAGGCAAGAGAATCATGAGAAAGGGAATTGTCATCAAACGACATGGAAAAGGCTCTAGAGGATGTGTAAACTAATTGGATGTCAACAAGAGTTGTTGCCAAGAAATGGAAAATACTAGCTACTACACTAAGCAATTGGTTATGTGGCCTCAAAAATACTTCAAAGAAGGGTCCTCCAACAGTCCTCAAAGTAAAGGAGGGGGGTCTTATCGTAAATCGGTGCATAGAAATGGTAGATGTTAGCCACAGGCTTGATATTATCAATCTCAAGCAAAGAGGTTGCTTAGATTTTCCAGACTAGACCCAACCCTTTCACGGAGGGGCTACCTGGAAAATCATGGTGGACTGGATTCAAGAGGCATCATCCATAATTGACTTGTGCACAGCTGAAGGTATCGACAAGGATAGGTCAGTAAACATAAGACCCACAAGAGTAGCTATATTTTACAAAACACTGTTAGCAGCATACGAAAATAACCCATATGGTCCAAAAATAATATGGAATTGTGATGAAATAGGGATTCAAGTAGACAGAAATGGAACAATGAGGGTGTTGGCATGATGAGGTAGTAGGAACATTTCGTACATAATTCCCAAAATTTGAGAATGGATAACAATTCTCTGTTGTGTTAATGTAGTTGGTCAAAGAATACCCGGTTTCTATTTGTTCAAGGGAAATACAGAGATAGAAAATTACATTGTTAACTACGAACCACTAGCATGAATGGAAACCCCAGCATACACATGGATGACAAAGGAGCATTTTTTGGACTGGCTGAAACATTTTTGTATCTCAGTTCCAGGGGATGTCATCAACTAATGGGCATCTTCTCATTTTTTATGGCCATGGAAGTCATGTTGCAATGACAACTATCTACAAGGCAAGGAGGTTAGGCATTGACCTCCTTACATTGCCTACACATACTTCACACAAGCTACAACCTTTGGATGTTAGTTTTTTTTCACCATTCAAATCATATTTCAAATCTGAACGAGTTGCATTTTTTACTAGATTCCTAAATATTGAAATCAAAAGGGTAGAATTGGCAGAGTTGGTTAGCAAGGCACTAAGAAGAGAATTGACACCATCAAACATACAAGTTGGTTTTAAAAGGACGGGATATGACCCCTCAATCCTAATGCACTCATGAGTGACATGCATCTGAGTGAGACATGTCAGATCAATGACACATAGGATGCTTCTACAATGCAGAACATCCTTAGTCTTTTGGGAGTTGTTTCAACAGATGAAGTGACACAAACATTGCAAATTCCAATGGAAATTCAAGTACAGGAAGGTGTAGAGCAACAATTTTATGACACGGACAGCTAGTCCGAGCAATTTCTTGACTTACATTGCCAACAAGAGATGCAAAATTTTACATTCCCGTCTCCAACTACCACACCTCCAAACCAAATAGTACATTACTATGTAGATGGTAGCTAGGAAATTCAAGGTTTAACCAAGCAAGAGGATTTAATTGACTCCCAAATCACTAAAACAATTGAAACCCAAACAAGTTTGAGAATCAGTAAATTCCTTAAGCTACTAGTTCACACTTTCAATGCAAGAACGAGAAAGTCTATTGGTGGGGCTCTTCAGGTGAGCCAACAGTCTCAGTTGTTGATGGTTGACAGTTACGTGACTCTCATAATGGAGTAGGAGCAAAGAAAAAAAAACTAGAGGAAATAAAAAATAAAAAAGAACAAAATGAGGACAAAAAGGCAGCACGGGTTGTGGTCTTGGAGTTGAAGGAACAAAGGAAAATTGACAAGGAAATCCAATGCAAGAAAAGAGAGTAGTTGAAATAGTTGCAAAGAAATGAAAGAAAGTAGAAGAAGGAGCAAGATAGGGTTCAAAAATAACAAGACAAGAAGGAAAGAGAGGTTGAAGCTTCCCATAGAGCATTGCTATGAGATAGATGATTAAGCAGTCCTGCAACCCCCTTATCCAAAAACAATGGTTTCTTTTGAGAAATAATGAATAATAACATCCCTCACTTTACTATTGTTAGGATTCAGGCAGATGATATTAATAAACATTAACAATTATATTCAAATTAAATAACCCAAAAATAACAATGAAGAATAACACAAAAGAGATCAACACAGAATTTTAACATGGTTCACCCAATATGGGCTACATCCATAGAAACTCAGCCACCCAATGATTTTATTATCCAATGCAAAATAAATTATAATCTCATGAATTCCCTACCGTAACTTACATCCCAACCACTTATAACAGGCTTTTTTAAATCTTCTAGAATTAGGGTTTTACAGGAAAGGATGCATAAAGAGCGTACAGTATTTGCATGATCAATCACCACAGACCAACAATCTCCCACTTGGAGATTGATTAGGCTCCACACCAAACAACTGTAAGTAATATGTGTTTGATTCCCAACCCATCTCAAGTAAGTTGCACT
>VDFB02271358.1:1030434118-1030455936 GCA_007258455.2 Sequoia sempervirens | reverse complement strand
ATATGTTAACATTGGGTTTAGAACCCTAGTTATTACTAATCCATCGATCCTATGCTAAATATCAATAATCAAATCTCAATAATATTATTTACTACTTGAAGTAACATGGAAATAATAAAAAAAACACTCAAGTTCACCAACTTATCAAGAAAAAAACTAAAACAAGAGATAGACATAGTGCACAAACACAAACACCAAGTTTAACTATAGAAAACCCTTAAAGGGATGTAAAAATCTAGAAAGGGTATTCTATTAGCATCCCATCACGATCTTAGGCATAAATACACATGGGTTACATTTCCATCATGGATAATTGGAGCCATTACAACAAGACTAAATCTCCTTCACCCCCTACTCTATCCCTAAAACCATGAAAACCTTGAATTCATTCAATAAATCTTACAAAACATGAGGAATATGAGATATCTACAAAGATTCAACACATCCAATATCAAATTTACAACACTTCAATAAATTTTCTATTCTTCAAATTAGGAAAATAATTCTCCAAATTTCATTAAAAATATAAAACTCATTACATTTTACTCATTATTTGTGT
This sequence comes from Sequoia sempervirens, assembly GCA_007258455.2. Classification (NCBI taxonomy): domain Eukaryota; kingdom Viridiplantae; phylum Streptophyta; class Pinopsida; order Cupressales; family Cupressaceae; genus Sequoia; species Sequoia sempervirens. The sequence goes on along the minus strand of VDFB02271358.1, from coordinate 1,030,455,377 downwards.
GTCATGAAACCATCAATTCTACGAGTTATGTAATTTTTGAAACTATCAAGTAGTTTGAAATTAGTCTTAGTAGTTACACTACCACCCATTGTTGCTATTGGTATTTTTACAATTCTTATGTTTCCACCTTGACTTTATACTTGTAACTTGAAGTAAATAATTCTAGGATGTTCTAGACCACCTCAAACATCTTCTTCTCCCCTTATTTGTAGATCTATATACATATCTCACTCTTATGTTTTTTAATATTCCACATCCTTTGTACATTTAAAAACTCTTGATTTCCCATGATGCCTATTTTTTCTAGAACCCCCAAAATCTAAAAAATGAATAACATGGCCTTTTATATCATTCCCCTCTAACTAAGGATTTTTTTTTTCTTTGAAAGCTTTAGAACCTCATAAAATGTAGGTATTTATTACCCACATCTTCTCAAGATATTAATTTGGCCTTACTAAGTAATTTCCCCTTCAATCTAATCAACCATGGATCTTTCTAATCATGCCTATCCCACCTCACCTTCTTGTTAAGAATGCCATAATTTTCTAGTTCTTCCATATCCTTAGGGGAAAAATCATTCAATATAAGAAACAACATTCTCATTTTCTCCATACAACTTGGAAGGCTCTTATAAACATAACTGTCAACATTTTTCACTAAGAAGATTGTCAAGTATTCTAATAAATCTAAACAAAAAATATTCTAACTTACCTAGTCTATGTTCTCAAATGGAACCTACCTTGATGTATTAATAGCTCATGAAGGCTCCTTTTATCTCTCTTTTCTAAAGCATATCCAAAATCTATCACCAACATGAGACTTATGTTCTATTCTATACTGATCATGCCTACATTTATACTTCATTTGTGACTCTTTTAAGCTTTTATAAACCTAGAGATATATCAACCTTACCATGTCAATGGAATTTTTGGCTTCCAAATCGTTGAATCATATGTTTCAAACACATTACTTTACTATCCCAAATAAGTGTAAAGTGTAATTGGTGGCATAAACCCAAAACATGCTTCAAATGGAGACAAATTTGTGGAAGAATGAATAATCATGTTATAAGAATGTTAAGTGCAAACCAATTGCTCATAATAATCCTTATATTTTCTCATAATAATCCTTAGGAAATATCTTATTAGAGGTCCTTAATAGTTGCACCAATGTTTTTTTATAGCTTTAGTTTGCTCATTTATTTGAGGATGGAAAGAAATATACCATTTCAATTTTTTGTCCATAATTTTCTATAATATACAACAAATCTCATTAGGAACCATGAATCTCTATTAGATGTGATGATTTTAATAATACCAAAATGAATCCAATTATGTTCAAAGAATAATTGTTGTGTGTCACCTCATTTAGTGTCTTTTTACAAGCCATTAGCACAAATGACTTATTAAATGATCTACAACAACAAAATTAGTCTTTTTGATGCTTGGTTATCTGAAGACCTCCAAAAAAGTACATAAAGTCAATGAATGAAAGAATGAATTTATGTTACCATTTTCAAAATGTGAGTTTTTCAATATGTTTAGCCAAATTGAGATGACTTAAACAAGTGTTCAATCTAAACCTTCACATGGCATGGACATGGTGGCCACATGGAAAGGGGGTTTTATCCCAAGGGTGTTTGTTCAAATTAGCTTAGGCAAAACCTACTAAACTATAAAAACACTAATTATCTCTCTTTTTTCTTGTTTAAATTCAAGCATTTATTAATTTTTTTACAACACTATAAATATCTAATTTAAAATAGGGTAAAAGATGGAAGAAAAACATGAAATTTGTAACAAATTTCTTGATATATAAAAAAAAATACTTTATGAAAAATTCAACAACTAAATAGTATTAACAATTATACAAAAAATTATACCAAACCAATTTTTTAAAATTAAAAAATTTGTCATAGATTGCAATCAAATATCTATGTTTCATTAGTTAACATCATTCCAACATCGTTCCAAAATTATTAAGGATGGGTGAGTGCTTGGGTAGGAAGTGCAGTGGTAGAGGCATTTTGAAATCTTCTAGAGAAGATTCAGATGGTGGTTCCGATTCAGAAGAATATGATGGGTTTGTGTGGCTCACAATGGTTGTTTGGACTTTTTTCTCTGTGCAGGTTTGTAGTGCGACGGTTTTGGAGTTTCTTTCTAGTGTTGTGGCTTCTTTTCCCTATGTCGATCTTTCTTTTTCATGTGTGTTCTTCTCACTATAGGTGGATGTGCTCATGCATGCTTCTAGTTTGGTGCTATTGGGTCCCATCAATTTATGGTGGCCTCAATTTTGGGGCGCTCTCCTTTGGGTTGGTGTGGCTGAAGCCTTGGTTGCTTTTGGGGCTTTTTTCTTCTCTGGTTTTGTCTTGGATGGGTTGTGGAGGTCAGTGTGTTCTTCTGTCTAGCTTGGCTTTTGGGGTTCTCTCTTTGATTTCCCCTATATTTGGAATGGTGCTAGGTTTGCTTCCTTACTGGTGAGTCGTTTAAGGGTTTTAGATTATGTGGAATTTGTAAGGTGTTTATTTTTTCCTCTGAGGAAAAGGATGTTGGAGTTGTTGGTTAAGGTTATGAGCTTCATCCTATTCTATAGGATGGAATTTCTTCGATTCTCCAAGTTGTGGTGTTTTTTTGTCATTGGGATCCCCTTTTTCTTCAGGGTACTTTTCTTGAGTTTGGGATATTCTTCTCTCTGCATATATATTTGAATCTGTATTTTCTTTCTTGTGTATCTCTTCTTGTTGGTTGGGTTGTTTTCCCAGTTGGAGTTCTATGGTTTGAGGGGTTGTCATGCTCTTCTTTTGGCTCTTTGGTGGTCAGCTGGGTTATTATTCATTCCTTTTCTTCAAGCCCAGATGATTTTTCTATTCTTGTTCCTCCTTTTCCTGATGTCGAGTATGCCAAAGGATGGTGTGTTCTATTTTTTTGTTGGTTTTGTGGCTTTTTCCTTGGTTCGACAGTCTGTTTCTTTTATATAGGTGAAGATTGATCCTATGGAGGTAGATTCCTCTTCTATCAAGGTGAAGATGGGTGTTGTGGGTTTGGTTGGAAGCTCCCTACTCTATTTTCTCAACTAATGTCCCTATTGAGGTGGATTTTTTTATTGCTGGTGAGCTCTAGGTTCAATGGAAAAGGTGTTCATGCGATCCTCTCCAATAGAGGGGAGCTCTTTCCTTTAGTCATGGAGACTAAGTTGGCTTCTTGGTTTGTCATGTACTCTAAGGGGAGATTTTCTTCCTTGGTGTTGCCTGGTATTTCTTGTATTGAGGTTGAGAATTTGGTTGGTTTGATTGTTTTGATTGTAATTTTTTTCCCCTCTTCTTCATGGCTTAGTGTTGTTGTTACTAGGAAAATGGTTTGTTGTATCTTGGCTGCATTATTGCCTAACTATTTCAAGTGGTTTCTATTAGTTTCTTGGGTTCAAAGTCCCTATTAAATCTTGGTTGTAGAGGGTTTTAGGTTCCCTTCAAAACTTTTTTTCTACATCATGAGTAGTCTTGTGAACTTTTTAGGTTGGTTGCTGTTGTTGGGTTGATGATTGTATACACTCTATTTGTTTGCATCTTTCTGTTGTCAGGGTTGTAGGTCCCTTAAAAACCTTCTTGTAAAGGGCTTCAGGTCCCTTCAAAACCTACTTTTCCCCTAATAAAAAAAATCATTCCAAAATTGAAGCATATATTGTTGCATCTTGATAAAATTGGTTGTCATTGATGTTAAAAGTGTGCTGAAGATTATATATGTTCCAAAGATGGTTGATGTGTAGAGATATAAAATGGTGCAAGTTAGGATTACAATGTATGTAATCAAATGGTTTCCTAAGTATGATGTGGAGGTGGGTACACATCTTCTAATATGTTTTTTGTATTCCTAAATTGATAAATTTGTAGTTTGGTGTACCACACTTAGTATAAAGTTGAAAAAGTTTTTTCTAAGGATTTCACTATATATATCCTAAGACAAAGACATAGTGTTTTGGTCTGTATCCTTTTGTAGAGAAAGATTTAGTCTCATGGTTTAGAAGATAAGTAAATAGAGATGTGAAGGTGTTATATCAAAGATCTCAATTCATTACACCTTCTACAGTGAAAGATAAAAGTGACAAAGTTTTGCTCTGTGCTCTAACAGTGCAAAGTGGTGATGAAGGCTTATTGGAATGCTTCACATTCTTCTAGATGTGATTTTTTGGCCATGCAATTTTGAGGACATGCTTAGTGATTTCCAATACATTCTATATTGAAGATTCAAGTGGCTTGGTGCTTTTCATGTTCGATTATTCAATGACAGATGTTATAGTTGGTTCCAAATGCCTATCCTTCATCAAAACATATGTTTGTTTGATTGTTCCAATAGAAGATTGTATAAATCAATGTTATGAGTTTTTGTGGACACTCTACATGTTTCCTAGTATCTCAGGTTTGAATTTCTTGAAGATCCTTCTTGTTTTGAGTACCACACAAAGTTTTTAATTTAGTTTGTGAAGTTATGTTGTTGTTGAGGTCGACTAGGGTATGTTGGTGATGTGTGCCACTAAATCATGATGGAAGAAAAAATTAAGAAGTTTTTGTAGATGTTGTATGATTCATGCCAACTCATTTGGGTGAATTATAAATAATGTTTTATCATTTATGTATACCACCAATGAAGATGTAGGCCGACATGCTGCAAGTTTCATAATTTCTTATTTTTGGATGACTGAATTTGTATTTTGCAAGCGTGCAGATAATATATATAGAATATCAAATATGTGAAGAGTATGAGAGAGGTGTGAAAAGATGCATGAGTGCATGAGCAACGCGTGATAAGATCTAATATAGAATTAATATCAAAATTGATGACTATTAATGGTTGAAGGCATAAATCAGTCATATTTCAGTTGTTCCTTCTTTCAATTAGGGAGTAGTAGCTTCCTTGGGTTTCACCCCCTAAAAAAAGTCAGGGAGTAGTTGCTTCCTTGGGTTGCAACCCAAAATCAAATTGTAAACTATTATTTACTTGTGAGGTTGGATTAGGATAGTAGCTCCTAGCAACATTTCTCACTGTGGTTTTTCCCCTATGGTGTTTTCCACATAAATAAGGTGTTATTCATGTTTTTGTGTGATTTCTTGTCTTCTCTCTTGTTTTGATTAAGTGGATGAATTCTTAATTAGTATAAATTAACTTCAAAAACTTATTTTTTTGGGATTGAATTTCAAGCATAATGATTCACCCCCCTCTCAGTATTTTGGTGTGTTCAAAACTTGGTATCAGAGCAAGGTTTCTTGATATTGCCTAACAATAGAGGTATATCCTATATTGGAACACGTGGAGAATAAAGTAGTATCCAAGAAGAAGTGATCTCAAGAAAAATATTTCATACTCTAGAAGGAGGATGATGAATATGAATTTGAATTCAATAAAGAATATTGTCTAGTTGATTATGAAGGAGAGCTCATTTATGCTCCAAATGATCCAAATGAAGAAAGTGAAAAGAATGAAGAGCTTTAGCTCCAAATTGAAAAATCACAAAAAAAATTGACAAGTTGAAAGTTCAAGTTTAAGAAGGAAAAATAATTGAAGAGTGTATGCATATCAAGCTCGTTGAAAAACTACTGAATGTTCAAATCTTGAAGAAGATATTATTTCCCAGAGGAAAGAACTGGAAAAAGTAAAAGAACAAATTGACAAAGGTCTGAAGCTAAAAGGAGTTTCTAAAATTCTTGATGAATTAACAAACTCTCAAAATCCATCAAAATAAAAGTATAGTCTTGGTTTTGAAAAAGGAAAAATTCTTATAATCAGTTCATCTACAAACCTATATGATAATTTAAAAGCAGAAAGAAAGTTTGAAATAATGGAGGAGAAATCTTGCACTAAATAACCTAAGAAGATACCCTCCAAAGATGCAAATACAAATAAAGATAGAAAGAAAGAAGGTGGGTTCATTCTTGTTTGGAGACAAAGAATATTCAAAGGTCCTCCACCTACTAGACAACATGCCCCTACTAGGTTTACTCAATATTTTCAAGGTTATTGGTATTCTTGTAATAAATTTTGGAATAAGGTTGTTGATTATAGATCTAGGAAAAAAAGGAATGATTACATGGGTAGAATATCATTTGTGCCTCAAAGATATGATGTTGTTTCATTTCATGGATATTGCTATGCATGAAACAATTTCGGTCATAAGGCTACAGAGTGCAAAATTGAAGCTAAGAGGAACAACTTTGTTTTGAAGCACAACATTGTGTGCTACAATTGCAATAAGGTTGGGCATAAAGAAAAGTTTTGTATAAGTAGTTTTCTGAAGCCAACTGTTCAGAACCAGAAGAAGGATGAAACCCTAAGTACACAAAGGAAGGGAGACACAAAAGTTTGGAAAGAGAAGCATGGTCAAGAATGTTGGTATGTGGTGACTGATCATGCTATACTATATAGGCCATGGTATACTGTACACCCCAACATGTATCTTTGCTGGGGTCCGGGGCTGGGCTGGGCCCCAGGCGGGGGTGGTAGCCCCTGAGAAAAAAATTCCTCCTACTTTTTCACGTCATCACTAAAAAAGGGAAAAATCAACAAAAAAAGAAAAATCCAATTTTGTAGAACCCAAAATCTGGAAGCTTCTAAGCTTGTTAAAAAGGGGTTCAGATGGGGGTTAAAGTATGATGAAAAACGTGATTATTCGCAATATTGTAATAGGTTTTTTGTACTGGATAATAAAATCATTGGATGGCTGCAGTTTGGTGGATGTAGCTCGGATTGGGTGAACCACATTAAATTCTCTGTGTTATAATTTATTATGTGTGTTTTAGTTTCTTTGTTTATTAATTAAATTTGCATTTAATTGTTAGATATCTGCCATTTCTAACCCTAACAAAGAAAATGAGAAAAAGGATCATACTATGCTTGTGCATTCTACACAAGATCCTCTGAAAAAATAAGATAGAAAATTATCTTTGGGGGAGATGTCATTTGAAAATCCTTTAGCCCCTTGAACAGGATAAAGTGCTAAATATTTCAACATTGAAGATGATTTGGATCAATTCCTTTGGTGTGTAGACCTGTTGAGCAAGATTGAACCTTTTGATGAAGGTTCCAGAGAAAAGGAATGATGTGCAGAGGTGTGTTGAGCATCCTTGCATCCCTATGATGAAATAGAGAAATGTGGTAGAAGTTTTACCTAACAAGTGCAAATGCATTTATGGAAAAAAGTTAGGGAAAATGAAAGGCTTTTATGTTTCATTTGAACATTTTTTTCTCATTTGCAATCTAATGCATTTGTGTTTGGGAGTAGAGAAGAGTGTCTAGGTTTTCAAGCAAAGCCTAGATATGGATTTTGAAGTTTTTAGAAGGAAAAACAATGATAACACCTCGGGTGCTTGATGTTGTGGAGAAACCCAGGCCAAAATACAAGAAGTTTCCATTCAAGGTGACAAAGGTTGATAAATATGGCACTTTTTCAAAATTTCTTGTGAGTGTGGTATACTTTGAAGATGTAAGAATTTGCATCCATGCCCTATTGAATAAGATTGAAAACACTTCATCTTTTGAAGTGGTCCAACTTGGACTCTTGGGTGATAATGAAGTTTATAAGCTTGAGTATGCAAATGTGGGAGTGAAAGGATTGGACATCTAGAAATATTTTCTAGACTTCTTCGACTGCAAAGAATGGGTAAAAATTATCCTTAGTCACATTCATGAAGAATTTATTTGGTTGGAAAAACCCTACATTTTCACAAAAGAAGCAATTAGGGCGGCTACTATTTTTTGTGCCTCCAAAAAAGTCTCGATGTTAAAATCTATCAAAAATGAAAGGGTTATGAAGCTTATTAGAGCTAAGTTTGATAAAAGAACCATAATTGTAAAATATATCATTGAATTTGGAGTCTAGTATGCCTCTATGGGGATTGCATATATGATTTTCTTCACAAATAGAGGAGGGTTTTGCACTACCACTACAATTCATACTGCTCCTCAGATGGTGAAGGAAGGTTTCGATTTTGACCTTTGTGAATTGTTGAGTGAGCAACTGATGAATAACTTGAGGAGGACAAAGGAAAATGGTTAAAATTTTAGGTTTGGATCTTTAATCATTTTCCCTACATTCTTATTCCTAAATTAATTACCTAATTTAAGGGTCAAATATGGGATAAGTTTTCTCTGGTAGCTGCATAAATTAAGAAACATATAAAAATTTTCCAAGTTAATAAAGCATACAACACATTTTATTGGAGATTATTTAAGAATTCAAAAGTTGAGATGCAAAGTAGAGAGAGGATACCCTCTAATTTGGTCTAGAAATATGAGAATGAAGTGACATTCATGGTGGAAAAGGATCCTTGCTACATAGTTGTAGAGCCTCTAATCTCATGGATTCCTAAATTACCCTATGAGGTTGCTCCTGAATATGTACAAGGTTATGTGGATATTCTACTATCAAATCCAAAGGATCCTAAAGCAAAAATATTTGGCACATATAAAGAGATAAAGGACAAAATGCATAAGAAAAATGCAGAGGAGCATTTTGAAAAACACAAGGATGAGCTTCACAAGAAATGGGGTCTTCATCCAAAGACTACATCTGATGCCCTTGTAGGGAGTTCCAAAGATAAATATATCCCTCTAGAAGCCAACAAAGAGCCTAGAAGGTCTGGTAGATCCACTTATGTTGCTGCTTCTTCTCTACAACCCTCTAGATCTACACAGTCAATTGGTGGAAGAAGAAAAGCTACATCTATAACCCCTCTAGAGAACAAGGCCACTAAAGCTATGCATAAAAGGCCTAAGAAAAAGGCTAAAAGGAAGAAGTTAGATGAGGAAGATCTTGACGAGGAGGAAGAAGCTGGAGATAAAGGAATCTCCTTATAGAAAAAGAAATGAGTAGAGTAGACTCCTCCAGTTACACATGATCCTCTTGATTTTGGTGCCATTTTGAATGGAATTGTTAACTTTGGTTTGTTGAATAATACAATGGAGTTGTTATCTACCAAAATTGCACCCTTATCAAGTTGCAAAACTTGATATTTCAGAGAAACATGGGAACTTTTCTAGGTTGTGGGTCACCTAAAAAATGGAAAAGAACCTCCGGAGAAGGCCGGCTTCCTTTGTGTTATCACCTAACTACTAATCTTTGTAAGGAAAAGGGAGAAGGAGGAAAAGGGAGGATGAAAATTAAAACCTATGGCGATACACCAAATTGACAAGAGCAATGAGACACTCAGGTTACACTTGAATACTGATGATGGATATGGAACTACATAACAAGTTTATGTAGATTATGCATAAGTATTTCACAAACAGGTTTGACATGCGCACACTTTTAAGAAGGAAAATAAATTTTTCACAAATTAAAAGTTCATGTGATATTCAGTAAAACACAATTTGTAACCTACATAATACTACTTTTGCAAAGAAAGGCATGCTAACATGAGACAAAGCTATAAGGAAAAAGAAAGATTTCATGAAGTAGCTTGATCAATCACCTGAAAATGCACAATATTTTGCAAGAACCATAAGGAAAATTGAATCATCAATGGTAACCAAGGTAAATTCTATATATCATGCTCCAAATGAGTTACAAAAGTTTGCTAATCTGAGAAAGGACTTCCAAAGTCACAAACTTCTGAAAAGCATAAGAAGAACTCCCTCCAAAATGAGGCAAAAATGCCATATATACAACAAAACTCAAAAGTGTCGGCCTCTGCCCTAGGGTTTACAAAAAATGAGTCAGTGACAAAAGGGTCAGCCCTCTTTGGAATAAAGTTAATGCATTCAATGTGCATCCCCCGTGTCCATGTCAGTGAAGGATCGCCCTTAGGAGTAGCCCTTAGATTTTTGGAAACCATCGCATTAACTTCTGGCCTTCGTGTCCACCCTTGAGATTTTCATTAGAGCCGCTTTGAATGAGCTGCAACATTATCATAAATTTTGATCCACCTTTGCTAGTAGACATCACAACTGTCATTGTGACTCATGACCTTTTCCCCTTCAAATTTCTTCTTGTTCCAGATCTTCCTGCAAGTTGACCTCCTTCGAGAAGTAGCATCAGGCACCCTTTGAACTGAATTCACATGCCCTGATCATCCATCAAACCAAAGTCGATCCATTTTGCTTATGCTCTATTGATCTTCCTCACAAGAATAGCCACAATAGTCCAATTGCCACTAATTCGCCTTCAGCTTCCTCTGATTGGTTGAACAGACACCATGTAATATTTCCAGGCAGTCAAAAGTCATTCAAATAGAATCGCATGTCGGCGAGACAATAACCGTGTCTCCCCGATGTGATTATACTTCATAGCAGCAATCGACATAGCTTAGAACTGTTAGCAAGAGGTCATACTGAGCTACAAAAGTTATATCGATATCCAAAATTATCGGCGAGATAATCGCTATCGGCTAGACATTATAGTGAGTCCTCAAGAATCATATCGCTATGCTCCTCCGTTGGAAAAACACCCGCACTCGGTAAGACATCATTCAGTCGGCAGGAGGTCATAGCGGGTTCCCATTAGTCACACCGAAGATTGAAACCATCGGCGAGACTCTTCAGTCCACAAGACCTCATATCGAAAACAAACCATTCGGCCAGGAGTCTTACCGATATCCATACACCCTTTCGGCAAGACCACCATGAGTCAGTGAGACATTACCCCGAAGGCAATCCCTCTTTCGGCGAGACTCCCGCGAGTCGGCCAAACTTCTCCTCGATGCCAGCCATTTTGGCGAGACTCCCATGTATTGGTGAGACCTTACACTGAAGGCACCATCCTTCGATGAGACTGCGATTGGGTCGACAAGACATCCCACTGAGCCCTTCATCTTTCGGCAAGCTCGGACCATTTCGGGGAGACCACCTTCGGTCGGCAAGACTTCACACTGACGCTAACCTCTCTCAGCGAGACTCCCACTAGTTGGGAAGACATCACACCGAATCCCCTTCTGTCAGCGAGACCATGATCGTTCGGTCAGACTTTACACCGAAGGAAATCCCTTTTGGCGAGACCTCACCCCGTTGGTGAGACACTTCACCGAAGGCACAACCTTTGGCCAAGACTTCCATTTGTCAGCAGGACATCTCCCCGAGCGCAGATTCCTTCCCCGACGCAACTTCATTTTGGTGAGACTCCCCTCAGTCAGCAAGACATTATGTCGATCTCATTCCATTCGGCCCGGAGTCTCCCCGATGCTACAATCTTGTGAACCATTGTCGGCAAGACCTCCCAAGCGGGGAGATATATAAAAACTCATGGCGACCGAAATGTCTTGGCGACCTGGGTATCTCAAATGAATATAACACAACAGCCAGTCAGAAAGACATTTGGCTGGTCTCAGTGACTTTATTCTCTAAGGATTTTTGTGCCAGATCTGATTGAGGCATGCTTTCCAACAGAATTCCTTGTGAAATAGCATCAGATGTATGATTTAACCCTGCGAAACAATGCCTCCATTAGTTCTCAAATGCATCAGATGAAGACCTTCCCAATGATAACCGAACACCTGTACACTGGGCTCAACCCTTATGGGAGCCACATTTAATCCACGTGCCGAATTTAAAACATAATTTTCCCCTGCAGCCTGCTTGATTGAGCACGCGGGTGAAAATCGGGTAACAGGAGTTACATTTGGATTTTCCTTCAAAAGATAATAAGACCATTCAAAATGCTGTCATTAAGTATATGCTCAAGCAAAACATATATTTCAGTGACATTGTTGATAAAGCTCTGGAAATCCTACAATAGGCTTTGAGATAGATAAGAGAAAGTTCTATCAAAGTAGATGAAGAGATGAAAGGATAAGATAGTCTGGAAATAATAAAAATTGCTTTGCTCAAAGAGAAGAATATATCTTCTAATGAGTATGGATGATGAAGTGAAAAATAAGATTCAAAATGAAACATAAGAAGTCACTAAGTATATTATTGAAGAAATGACAACTAAAGCTGATATGGGTACACAAGGGCCTCCGAAAGAGCATACAATTGTTAATAGGCCCCCTCTGAAAGATACAAATGAGAAAGTAGTCTTTGACCAACAAAAAAAAAGTTGTTTCTGGTCAACAAGAAGGAGAAGGTATCTTTGGTTTGCAAGAAAAGCAAAATGAATCAGGTATGGAGATGGAGAAAGAAAAGGAGAAAGAGAAAGAAGACAAGGAGAAGGAGAAATAAGAAGAAAGGGAGAAGGAGAAAGAAAAGAAGGAGAAGGAGAAGGATGTTGGAGAAGGGAGTTTAGATAAGACATATTCCTACCTAGTGGATTCAATAAAGGATGTTTTGGCTCAGGAAATGTAGATACAACCAGTGGTATCTCCTCAATTGCTTCATATTCCTACATTTGATGGACGAGTCAATTTTTTTGGAATGTCTTGATTGCATAAGATGAAACTTGGAGATATACTCCACTCCATTGCAAGAAAAGAACTGCTACAACATGTGGAGAGTGCAGGAGTCTTGGAAGAAGCAATGGAAGTGATAGAAGAGAAGCTCTCGGAAGCTAAAAGAGATTCTTCATTGTCTCCCACACAATAGATGAAGCAATTAATGGAGTATTTTGAGACTTATTTATCCCATCTAGAGAAGAAGGTAGAACAAAAGATGAATGAAAAGAGATTGAATGTGACTTTGGGAAGTGTGAAAATGCATTGACCAAGTTGCAATCATGTATAAAGGATATTTAGAAAAACTTGGAGGAATCTAAGGTTTTATATGTTTTCTATTTGAAGTGGCCAAAAACTAAGAGTATTAAGGATCAGATTAGAGCAATTGAAATGTAGATCACTAATGTGGCCACAACATATGATCTGATATAAGATAGTGATGGTGCCATAAGGGCACAAGTAAAAAGTTTACACTAAAAAATACAACAATTACAAGATCAAAGGGAGCAATTCAAAATTCAAGTGAAACAATTGAGAGAATTAGTGAGCCTAAGGTTGGATTCACTCATTGGACTCCTGATAGAAGCAAATGGTGTGGTACTAAAATACAAGGCACCATCTTCTTTGGAAGATGCATAAGGTACATTTATGTAGTTGATTTTTCATGTCCAGACCCTAATTGCAACTAAGGAGCAATGGGATAGTAGCCTAGTTTAGCTCAAGAATATTTACAACATTTTTCCATCCAAGTGAGTTGTGTTTTTTTTTGGTGTAAAATATATTTATTTTTGTTACTGTGTATATATGCAGAGTAGATATATAGATAATTTTGTTGATGAAGTAATCCAACTTCATCCCAGAGGGAGTAAAATTTGTATAGATTAAGGGGGAGCTTGTAGAGTTTTTCTTGTATAGAGAAAATTTTGTTACCCTTTTCCCTTGATGTCAAAGGGGGGGAGAGAAATGTGCATATAAGGGGGAGTGTTTATGAACATGTATTTTTGTTTTTCCATCAATGAAAAAGGGGGATATTGTTGCATCTTGATAATATTGGTTGTCATTGATGTCAAAAGTGTGTTAAAGATTGTATATGCTCTAGAGATGGTTGATGTGCAGAGATATAAAATGGTGTAAGTTAGCATTATAGTGCATGTAATTAGTTTGCTTCCTAAGTATGATGTGGAGGTTGGTACACATGTTTTATTTTTTAATATGCCTACATTGATATCTTTCTAGTTTGGTGTATTTCACTTAGTATAAAGTTACAAATTTTTTGTATAAGGCTTTCACAATATATATCCTAAGACAACAACACAATGTTTCAGTTCACATCCTTTTGTAGAGAAAGATTTAGTCTTGCAGTTTAGAAGATAAGTAAATGAAGATGTGAAGGTGTTATATCCAAGATCTCAAGTCATTACACCTTCTGCAATCAAAGATAAAAGTGACAGAGTTTCAGACTGTGCTCTAGTAGTGCAAAGTTGTGATGAAGGCTTGTTGGAATGATTTGCATTCCTTTGAATGTGATGTTTTGGCCATGAATTTTTGAGGACATGTTTAGTGATATCCAATGCATGCTATATTGAGGATTCAAGTGGTTTGGTGATCTAAAAGTTCAATTATTCAATGAAAAAATGTTACAGTTGGTTCCAGATGCCTATCCTTCATTAGAACATGTGTTTGTTTGATTGTGCCAATAGAAGATTGTACAAATCAATGGTATGAGTTTGTGTGGACACTCTACATGTTTCCTAGTATCTCAGGTTTGAAGTGCATGGAGATCCTTCTTGTTTCTTGTACCACACAAAGTTTTCAATTTAGTTTGTGAAGTTATGTTGTTGCTGAGGTCGACTAGGGTATGTTGGTGATGTGCGCCACTAATTCAAGATTGAATTTTTTTTAAGAAGTTTTTGTAGATGTTGTATGATTCATTCCAAATCATGAGGGTAAATTGTAAATAATGTTTTATCATTTATGTATATTTCCAATGATGATGTAGGCTGACATGCTACAAGTTTCATAATGTCCTATTTTTGGCCAACTAAATTTATATTTTTCAAGCGTGTGGATGATATATATAGAATATCAAAGATGTAAAGTGTATGAGAGAGGTGTGTGAAGATGTATGAGTGCATGAGAAAAGTATGATAAGATCCACTACATATCAAATGTACAGAATCAACGACTATTAGTGGTTGAAGCCATAAATCAATCATATTTTAGTTGTTCCTTCTTTCAATTAGGGAGTAGTAGCTTCCTTGGGTTTCAACCACTAAAAAAAAGCCAAGGAGTAGTTTATTCCTTGGGTTGTAGCCCAAAATCAAATTATCAACTGTTATTTACTTGTGAGGCTAGATTAGGATAGTAGCTCCTAGCAACATTTCTCACTGTGGTTTTTCCCTTGTGAGGTTTTCCACGTAAATTTGGTGATATATGTGTTCTTGTGTGATTTCTTGTCTTCTCTCTTATTTTGATTAAGTGTATGAATGCTTAATTGGCATAACTTAACTTTATCAATAGTTATTTGGTATTGGGTTTTAAAGCATACTGATTCACCCCCCTTCTCAGTATTCTGGTGTGTTCAACATAAATATCAATTTCAAGTGCTTCAAGTTAAAAAGTTGGAAGTTATTGCCCCTTTTATTTCTACAAAAGTGACACAACTTACTGCTTTCACTCTACTCCCCCAAAGACTCTTAGGTACAAGTAATGATTGGTATAGCCCCGACTTCCAATTCTTAGGCCTACTTTACACAATTGAAATATATGAATGGACTTTGTAACATCCATATGTAAATATGGCCAACATACATACTACTAGATATAATGAACTATTTTATTAATCTTGGAATTTCCAATAACATGTGATGCTTGTGTCTCTCTCATGAGAAGTTTTTTATGCTCCTTTAGTAAAAAAATCTACCCACCTTGTAGAGAAGTCTTTGAGCATAATAGTCTTCATGAGGTTCAAACCCTACACTTTTACCACTTTATAAGGTTTGATATACCTTTTTGAAATCTAAATAATTCTCATAATCTTTTGCATACCTATATTTTACAAAAGGTTCCAACAATGACAAACTACTCATCATAGATAGAAGATGTGACGTAAAGATCATATCTACTAGATTGTTTGTGACACCATGCTTATATTTAACATTAGCATGGAAATTTTCAAGGAATCCCATCCACTTTTAATTCCTTTCAACTACTACTACATTTTTTCTTGTAATTACCACAAGGGCATATGGATAATATTCACCATAATATCTTTTCCCATGATGTATTATTCCCATTTCTTAATTGCTAAAACTAAAACATCATTTTTTTTAATCATAGGCACTATAATTGAACATAAACCCCCTTATCAACTCAGGATGATAGAAAATAAACCTACTTACAAAATTACAACACCCATGGAATAATAAATTTCATCTATCTCTACCTCGATAAGTTTGTTGCAACCACATATGAGAAGTTCTTGATAGAACTCATGGCGTTTTTTGCAACACCAAAAAAGCTTCTAGTTTTTCTCATTATAGTGAGCTTGGGATGATTAATAATAGCCTCCAATTTAGAAGGATAAATACATATATCTCTGTTACCCACTAAATTACCAAGGTATACCAATGACGAATTGGCATACTGGTACTTCTTTGCATTTAATAAAATATTACTCCCTTAAAATCTCAAACAAGTTCTCTTTCTAATACCTACAGAAACTTATCATATCATCTAAGTAAACAATAACACAAGAATCAATTAGAGGCCCAAATGCCATGTGCATGAGATCCATGAAGGTGGTTGGAGCACAACCCAAATGGAAGAACCAACCACTCAAAGATACCTTGCCATGTATTGAAGGTCATTTTGCACACATATTCTATTATTATTAGTTGGTGACATCCAAAGTTTATGCCAAAATTTGTGAATTACTAAACATGTTTCGTAGATAATCTAGATGGGGCAATGCATACCTTTTTTTATGGTTTATCTTACTCAAAAACCTATAGTCAATATGCATGCTTCATTTCCCATCCTTCTTGGGAATTACAATAATGGGATCTCAATGAGGAGACATACTAGGTATGATCACTCATTACACCAAAAGCTTCACAAGTTTCTCCTTAACCTCTTATACTTCAATAACAATTATTTTTATACAACCCAAGATCAAGAAATGGATAAACTAGTAGAAGTTGGATTTCATGTGTAATAGCTCTTTTTGTGGGAATCCCCTTGGGTTCCATAAATAAATCAACAAACCCACTCACTAAATTATTTAATCCTCATTATAATTCATTAATATGAAACCCTTGTAAACATCTTATAATATCTCCACTTTGTTCCCAGTTGAATATCAACAAGATCAATACAAAATGCCACTATAATTGATCAAACACTTGATTTTGGAAGTTCTTACCATGGTGACATTAGCCTTCTTTTATGTGGTGTTAAATATGAAAGAATCCCTATTTAGGATTAGTCTATATTTTTTATACCTCTTAAAATATATATCATCTTGCATATATAAGTAGGGACATCCATAAATTACTAAACGTGAAACCACATCAAATAGTAATTCATGAGGATGACACTTTCTCATGAGGATGGAAAGTTGGTTTTAGCGGTGGCACTTCTGTTGGGTACCCAAACCAATCACTATGTTGAAGCTGTAGCTGCTTATAATGATATACAAATTTCTTATAATGGTATACAAATTTCCTATGATAGAGGTTATAAGAAGGCGTGGGTCGAGGGTGATTCAATAGATATTATAAGATGTCTTAACAATAATCACCCCCTAGTTGGTCTATTGACACCTTAATCTTTAACTCCCTATTTATACTCAATTAAATTGATAACATAAGTATCACTCATATCCTTCGTGAGGGAAATTATTTGGTGGAATTCTTTGCTAATGAAGTTGTGAGAAGGGAATCTCTTAAAATGTGGGACATGTACTCTTATATACCCATCAAATCTCTTACCGTTCTTAATAATGATAACACCATAGATAATGAGAAAATAACTCACTCAAGCCTTGTCCACTAGCTTGTTCCAATGTTATGTTTATATGGAGTTAATTAAACACTTCCACTAGATTGAGAAAATTAAGTAATACTCATAAAACCCAAATTTATCACTAAAATAATCTTCTTTGATGCAACTTGATCCATTGACACTAGGTTCAAAATCCTAGTGGTCAACAATTTGTGGATTCTATGCTTTCCCAATATTAAACTCTCAAGCATCATTTTACCCACTGATTTTGCATAAAAAATATTAATATATGCTCAATTTAATCAACATATAAAAGAAATAGTAAAATATGAATTACACATAATGCAAGAACATGTGGAAACTAAGCTCATTAAGAGAAAACCCTTAAATGGGGAAAAAATTCCAAGAAGGTATGCTATCAATATCCCATCATTGGCTTAGGCATCAATACACAAGGTTTAAATTTCCATAATCCCTAATTCAATCCATTACAATAAATTCCAATCTCCTTCGCCCCTACTTTACCCCTACAACAATGGAAATCTTGAAAATATTCAATAAATATTACGAAACATTACCAATATGAGAGGCCTTACAAATAGTCGACTTATCCAAAATGAATTTTATAATATTTAAAGCAGCCTCATATCCTCCATTATTACAAAAATGAGAAAAATAATGCTCTAAATTTCATTTTAACTTAAAAATCCCTTCACATTTTACTCATTGTATTTTTTTTTTTTTTTTTGTGAAGCTAGTAGTTCTATCAAAACCATCCCTATTGCTAGTGGTATTTTTTCAACTCTCATGTTTCCACCTTGAGATTAGATGTGCCTGTGGTATTTTGGCATCAATAGTTTTATGTGCCCGTGTTTGAAGAAACATGATGCCAACATGGAAGATCTATGTGGAGCATAGAGAAGCCTCAAGGTAGTTGCATTCCTCCAAGTGGTATTTAATTGCAACAACAAAAAGCAAGTAATATTTGTTGGTGGATAAAGATAGATTAGAGGAAAAAGAAAAGAAAAAAAGAGCAGCTCATAAATCTAGGGAAAGGAGGAGTTTCATATTCATCAAATTCAAATGCAGAAATACTTTATTTATATAATTACCAATTGCTTGACAAAGAATACATGTTGCATTTTGTAAGGTGAAGATTAATTCCAAAGATGGAAAAAGAAAGGCGTAGATTTTTTTATTCCTATATGAGAGGCGTTCATAAATGTCATTTTAGTAGAGAAAGTGCTTGCAAACATTGTTGTCTGGCAAGAAATTTGGGTATCTTCTTTCATTACTTGGGGCAATTTCCATGACATTGTTTTTTTTTTTTGAGAAATAAGGATAAGATAATGTTTAATTGCAATATGTTATCAAACGTATATATTTTTTTGAGGTTATCGACATTATATTTCATAATTTTTTTGAAGATTGTAATGATGTATATGGTCAGTAAGGACTAATTAAATGATTGGAGGTTGGAGGCATTAGAGGTAGGAGGTATTTTATCATCTTGAACTAGCTTCTTGCTCAAAGATGATACATTGCATGCGAAGCATCGTTTTACATTTGCATCCCTTCATGGAGCAAGGGAGGCTTGACATTTGTGGAAAAACTTGTGGGTATAGTTAATGTATCTATATTGGTTTAGGTTCTTTTGTATAATAGAAGAGAAATTATTTCCCACAACACTAGAGGAGGAATATTGACACACTTAGAGGCAATGTAGACCCTCAAAGGAGAGTTGTTCTCTCATTGTGCATGGAGGATGGGGATATTTTATTTTATCTCATGTTGTATAGATGTTTTGCAAGTTTGAGAGTCAAGAGATCAACTAATTGAGTTAGTTTGGTGTTTCCTAGGTGGGTGAGGAGAATTGGTGGAGGTGCATCATCAAACTTTCTAGAAAGGTTGTTGTATTCAACTCTTGTAATATTTTTTCCTTTGCTCATATTGATGTAATTGTGGGGTGTTGTTATATTACATCAATAATTTAGCATAGGTTAAATAACTATGTAATAAATTAGAATGCTGGTAAATAATAAATAAATATATATTAGTTAGATAATAGTTAGTCTTGGGAGTTACTTTCTTGTAAGTCATTATGGGTAGTTGGTAGGGGAAATAAAGGCTTTACAAAACCATATTTATTGCAATGTAAAATCATTTGAGAATATTATAGATATCATCTTATTTTGTTATGCAATGATATCTTTTTATATTTTCTTGTCATTTTCACATGATTCATATGCTTATAATGATTATATCTTATGATATAATGATTGTCTTTTTCTTACATCTCATACTTAGTTGTGTGCATATTTAATTGATCCTATCTTATGATGTTTACACATTTACTTATGTTTAAATTCCTCATATCTTATGATCTCATGCTTATGTTTCAATCCTTATGGTTATATGTTTCTATCCTATGATCACATGTTTATGGTGAATAAAAATGATTATATATTATGCTTACAATTTTTTACATGGTCTTACCAAGAATATATGATTATCATCACTTGATTGTTGTTGTGTAAGGGGGAAATCGACAGATGTGAAAGGATCAAAATGAATGAATGGGAACTAATCTAAACAAACAAAAAGACGATTCATGCCCATTACTCATGAAATGAAACTACAAAATCAACGAATTCAAGAACATAATTGAAACAAAACAATAACAATGAACTTAAGACAATGTAGCTTTACCATCCCATGTCGGAGTGTGTTTGCGAAGATGTTGGATTGTTTGTATCAGTATCAATGTGGAGCCTCCATTGTGCGTAGCAAAAGCTTCAAGAATGTGCAATGTCATTAATCGAAGATGTGTGTGAAAAGATGTCAAAAGGTCGATTATGATTTCTGCATTACTTCGTCATGCAAATGATGTTGATTCTCAGATCATTTTTGAGGAAGAAGATGGTTGTTATATAGAATTTGTGTTTCGAAATGAATGCTCAAGATCGCGTAGTAGAATATCTTGATCAATAGTTGAAAGATGTTGAGAGGAAATAGATAGGAATACTCAGTGCATTTTGATTATGTAATTGGTGTGATTGAAGAAATCAATTTGAGTGTTTAGTGGAATTGAGGAAATAGATTGAATAATCTATGGAATTGAATAATAGATTGATCTATTAGGAAATAGATGGATTAGTCATCCAATCAAATTGAGCAATCGAGGGATCATAATCTACTCAATCATAAAAGTGGGTGAGGATAATTAATTAATTGATTTAATTAATTAATATTTTTGAGTTGAACGTGCAGATCAAGTTTGACTTTCACAAACAAAGTTGTATTTGTTTTATTTGATTTTTGAATGATGTTTTGAATAATTTATTTAATTATTCAAGTTTAGGGGAAAGTGATTTAATTAAACTATTAAGTATTAATAATTTAATTGACTTAGGGGAATAAAGTGAATTAGCGACATAATTAAATAATTGATGTTATTTAATTAATCAGGAGGAATAAAGTTAGATTAGGACTTTATTAAATAAATGAAATTTATTTAACTGGTCAAATTTGATGAAAAAGTGAATTTATTAAATAACATCATATTATTCAATTAATAGAAGAAATTAGGGTTTTAGGACTTTATTAAATAAATGAAATTTATTTAATTCATCAAAAATGGTGAAAACGTGAATTAATTATAAATAATGTAATATTATTCAATTAATAGAGGAAATTAGGGTTTTTGGTGCAATTGATGTGGAATGTGGTGATATTCAGTGATAATGATGTCGATGATGAGAAAATGTCATTTAGGATGTGTAATAAGTGTTAGGTCATTTTTACATGTCTACAGTCGCCATCCTTGGGGAAACATTAAGAGGTTCCTTTCTTTCCCCTTATTCCATGTGATTTCATAATCATATTTTATTCTCTTACGCATGCATG
>VDFB02271358.1:1030404596-1030434018 GCA_007258455.2 Sequoia sempervirens | reverse complement strand
TTTTTGTCCTCTCATCCCTTGTAAGCGACCAATTTGAAGGGAATATAATATTAGTAATGTTCTTTAATGACTATGATTATAGTGAAAACTTCATGCTCTTCATTACTTTGTGCCGATTAGAGCATATGCTTATTTTATGGCTCTTATAGTAGCTAACAAATTTGGACCTTACCATGCCAAATGAATATCACTTTATTTTTATTATTCCCATGTGTCTAAATAATATTTGTTTGACCATAACCAATGGATATGGATCCCAATTCCCACTAGATAATTCTTTTTACTTTTACCTTTTTGATTGTTAACATTGTTGAGTAACTATATATTTTGTGCATATTTTAAATTAATGTCAAATGTTATTCAATTAAATTTTTATCCTTATAGGTTATCAAATGGAGCACTTGTAACAAGAAGTATGCATGGAATCACCATCCTTATCTACATCCTTTTCCTTAGTTTCTATTTTTCTTTCTTTTCATAATGACTACTTGTTTACTTTTACATCCATATCATAACAGTGCATATACAAGTCAAGGTGGAAGAAAAATGTAAAGTTGAAAATTATATACCTTTAATTTTTCCCATTCATTTTGGACTTTCTTTGATTTGTCTTATCCTAAATTCAAGGAATAATTTACAAGTGACATGATTCTACATAAAAAAGGGTATTTAACTAGATTCTAGCTTGGTCATATCTACACACATTGCAAGAGTCTAAACTTGAAAATTTACCCATTAATTATCCTAGATAAAGCACATGACACAAAAATGATCATAGGTCAAATCCACAACACCTAAATGACCCCTTGATTTCTAAAAC
The DNA here is from genome assembly GCA_007258455.2 of Sequoia sempervirens. NCBI lineage: Eukaryota > Viridiplantae > Streptophyta > Pinopsida > Cupressales > Cupressaceae > Sequoia > Sequoia sempervirens. The sequence continues at coordinate 1,030,433,198 of VDFB02271358.1, read as the reverse complement.
AAACTTAAATTTGGGCCTAAGATGAATCCCTTCCTACAAGTTTTTATTTGTCAACTTGAGTGTGAAATGTGTGATTTACATGCTAAGGTTTTATATAAATGGACAAACCATAATGATCATTGTGATTTTAGTTCAAAAAAAAAAAGGAATAACACATATGAATATGCATGTTTTTGTCAACATTATAAGCATATTGAGATATTGCTTATCATGTATTTGATTTTGTCAAAATTAATAATTTATCTCCAAGGTATTAAATAAGGATAAGCTCCTAACCTAGCAAGCTTCAAAAGGTGTTCATCAATATCACCAATTTTGTAGACATTGACACCATACACAAGTATATTTTTTAAATCAAAATGTGAATGATTTATTTACATAATTAAGAGTCAAAATTTGAATATATAGGCATGAAGATCAATCACATAACACAATAACGTCAGAACAAAGAATGGCACAAGTAGTTTGTTAGAGCATACTAGTCCCATATTTAATTATAAAATAGTTATTTGGATCACTAGGAATAGTCTTTAGCAAAGTACTTCATTGTGACTTCTAAAGCTAATTCTTGATTTCCTCTTTTAGTATTTCAAAAAGTGTTTTTACTATGTTAGTATTGAATCACATTAGAAGATTAATTTTTTATCATTGATGTATGCATAGTACTTATATTATGCATTATTCTACATAATTGAATTAATGCCTATGGATTTTATGGATTCATTTGTGTTTTATTTATACAAATCTTCTATAAGTGGTATATATACAAAAAAAATTGTTGTGTCTATTGGGTATTCTATCATCTTGAGTTGTGTACTTGGGATATTTAATAAATAATAAGTCTTCCCTTATCCTATGACAAATAATTTATCAATATATACCATATCAAATGTGATGGACCATGCCAAATTAAAACAAGTGTTGTTCCAATGGTGGTCATAGTAGATGTGGTTAGTTGCACCTTGTTATATTGAAATAAGCATTATATCAAGGTTGTAGTAGTTGATAATGAATTCTAGGAGCTAATAATGAGCTCCCACACCCCAAGGTCACTTGAATTTTTTTTTTTTTAAATTCGACAAGAGAGTATGAAAGATAATGGCTTGCTTGACTCTTGATGCAAAAATGATACAACTTGATCAATATTGGATCAATCCCCTATAACACAAATGTACAAGAGGCCTTGCTTATATGAGCAAGGTTAGAGATAGGATTAGACAAGAGCATGACAAGTGGCTTAATCCTATAACATGAGACAACTAATATTAAATGACCTAAGGCATAAGAAGTAAATGAAATAAGATAAGATAAGATCTTATGACAACTAAGATTTCTAGAAAGATTCCTAGGACCTAAGTAAACTTAACATGTGAATAAGACCTACTAGGTGAACTAGTTAGGTAAAAAACCTTCTTCAAACCAACAAAGGCCACTCTAGCAACCACAAAGAGACATTAACAATATATCCATAAAGGTAGTTCCCAAAAATCATGTTATATAAAGGGCGTGTTAATTTTTGAAGTCTCAACAAATTATCAATGTGACACATTTTTAAATTATTTTATTTTATCAAGTGACATTTTGTCTATTAATGAAGTTGAATATCTCACAAAGAGCCCCTTAATGATAACTTTCTTTTAATGTAAAGGAACATATGCTCTAAAGGGACAAGGTTGAGCTTGTACCTAGGCATCTTTGGAAAACATAAACCTCTCACTCCGTGGTGCTAAAGAAAAAGAGGGTGATTATTCATCCACATGTGATTCTTTTTATTGATGCCAATGGGTTGTTAACATGATTCAATATTTTATACTCTCATAAAAAATAATTTTATTTATAACATCCATTTCTTTGCACATGTAAATACAAAAGGTCTACCTCAAATAGAACAAACAATTTTTTTATGAAATAAATTTATATATTATGATATAAATAATTTATAAAGTTTACCCAAAAAATATAGAATGAATATATATTTTAAATCCAGTCATTCAATGAGCCTCCTAAATAAAACAAGATTTTTTTTATACTCACTACAAGTATGAATTTATAAATTTTATTTACTTTTCCATTTTTTCAAATTTTTAAAAATAAAGAGAATACTAAAACCTAATAGTTTGCACATAGAATGATTAACATAATTATTTTATGTAGATACTAAGTTTCCAATATGTCGTGGGCTTGAACTATGAGCATATTGGAAATATAAAATATAAAATTAAGTATAATTTTTGACTTATGGGCTTGAACTTTGAACATATTGAAAACTTAATATCTGTACATAAAATTTGAACTATAAATGCACACCATAATTTTAAACTAAATAGGTGAATGGGTGAACTAAAGATTAGAACCAATCCTTAGGGATGTGTAGACATGGAATTAAATTAGGTTCAAGGAATACATATTATCGAAATATATATTGAAAATCATACGAAGAGTCAACTTCTAGAGTTTTGAGATTATTTCACATGTACCAAGTCTCATACTTGTAGAGTTTACCATGTTGGTACATGTTTACATGAATGTGTATATTTGAATATCAACCATTTTGGTGTGCTAGATGGGACGTGAAGTAAAATCTTGGATATATAGAAAATAATTTGATACAAGAATAATTAGTTTTATGAAAAAAATAATTGTGACTAGATCATTTGTAGCTACTCATCTTGGTGTCTTGGTTCCATCACCGATTTTTCCATAAAAGTAGGAACATACTACCAGTCTCACCACCACCTTTTAAAAACAAGGGGTTCCTAGGAATTTTGTTCTTTGGAAGAATGGTAGCCCTCTAGGAGGTCTAGCACCTCTAGCTAAATGGTACCCTATTCTTGCTAATACTTTGAAAGCACTAACCAAGTTCACTAGAGAGGATTTCAAGAGTCTTAAAAATCACCTTATAGATGCCACAAAAATATGTAGGTTTCATTTAGTAACTAAAAAAAATAGCTTTGAGATTACTCAAAACTTCCTTTAAAGGAAAAATTCTTGATTATTATTGATCATTGACTCCTAACTCAATAAATTCATGGGATCAGTTGGGAAAGAAATTTTTAAAAGATTCAAAGGTAGATCATTCTTCCTTACCACAAAAATAATCACCATACAAAGAGCTTTTCAAGAAGTTGTTATTTATTTTAATTTAAGGAACCATAAGATGAGATAGAATAATCATGGATGCATGCCTTCTTGTGGAAATGACATTAAAGCTCTATTTGAAATATTTCAATTCAAATAATCAACAATTATTCAATTTTTAGGTGGCTAGAGTCTTCCTGTATCTAATGATCTAGTAGTAAGAGTAGAAAATAATCTTATCAATGTTGAAGACTACCTCATAGATCCCTTATTGTTAGGAATAAAGTGTTTTAAAACAAAAAGATAACATCGAAAAAAAAAAAAAGTGTCTCAACCTTGCATGGAAATAAAAATAAAGCAAGCCAAAAATAGAAGATTTTGTGATAGGTGAAAAGCGGCTATTTTGAGAAGTATCTTTTATTTGGAGATAGAGATAAGTTTTTATTAGATGTTTCTAAAAGAAATGTTTTATCTCTAGAAGGTTCTCATATGCAATGTAATACTATATATTTGTACTTTGAGATAGTAATTTTTGAGAGAGATGTGTGAGAGTTAGTTTGCAAGTCTGTATGCTACCGGAATATTGCTGAAATTCCTCTAGAATAAGTTGAGGTGAAGAATCTTGTAAGAACTTGCATTGCAAGTGTGTTGTAATTTGTTTCAAAATTTGATAATACATTGTGCAGGTTTTGGAGTGTGGGGTTTTTCTCCCAAAAGGGTTTTCCCCATGTAAATCACTGAGCTATGGTTTTATTATTATTATGTTTATGGTATTATGTGTTTCTTGAAATCTTTGTAACATTTTATTTGAAATTTGCATAACCCTCCTCTCAAGGTTAGCATAGGAAGCGTTTCCGCACACCTTTGCTTCCTTACAAGTGGTATTAGAGCCTAGCTAGTTTTGGTTCTATTTGTTGGGTATAGGGTTTTTTGAGCTAATCAAGTTTGAGTGGGAGCTTGTGCAGAGTATTTCATATTCTGTATTGCAGGATAATAGAGATGGGGAGCACATCTGGGAGGATTGAAGTAGAGAAATTTTCTGGCATGAATTTTGAGATGTGGAAGCTGAAGATGGAAGATCTATTGATTGATCGAGATCTATGGGATGTAGTGGATGAAAATGTCCAGAGGCCTATGGATCCTATAATTTCCCCTTTTTCAGCATGATCATGGTTGATGGTGGTTAGCCTATTTCTTGGACCCTTGTGGGCTAACTGGTTTGGTTAGAGGGTTAGTGGTACTTTCTGGAGAGCTTGGTCGTTCTCATTTTCAGAGTTCTAGGATTAGCTCATTGTAGGCCTTGGCAGTTCAGGAGTTGATAGCTTCCGACGACACATGATTCTATGAAGATTTGTGGAAGTTATGCTTATTTGAGTGATTTAAGTTATTAATTAACTTAATATTTTATTATAAAGTCAAATTGACTTTATACATTTTAAATCACTTAAATATTCTCTAAAAGTGATTTAATATTTTTAATCACTTAACTCAAAAAGGGCACCCACTTTATTTAAGTAAAAAAACTATTGAATGTGACTTAAATTATAATTTAAAAGATTAAATATGAAAAGTGGCATATCTTTCTTGGAATTCGTGCCTTTTGCATATAAGGCATTTTTGGCAATGAGAAACTCATCTATTGAATATTTTGACTTTTCCATTGTGTTTCTTCCTGTGCATTCTCTTGTGATTAGGGTTTGAACAATTTTTCCATTGGAGAATGATAACTCTTCAATGTTGAGCACTTTTGAGATTGTGAGAGATCAGTCGAATCTGTGTAGTTGAGAGCTTCATTCAAAGGTTCTACATTATTCATTCAGGGGTTTATTATTCAGTATTCAGTTATTGGCAGTAAAGAAGAGGGTTACTTCATCCAGAGTCACCATCTTCAGTAGTTTTGTAGCTCCAACTTTGATCCTTCAGTATCTTCATTGGGCCATACTCTTTTCATTGATTTTTGTACCTTCTGGAGGATGGCGTGTGAAGCCAGAAGCTTGGGCACTTCCTTTTTGGCACTAGCTTGAGCTTCATTATGGGCGGCTACTATTATCATCTCATTGTATCTAGTTTTTGAGTGGGGAAAGTCAATTCTGGAGGCTAGGCATCCACATTTGTCAGATTTGACCATTCTTGGCTGGCGAGTTGGCTTATTTCTTTAAATAAATAATCTGGAGATATTCTGGTATGTTTAGCACTCGTGATCTATTCGTTATTGATAAATAATACCTTCTGCATTTTCATTCTGTAGAAAATAGCTCTGTTTCTCAATTTGTGAGCTTTTATATGATGCGACCCTTCTCTTCTGTCTATAAACATTCTCTAAAAAACTAAGTAAAACACAATAAGATTTAAAAATACACAGGGTTTGAGTTGTGAGCTAGCAGGGCTCATCACAGATCCAACTTTGGCTACAAAATATGATGTAATGGATAGAAAAGATAAATGTCTCATTAGACTATGTCTTGTAGATTCAATCCTAATAAATGTCCATGAAGAACCCACTTCGAAGAATCTTTGGAAGAAGTTGGGTGAGATATACCAAGCCAAATCTCTAGTAAATAAGATTTTCTTGAGGAAGAAGTTATATTCCTTGAGAAGGTGGACAAATTTCTGAGCATCTGGAAACTTTCAATATGCTAATGACTCAGTTGACCTCAGTTGGGGTTAAGATGGACGAAGAAGAAAGGTTCCAAACATTGTTGTGTTTGTTGCCAAACTCATGGGACAACCTAGTTATGGCCATTGGGAGCACTTTTTTCATCTTGAAGATGGAGGATGTTGTTGGTGTAGACACCTAAAAATGACCTAGGCCTGCAAGCTTCATTTTTACCACTTTCATCCTAGCATAATTATGACATTTAATTATGTCCTTGGTCCACATTCGACTATTAATTAAATAATTTATAATTGTTTTATTAATTCATGTCTTTGTATTCTTCATGATTATTAAATAAATAAATTCTATTTATTTATTAAATACGTCATTAATTGGCTAAGTCTTCCCTTAATTAAATAATTTTCTTAATTTATTTAATTCCCCTTTGTCATATATTTCTTCCTGATTATTAAATAAATAAGTTTTATTTATTTATTTAATATGTCACTAACTGTCTTAATTAAATAAATTGATTAATTTATTTAATTAATTAATCTTATCTTCTAAATTAAATAATTAAATTTAATTATTTAATTGCCAATTTAATATTCCTCTCATTTTAAATAAATCAATTATTTAAAATGTCATCCTAATCTTAATCAAATTTTGGTAAATAGAAAGATTATTTATTGTCTCATAAAATCCATAATTTGAATTAATTTAACTAATATTCCAAAAATCAAGTAATCGGGCAGATTCTTGATTTTCCAAATCTGATCTTCAGTCCAAATCTTATCTTCTTGATTTTTCGAAAATCTTTATTTCTTTAATTAATTTCCTCATTTATTCTCCACCGTCGATTCGACATTATTCTGACCGTTCGATTAAAGAATTTTCCCTAACCCTAATTAGGGATTCTCAGGTTTAATCTGGACCTCTCATTTTAGGTTCTCATCATCAATCAATCTCGTCCGTCCGCTCAAAATGACATTTTCTATAAAATGGCATTTTTCTCTCACTTTTCGATTACACACGCACATGCTGACATTTTGCATAGACATTCTAGACGTTTACTTGCACATTTTAGTTTTTCATATGCAATTTCAATATTTGTTATAGTCATTTAGTCAAATCTTGGCATTGTTTAGGAATAGGCATTGGCAATTGTAGTTATTGGCATAGGCATTTAGACTTTTAAGAAAATCCTTCAAGGCTTGTTGTAGGACTTAGACATTTTTAGATTGCTCGAACAATGAATATGAGGGCAACAACATCCAGCAAGTAAGAAGGTGCTATGGAGGTAATCATGGGAATTACGATTTATAGGTATAATCGTTTTATTGCTTAATTTCCTTTGTGCTCTATAGAACTTTGGGTTTTTATCATTTCACTTTGATTTAATTTGATCTAATCTAATCCTTAGAAATTACCCTTAGTTACATTGGTGAACCCGACTCCGTTTTTCTGGTTTTCCGTACGTTTTTTCTGTGTTTTTTGCTGTTTTGCAGGTACAGGTATGAAATGACACAACTATTTTTTTTAAAATATCGTGATGCATTTGATGCATCGCGACGCATTCACTGACAGAAGAGCTGCAATCGCCCTGATAAGCCACAACTGATATCTGGAACGACGCATCTGATCAGTCGAGCCGCATCTGAAGTTCAAAACGACACATTTGATATGTCGTGCCGCATTTGACTGGTAAAATTTTTCTTTCAGTTTTGACATTTTGATTTTCGGATCTTAGGGTTTTTTGGTTTCTGTTTCTTTTCTGGTTTTCTGGTCTTCTGTTTTTCTGGTTTTGCATTCCTACATGTTGGCTAGATTAGATTTTTTGTGTTACTAATCTTCATTTGTAGCGTGTGGCGATCCCTATTCATGTGTCGAAGACCATTGCATAAGGAACTACTAATCTTTTGTTTGCAGGTTCGAATGTCGAAGACGGAATAAACAAACATTGTGCTTGTTTTTCTTTCATAGATTAGCAAACATTTGATTTTGGTGCATATAAAAAGAACACGTCTTCTTTGATTGATTGTGTTTGCGGAATGGTAGGTGAGTATGCTATCACTTGGTGAAAACCTTGTGATCAGAAAACCAGACCCATTCTTATCTGTTATTACCCTAACTTGGTATATCAGAGTATCCTCTCCCCTCGCGCTTTCGGGCAATCTTGGGTGTAAGAGAAATGGTTACCAACTCTAGAAATTGGGCCTGCCTAGGGATTTCATCACCCCAACGCGACTCAAACTGGCAATGGAGGTAAAGCCAAGCTACCCCCGACCGATATATAAATGTAAACCTTAAGGGAAAACCTAAGGTTGCGAGTGCGGATGTGTCATACGGACGGAGTTGTACTCCCTTAAACCCTGTTGAGCTTAACCTCTTCAGGCTGGAGTGCCACCTTAATGGTGATTAATCTCTTGCCCCATGTATGGCCACTCGAACGGGGGTCCCTAACTAAAAAATCTTGTATAGAAAGCCAAAATCCTTCTATTTGTTAGCGCAGCACCGGTCGGTGTGAAGGCATCCACACTTTCGTAGTTTGTAGTAGAGGTGATCAACTCGCCATGGGAGTTTCATGGGGGTTAGAAACTTGGTTGGCCTGAGAAGAGAGTGCACTGTAAGGGGGATCCCGTACAACCAAGCTTCTGAATTCACACGCTACAGATATGCGGTTGGGGAAACCCGCGTGGAATCTAGCGAATATTGTCATGGCCTAACCTAGGATTGTGCTTATCTGATGTGTGTTTGGTTACTTTTAAAATGATGTGTTTGTCAAGTGTCTTTTGGTTCTATCACAGTTCAAAAAAAAACATTCTCCAAACAGATCAAAATTTCCATCAAAACGACAAGAAAATTATTTTGAAATCAAACTGAGTCGCATTTGTCAAACCACAACTGATTTTCTGCAACGCAACCGCTCTGTTAAACCACATTTGACACTTAGAACGCCACATATGTAGGCGTCGCGACACATCTAAAAACTTAAAATCTGCATATGCTAAATCAAGTTGCATTTGACAGTCAAAAAGCCGCAATTGCAAAACTGAACCGCATTTGCTAAACTATGACGCATTCGCAGCTTCAAGCGATGCATCTGCCTGTCAAAAGTTAAAACTTCACATTCAAAACCTGAGGTCCTCAACTTGTCCACCATTTTTCAAACACTGTCACCAAGAAGATTTTGTCAGAAACCAAACTTGAAATTGCTCAAAGTCTTGACCATTAGTTTGCATTTGTCACCATAGGTTTCATACTTCATTCTTTTTAGTTGCATACATTTGGAATTAGATTATCCCTAGGTTCACATTCGACATACTTAGGAGTAGGCAAATCTCAACACACTTTGCAAAGTCATTATTTTCGAAATTAGGCTCTCTTGGACCAAGTTATCAAACACCCTTTTAGTCATTGTCCTCTTTTGTGAGATTTTTTTTCCAACTCAAAAGTCTAGTTAGGAAAACTCACGAGTCATTTAGACCTTGTCAACTTGTCATTTCCAACAAAGTCCTTTAGCAGTCAAAATCGAAAACAAAGTTCGAGCTTAGAAGTGCTTAGATAACCTTGTCTTACATTACTACACATTGCATATCCTATTCACAAAAATCCAAAAACATTAGTCATTCTAGTCGTCATTTTGAACTTAGACTTCACGTAGTGTCATACTTGCATTTAGTTGTCATTCCCATTTGAGCAATCTCATTTATGGTCGAAACTAGACTTCAAAAACAAAAGAGACAAATGGAAAAATTTCGGCAAGACCCCCCATTTACTGTCAACAATCCTCCACATGACCCAAATTGGACCTTTTATGATCCATTTTCCAATTTAGACAATCAACCTCCAATAACAATGCAATCCTCATCAAACAGTCCATTCGAACAATTCTTGCAAAAAGATGAAAATGGCCAACTACTTCAGGAAAACATAGAGGCATTGACACAAGACCCAGAGGCCTGTCAGCTGGCTGAAGCAATGGTTTGTCAGGACAAAGACAGATTCTTAGCTATGCTCTTGAGTGAAGGAGCTAAGTTACCACAAGGATTTGACGTTAACACGCTAAACTTGACACCTCCTGACCTTAATGCCAACAACGCACATAACATGTCACACAGTGGTCAACTTTTAAATACTACGAGCAATACTTCCTTTGGGACCACAACAACAGTGCATACCACTCCCAACGTCCCAAACACCACCAACATCCCCAACACCACAAATATCACGACAGTAAATTCCACGACAGTAAATGCCATGGGGGCATCATCAAGTCACAACAATCCCCCTTTGACAGCTCCATCTACTACCATGAACACAACTTCGTCATATTCGGGAGGAGGCACAAGACATATATTTATCCAAGGACAACAACAAAACATTAACACAACAACACAGTCAAATGTCATTGCCTCCCAAGGTACAAACACAAACGTTCCCCTTGTACAAAATCAACAATTTACACAAGGTGGCCAAATAACACAACCCATGACATCATTAACACACCATAACATCCATGGTCATAACATCCTCCAAATAACGACACACATGGCTGGGGGACACATCCCAACCTACTCATCTAGCATTCATACTCATCAACATGCACCCAATCATAACCATCAACACCAACATCCACCCAATCATAACTTCCAATACCAACAACATGTCAATCCACACACATCATACATACCACAATAATCCATACCACCACAATACACCAATATTCACTCACAACAAATAGGAACACATGGTGTACCGGGTAATCCAACGTACGGAAACATAAACGACCCTGAGGTGGATGCCCTCAAAACAAGAATGAGGGATATGGAGAAAACTATCCAAAACATGTACATTTCAGGCAAGAAATCAGAAGTATCATATGACCTGAATGTATACCCATTTGACACGAGCTTATACATGCCTCCATTTCCGCCAGGATATGTGTCACCCAAATTCACAAAATATAGAGGCAAGACAAATCCCATTGAACATGTTCGCGAATTCGCAACCAATTGTATGGACATCGCCTATGAACAAACATACTTGATGAGACTTTTTTCTAAAATTCTGGTGGGTCAAGCCTTTAAATGGTTTTCAACTCAAAAGGATATCCAGACATGGGATGAGCTTAAAAAAAAATTCATAAGAAATTATGCGTACAACATTGACATGGATACCTCTATCACTAGCTTGTGCAATCTCACGCAAGAGGATGCTGGTGAGACATTTATCCCATTCTTTCAAAAATGGAGAAGCCTCGCTAGTCGATGTCACATTGACATCCCCGAAAGGGAAAAAGTCGACATGTTTGTCCAAACACTTCTAGGGCCCCTAAAATTTGCATTGCAAATACATTGTTGCACAAACTTCACAGAATTAGTTGAAAAGGGGGTCCAGATTGAGAAAGCTCTTATCGCAAAGGGAGAACTGAGATATGGTTCCAAAAACACAAATGTCAGTCCACCTGCCGACAAAAATAAATATTGGGTTAAAAATAAGCATGTTACAAATGACGGTGTTGTTGATGCCAAGACTGCAAACACTATAGGTCCTGTATTGGCCCTGAAAGGGGTTCAACAACAAAACAGACCAACAACGACATTGACACCTCCTCCCAATACTTCTTCAAACAACCAAAGTGGTCAAAACAATCAAGGACAATATCGTCAGATGAGACAATTTCCTAGGGGTCGCACATACACCCATTTAGGGGAACCCATTGAAGAAGTCCTTAACAAATGCCTCCAACATGGGGTCATCATACTTCCAGAAATAAAACCGTATGACCCAGGACAATTCAAACTAGCATGGTGGAATGACAATGCACTTTGCGAATACCATTGAGCAAAAGGGCATACAACCTCTAACTGTCGACAATTGAAAAACATAATACAAGATCTTATCGAAAGTCGCACCATCGAAGTAGGTGGATCACAATTCGCCTCCAATTCAGATCATACTATCCACAAGAATCCACTACAGGACCATGGTTCTCATAATGGTTCCACTTCAGGTCCACAGAATCAAGCTAACTTCGCCCAAACCAAGTACGATTATTCTAGTGGACCAATCATAAATAATGTCCGAACTGACGATGAGTGCATCAATACCATTACGGTCAAGAGAGCACCCCAATGTAATGTTGCTACTCGAAGTGGCAAGGTCACTATAGCTGGTCCACCTCCCGCTAGACAAGCCAAAATCACTATACCGGGCCCATCGGCTAAACAATCACAACTTGCTCCATCCGCTAAATAGCCAAAACCTGTCCCAACCCCTCAACAGTGGAAACCCAAAAGTCAGTTCAACCTTATTGACCAGCTAGGAAAAACTCCCGCGCAAATATCTATCCTTGAGCTGCTTCGTATCTCTCCCGCACATAAAGAGATCCTAGACAAAACTCTCCTAGAGTCGTCGGTCCCCAAGGACATCGATGTCAATCAGTTTGAAACTATGGTGGGATATCTCAGTACACCGCACCACGTCACCTTCTCGGATCAAGATTACTCATCACATAAAACCAACCACAATGACGCATTGCACATAGAAACTTTTGTCCACAAGCACAAAGTTAGACGAGTTTTAGTAGATGGCGGAGCAGGATTGAACATATGCTCCCTCAAATTGGTTAAGGCTCTAGGGTTCTCTAATGCATGCGTGGACCCAACAAAAAGTATAGTGATCAAAGCATACAATGATGAGGAATGCTCTTCACGGGGCGTTATCTCTCTCCCTATCAGAGTGGGACCGGTCATTGTAGACACAACCTGCCAGGTCCTGGATTTGGAACTACCATATAACATCTTACTTGGCCATCCATGGATTCACGCTTTAAAAGCCGTTTCGTCCACATACCACCAATGCCTCAAGTTTCCATTTGATGGCATAGAAGTAGCCATATACGGAGACCCCGACCCTTTCCAATATTGTACCAACTTAAGGGGCATCTCCAAAAACTGAGTACCTATTAACTGAGAAGCACCTGACTCCTCGTCATCCAAATACATCGACCCTTCCACACTCATGTCATCTTCCACATCCGCTCCATCCACATATTCCGCCATACCACCACCTTCCACTAGCCCTAAGACTGAATCCACTGTCAAAATCCAGGACCTGGGCTGCGGAGAGTTCAAAATAAATACAACATACAGCATAACAACAATACCCACGCCTCCAAAGATATATGGTCGGCCATGTTTCAGAATGGAACCTCAAGAAACCTTCAAAGTTCTATCGAATACAGTTTTTATCAAGTGGGGAGACATGAGTGATGAAGACCTTGCTGACATTACAGGATGGATCTACAAGGATATGGTCACATTATCTCCGTTACCAGTTCAAAGATATGGCAAAGGTTACAACATCATGAAGGCTAAAGGCTACGATGGTACTAGTGGCCTTGGAAAAAATAAAACTGGTCGAAGGGAACCCATAGAACCTTTTCAAATTCTAAAGTATCTTGGATTAGGGTTTAGATCACTTAACAATGATGATCGACGTACCTCTGGACTTTCAAATGAGTGAGTACATGCTTCTGATAGTGTCAAGACCACTAGGGAAACCTCCACCGAAATAGACTCCCATGAGTGGGAATTTGGCTCAAAACGATCCCTAAGTGACTGTTGTCTTGATGATTTGTTTGTCGAACCGGGGGAACTGACCTCTGAACAACGATTTTGGAAAAAATTCAAAATGGAACAAGCACCAAATAGTCAAAATCCCACTACCACTTCCCATGACACACAACAACCATCATCTGAACCCCCTCAGTCCAATCAATCCGAAGTGTCAGACGACATTGATAACCAGGGCTCTAAAACCTTCACTCCTTATTACGACAATGAATATGACACTAGTGAAGGAGAATATTGGATATAGTCTAATGTCGAGTTGGATGATGATAACCTCATCTACAATGTCACTGAATCCATCTGCATGCTGTCCGCATCCTCACCACAATTCACTAACCTTGACGATGGCATTTCTTTAGTTTACCCTGAACTAGTCGATTGGGACCAACAAGGACTGCCAGTTCTGGACACATTTCAGAATGATGAGGCAATTTCCGAATTCATGGGATTACGAGAAGGCATACCCAGTGGGGACCACAAATCTGGATTCGCCATTGATTTAGACTGCACTGCATACTTCGGCAAGACTGTTCAGTCCTCTAGTCGCAAAAGTAAAAATAAAGTAAAAAATGAAACGTCTCTAGGTGAAAACTAAAAGGCACCTCTTGACGATAAAATAGTAAAAATAAACGACGTATCTGCGGGTGAAAACCTCTCTGAGGTGCCCAAAGATGGAGGACTGGAATTTCTCCCCGTGCAACAGGAGAAATTAGCTATGCTTATTGAGGACACAATAGAGGATAACATTTCAATTGCAGAAGACCCCAAGATGGTCCTATTTGCTGCATCATTGACTGACGAAGAGAAACCAGAATTTCATAAATTCTTTGCAGAACGGAAAATCAACTTCGCATGGTCCTATGCTGACATGCCAGGATTGGACCCAGAACTGGTTCTGCACCATCTGCCACTATTACCTAATGCTAAACCAGTCAAGCAGAAGTTGCACAAAATGCATCCCCAGGTTGCCCTATTGGTCAAGGCCGAGTTAAAGAAATTGCTAGACGCCGGATTCATAAGGTCTATTGACTACGCTGAATGGATTTCTAATCTGGTCCCAGTCACAAAACCAAATTGGTTGATCCGTGTATGTGTAGATTTCTGAGACCTAAATAAAGCATGTCCAAAGGATGACTTTCCTTTGCCAAACATTGACATTATAGTGGACCTTACAGCAGGGTATGAGATGCTATCACTCATGGATGGTTTATCTGGTTATAATCAAATCTGCATTGCTCCTGAGGATCAACACAAAACAACATTTACTTGCCCATGGGGTACATACTGTTGTAACATCATGCCCTTTGGTTTCAAAAATGCAGGTGCCACATATCAAAGGGCTATGACCACGATCTTCCATGACATGATGCACAAAATAATGGAAGATTATGTAGATGACCTATTGGCCAAATCAGCAACAAGGAAAGATCATTTGAAGGTACTCGACATAATTTTCAAGAGACTTGAAGAGTACAAAGTTCGGCTAAACCCTAAGAAGTGTGTTTTTGGGGTCACATTAAGAAAATTATTGGGGTACATAGTTTCCCGAAGAGGCATAGAGGTCGATCTGGAAAAGGTCAAAGCAATCATAGACATGCCTCTGCCCAAAGGAATTAGTGAACTCAGAACTCTACAAGGCAAAGTACAATCTATCCAGCGTTTCATAGCCCAATTCGCAGATAAGTGTCATCCGTTCCAGTATCTGTTGCGCAAAGGGGTCCCCTTTGTATGGACAGATAAATGTCAAGAGGCCTTTCAGCAAATCAAAGATTACCTGCTATCAACACCAGTCCTCATGCCTCCTATTCATGGAAATCCATTGATTCTATACATCTCGACTACTAGTTCAGAACTAGGGGCATTACTGGCCCAAAATGATCATGAAGG
Source organism: Sequoia sempervirens (assembly GCA_007258455.2). Lineage (NCBI taxonomy): Eukaryota > Viridiplantae > Streptophyta > Pinopsida > Cupressales > Cupressaceae > Sequoia > Sequoia sempervirens. The sequence goes on along the minus strand of VDFB02271358.1, from coordinate 1,030,418,000 downwards.
AAAAGAAAGAGCAATCTATTACATCAGTCGCACACTGATAGGCTATGAGTTGAACTACACATACATTGAACATGCATGCCTCACTGTTGTCTTTGCGTCCCAAAAACTATGACACTATATGCTCAGTTATCAGACACAGCTGGTCGCCAAGATTGACCCATTGAAATATCTCTTAAGTCGGGCGGCGTTAACAGGTCGGTTGGAAAAATGGGTCATGATACTAAGCGAGTACGACATACAATATGTCGAGCATAAGGCAATAAAAGGACAAGTAATAGCAGATCAACTGGTAGATGCACCAATTGAAGTCACTCATCCACTAGTAACTGATTTTCTCGATGAGTCCATTTTTCATGCGGAACCGACAGCACCATGGAAGCTATATTTTGATGGGTCTCATACTGGTCATGGCTCAGGCGCTGGAATCTTGTTTATCACACCATAGGGGGATTCAATTCCTAAGTCATTCAGGATTGCTTTCCCTTGTACAAATAACATTGCCGAATATGAAGCACTAGTCACAGGTTTCAAGTTGGCAATCAAATAGAAAATTCAGACGTTGCTTGTATTCGGGGATTCCCAGCTCGTGATCAACCAAGTGAATGATGACTATGAAACAAAGGATGGGAAGTTGCTTCCCTACAAGAGGATGGTGGACAGTTTCTTGACATACTTCCAATTGATTTCTTTTGAACAAATCCACAGGGCACAGAATAAGGCAGTTGATGCAATGGCTACTATTAGTTCTCTCCTGGACATCCCTAAAAATGTGTCACAATTTGAGTTCTTAGTAGAATAGCTCTTGATACCGGCGTATGATATCCCAAAATCAGAAATGGTTTGCGAACTTGTTGGTCCCAACTCTCCCTGGTATCAGGATATTTATGACTACCTAAAGTCTCAAACCCTTCCACCGAACCTGTCCAATAACCAAAGGAAGTCCTTCATTAGGAAATCTGCAAGGTATGCCATTGTCAGTGACACCCTTACCCCGTAGTTTCGACGATACCCTCCTTAGATGTCTTGACAGCGAAGCATGTCGACCTTACGAGAAGTGCGGACGGTATATCTGAATCTCATTCGAGTGGTCCTACTCTGGCTAAGAAACTAACGAGACTTGGGTATTATTGGCCGACCATGGAAAAGGATGCAATTGACTATGTCAGGACTTGTCGCAAATGTCAAATTCACAGTGATTTAGTTCATGCTCCAGCACAGGAACTTCGGCCGATCACTTCTCCTTGGCCCTTCGCTCAATGGGGACTCGACCTCGTGGGTAAGATTCATCCAACCTCATCCAACGGCCACAAATTCATTATTACCACCACGGTATTTCACAAAGTTGATTGAAGCCATCCCATTGACATATATTGCGGCAAAATATCGAAGTTCATCCCTTAACTACATCATTTTGTCGGTATGGCCTTCCAAATCCATCATCACGACAGCGGGCGTCCGTTTAAAACCAAGGCGTACGTGAGTTATGTGGCGATTCCATATCCAACACCACTTTTCATCTCCATACTACCCACAAGGAAAGGCGAATTAAGCCGCACTCTGCAATGGGCTTACCGAACTAGCATTCGTACACCTACTGGGGCTACCCCATTTGCCCTAGTATTTGGTCTTGAGGCCATCTTACCCATTGAGGTCGAAATTCCTTTGCTACGAGTCTCCTGAAGGGTCTAACTAATGAAGAGGAGTACCAACAATCACGCTTGCACGAGCTGGAAATGCTGGAAGAAAGAAGACAAAATTCACTGAACCATCTCCAAGCATATCAGAACCGTCTTTGTCATAGCTACAATAAAAAGGTTATGGTCAGAAAGTTTGACATTGGCGACCTAGTTCTCATGCAGAACCCCAAGAACCAAGCAGACAGAGAAAAGCCAGGAAAATTTGAACCAAACTGGCTGGGTCCATACATTATCATATCTTCTTTTGGTTCTGGAGCTTATCAATTGGCAACTCCAGATGGGGAATAGTTGACAGAGCCCATCAACAGTTTACATCTCCAAAGTTCTATGCATAGCATCAGAGGATGGAGCTGCAAACCATAAAATACAAAATAAAATTAAAAAATCGTCAATGAAAACTTGCAACACCAAAGTCAAGAAAATAGTAAAGAGAAAAATGATTCGTTCAATAGTGAAAACCTGGCAAACAGGCGCTTTGGACAAGTACCATGGTGAAAACCTGGCAAACAGGCGCCATGCGTAATCAATCATTGCTCTGCCATCTACTGTCACTTTGTCTAACTTGGCCTAGGATGAAAGGTATTTTCGCCATTATTCTGCAAATTGCCACCACATCCTACCCTACCTGTCATAGTAGATAAATGATTGACATCAAGTCCTGACGACTGTCCATCTAGTAAGTCAGCAACATCCCGTCTATATTCCCTACAAATGGCTAAGTCTTGGACCTGACTGGGGGCAAAATGTTTATCATGAAACTGCAGTGGATGTCACACATGATCTTGGCAATTGGTAAAAAGTCCTAAAAAAAGACAAAAACATTGGCAAAAAGTCTGAAAAAAGACAAAACATTGGCAAAAAGTCCTTAAAAAAGACAAAAACATGGGCAAAAAGTCCTGAAAAAAGACAAAAAACATTGGCAAAAAGTCCTGAAAAAAGACCAAAAACATTGGCAAAAAGTCCTTAAAAAAGACAAAAACATCGACAAAAAGTCCTAAACAAAGACCAAAAAACATCGCAAAATGTCCTGAACAAAGACCAAAAAATATCACAAAATGTCCTAAAAAAAGACCTAAAAATCATAAAACGTCATGAAGAAAACCACAACAAATCATCAGACTACTCGAAGAACACGAACACAGTGTCATCTCTTGTCAAAATCAATCAAGTCAATCAGTCTTTGTCATTGTCGAACTACGTTGTCTCTGTGCACTTGCTACGTAGGCAAGACTCACATTTGAGTCCCCGAGACATTAGGTCAGTCTTTTTAGGTTTGTCAAAATAAAATCATGATGCAATCTTTGGTCATCAAGACAAAGTCATTGGTCATGTCAAACTACGAGGTCTCTGAGTGTATGATGTAGGCAAGGCCATCACTCGATGAGCCCCCGAGGCTGCACTAGGTCAGTCCATTAGGGTTCATGGCACCACGCTGGAAAACACATCAAAAGTCTTCAATCATTTTCCACATGGCAATCTCATCAGCATGACAAAACTCATCGGCGCATATTATTATGGCAATATTGGCATATAGTCAAACACAAGTCAAACTCGGTCAAAGCAAGTCAAATCATCATAAACCGGTCAAACTGTCAAATTTTGGTTGGTCTTCAGATGAGTCCTTCTGAACAATAACCTCTGTCATTTACGCCTTAGGATGTGTCCTTCCTAGGCGTCGTCATCGTCATTCGACATTTTGAGTGATCCTCTTGACATCTAAAGATCACTCTTCGTGACATCAGGATTATTCAGATGTGTCCTTCTGAAGAACCAACTCTGTCATTTATGCCTTAGGATGTGTCCTTCCTAGGCATCGTCATCATTTAGAGGGACCCCTCACGACTATCAGGGATCAAATCCTCTCGTCATCGGCATTATTCAGGATGTGTCCTTCCTGAATTCACCAATTCTCGACATTTTTTAAGGTCATCAAAACTTTAAACATTTCGACATCTTGACATTATCAAACATGGCATCTTGACATCAGAACAATGGATATCCAGACACACTTGGCAAATACTTGGCATTCATTTTTGGCTTTTTATCATGTTACTAGCTTTTCAGCGAGATCCTGACACCAGGATTTAGAGAAGCAGCGACGTATCATGACATTTGTCTTGTCTTTTGACACTCATGTTACTAGTTTTTCAGCGAGATCCTGACATCGGGATTTAGAGAAGCAGCGATGTATCATGACATTTGTCTTGTATTTTGACACTCATGTTACTAGTTTTTCAGCGAGATCCTGACACCAGGATTTAGAGAAGCAACGATGTATCATGACATTTGTCTTGTCTTTTGACACTCATGTTACTAGTTTCTTAGCAAGATCCCAACAAAAGGATTTAGAAAAGCAGCGACGTATCATGATAATGGCTTTATCTTATTTCTTTCTGATAGTCATGTTGCTAGTTCCTCAAGGATGTCCTGGCAACAGGATTTAGAGGAGCAACGACGTTTCATGACTTTTCTTTTTTGTCTTTTTCTGCTTGTGGTTGATTATGACAAAGACTGGGGCAGTAACGCTCTTTGTATGAGTCATGATCTTCCTTGTTTGTGACTGCTTGTCTTACGTGATGGTATGACCTTGCACACCTTGATCTATGTCATATCATGGTGTTTCTTGGCCATCACAACAATCTGCCCAATGATGATTAAGAACAATAAATATTAAAAGTCCTATGGTAAGGTTTGAAGGATTTGGTCTAGGAACTAACATGCATCTTCTTTAGTCTTGTCATCTTCTCTCACCCATCTCATATAAGCATTGCATTCATGTCTTTTGCACTAAAATTTTTTCGTCTCTTCATATTCTAGTCTTCTAATCAATTTCGAGAGCACACCCATGTTCTTGGAACCTGTCTGTCCTCTCGAGGGGGCATACCGCAACCCTCCTTGTCATTCTTCCTCATCTTATTTTGCACTGGGGCATATTTTTGACTTATTTTCTTTGTCACAATACGACATGCTACATTATGACAAAGAGGGGCAAAATGTAGACACCTAAAAATGACCTAGGCCTGCAAGCTTTATTTTTACCACTTTCATCCTAGCATAATTATGACATTTAATTATGTCCTTGGTCCACATTCGACTATTAATTAAATAATTTATAATTGTTTAATTAATTCATGTCTTTGTATTCTTCATGATTATTAAATAAATAAATTCTATTTATTTATTAAATACGTCATTAATTGGCTAAGTCTTCCCTTAATTAAATAAATTTCTTAATTTATTTAATTCCCCTTTGTCATATATTTCTTCCTGATTATTAAATAAATAAGTTTTATTTATTTATTTAATGTGTCACTAAATGTCTTAATTAAATAAATTGATTAATTTATTTAATTAATTAATCTTTTCTTCTAAATTAAATAATTAAATTTAATTATTTAATTGCCAATTTAATATTCCTCTCATTTTAAATAAATCAATTATTTAAAATGTCATCACAATCTTAACTGTCAGTCTATTTTGGTAAATAATCTGAAAAAGATTATTTATTGTCTCATAAAATCCATAATTTGAATTAATTTAATTCAGGTTGGTAACTAATATTCCAAAAATCAAGTAATCGGGTAGATTCTTGATTTTCCAAATCTGATCTTCAGTCCAAATCTTATCTTGCATTGCAAGTGTGTTGTAATCTATTTTAATATTTGATAATACATTGTGCAGGTTTTGGAGTGTGGGATTTTCTCCCGAAAGGGTTTTCCCCACGTAAATAATTGAGCTATGGTTTTATTATTATTATGTTTATGGTATTATGTGTTTCTTGAAATCTCTGTAATGTTTAATTTGAAATTTGCATAACCCTCCTCTCAAGGTTAGCGTAGGAATCATTTCCACACACCTTTGCTTCCTTACACTTATGACCATATTCCTAAAATTTTCATTTCCACCACTTGAACAAAAACCACTAGAATTAATCTATTCAACATTAAGTGCACAAGTAGTTCTACCATCCATGCACATCTATCCTTATAATCCACTACCCATTCCCAAGATGAATTTGAAGATGGATGTTGTGAAGCACTTGTTATGCAATTTTTCAAATGAGATTATTGACATTAAAAAAAATAGGTAGCTATCCTTGGCCAAATTTCCAATGAAACCAAGGCTAATGCCCTTCATTCTAGCCCAATATGTTCTAGAATAAACAAAAGCAGAGGAAAATTTTGCATAACTTTTTAATCAAATTGTACCTATACCCTCTCCATTGTAGAATATTCTTGATAATACTATGAGAGATTTTGTCTTTGTGTAAAATAAATATGTAGAAAACCCATCTTGTTCAAGCGGTAATCTACAATAGAGAGTTACCAAGTAAAGGAAATTTTTTGCAAGGATGGGAGTGACATTAATTAAATCATCATATTAATTTGTAGGGGTATAGAATGCTATTCTAATGAACCAAATGCAAGGTATGTCTCTAGAAAAATAGGAAGAAATTTCTTTTGAACAAGCATTGTTCTCATGGATAGAATATGAAGAAACATTTTTTGCAAATGACCCTAATTCCCCCAAAAACTTAGCAAATAGTCATATCAATTTACAAGATAAAAAAGGTGATGGTGGAGAATCCAGTAGTAGAAGCACAACTTGAACTTATGATTTGGTGGATACCAATTGTTCAAAGGTAGAATAAAAAACGTACAAACACAACCTGTTGGGATATCCAATCAGGTCACTAAGAGGCCAAAGTATCAAGATGATCCTGTGTATGTAACATGATCTCAAGTTGTAGGACCACTTAATATGGTCAATAATTTAAAGAAAATGACAACTAACATGTATCATTGTGGGATGTGTTGTCCTTGAGAAAATGAGTGTGTTCTAGGAAGCTTTGAAGAAGCAAGAAGATTCAATTAAGGTAATTGATATAGCCACTAGTGCTAGAAGGAATGTAGTTGAATAAAAGGATCATACAAGATAATCAATCCATGACCATGTTTATATTGTTGTTGTAGAGGTAAGTAAGAGAAACTCTGATGGCAACAGGAAAACCAACCTCATTCTTATTATCTCACAAATTCCTTAGACAAGTTCTCTATGCTAACAATTGACAGGTCAAATTAAATTTCATACAAGACTCTTAGAAACAAACCAAATCAAAACTCTTGACATTACACATGATTCTCACCTGATCAACACTAGATTTAATAATTTTAAAATCTGTTTGCATTTCAACTAACCAAAGACATATTACATTCAATCATTTACAATCTGATATGCTAAAACCTTTATTCCCCTACAAAAACCTCTTCCAACTGATTTGTCCATTCTTTGAGTCCATGCTCATTTCTTCTACTCTAGTTGCCCAGCCTCTTGCCATTCAAATTCTGACTCTATTATGGTGCCTTATTCCCCCTTCCTGCGCCAATTTCTCTCTTTAGCATGTCCTGCATTCTTTCTTTTAATATGCATTCCCTTACCTGTTTGAAAGCCATTCTATCTTTGCTTAGTCTCGTCTCACAATCTGCCAACACCTCTCTTCCTCATCCCTATCTCCTCTCCATTGCAACTTAAGTTCAAATTGTGCTTTCACTAAGCCACGATTTCCTTACTTGTAGAGGCCCAAATTCCATGCTACTCTTCTTACCATTAATTATTTGAAGGAAATTATTTTACAATTCCATGATAGAGTTTGATGCAAGCACCATAGTCATACCTAAGAAATTTATGGATTCCTTGGGTCTAAAGTAAGAGCCAATAGAAAAATGGATCATGTAATTATATGGAAAAAGTTAATATTATAGGGATCATAATAGATCTTCCTCCCACATAGTATGCATTCCCAAACATCATTGTGCTTTAGGAAGTGGTAGTGATCAATATACCACCCGCCTTTGGGATATAGTTATCTAGATATTTTACAACAAAGATAGGGGATAAATTTCCTTGGATTGGACCCACTTGATCCTTAGGACCAAATAAGTCTCTAAAATGATAATATTATGAAAAATACATTAGAAAGGACACATTACCCATGAATTTATGGTCAATTTCAAGCTTTCACATACTATGATCACCAAAGAAGAAAGGTCAAATGTTGAGCTTTTAGAGGAAGAAGCTTGTTCAAGAAATGAGACCAATGGAGAAGAAGCATATCTCTTTGAGAGTTTCCAATTTGGTCCTTATGAAAAATTTGATTCAACTAACCTAGGAACATATACCACTTATGGTGAATAATGGTTCTCATGAAGTGAACACATTTTTAGAAGTATCCAATGATGAAGATGATAATATCTCTACACTATGGAAGCTATATTTTTATGGCACTAGGTGCAAAAATGGTTTAGGAGTAGGAGCATACCTCCTATTATAAAAATGATAAAAGGTTCTTAAAGTAATTTTTTTAAATATAGCTACAAAAATAATGAGGTGGAGAGTGAATCCCTCATCTATGGTTTTCTCCAAGTTGGAAAATTTAAAATTAAATAATTCTTAGATATTTGGAGACTCAAAATTAGTTGTTAAAAAAGTTAAGGGAGAAGTAGTCACCAAGAATGTAAGGATGAGATCTTACTGACATAAGGTATGTGATGTCCTAATTTTTTTGAAGTGTTGAACATCCTAGTAATATGATGAGCTCAAAATGTTGAAGTATAGAGGATGTCCCTTATTGGATCCTAGTGTGATCTAGTGGACTGACCTCTTGTAAATAAAGATGGTGTCAAAATGATCATTAGGCTTGCAATTTCAGGTTTTGTTATTCCTACAATAATCTAGGGAGTTTATTGATCAACTTCAACCCAAAATTTAAGAGGCATATGAAGACAAAATATTACAACTTAAAATAAAATAAAATTAGAAAGGGTTAATCACCCTAGAGAATCTGTTTAACCTAGATGACGTTCATGTTGACAAAGGAAGATTCACTATGAGCAAACGAGATTACATAAGAATTAAATAATATCTTTGAAAGAAATTCAATATTGGAAAGGTATACATACCTAATCTAAAATAGATAAACTTATTTATCTTTGTGCTAAATGTGACCATATCATGGCCTAGAGTTATGATGAGTTAAAAGGCTATTACATGGAAAAAATTTGGCATATGATTGAGCTCTCCCTTAATTCAAATCAAATTAGATTAAAAAAGTTTGATCAACGTTAATATTTAACCTTTGATGAGACAAGAGCGCACCAAGTTGATTTAATCAAAGATCATATTTTTCATCAAGCATTCAACATGGGTGTCAAACCTAGTGTCGGTGAGTAAGAAATAATGAGAGACATGCATTTTTATAGATTTTAGAGATCTAAATGAAGCTTCTGTACAATATCACTATCCACTCCCTTCAATTGAGTAGATATTACAAACAATGGATAGCTTATAAAGCTTCCCTAAAATACCACTATAGATACTCCCTTCCCTTGCTAGATGGATTTTCTAGTTATAATTAGGTTTGGGTAAAAGAAGAATACTAGTACGAGACAATCTTCATCACTAAGCGAGAAACATTTGCCTATACATAACTAAATTATTTTGATTATTTAATGAAAGATCCACTTTCAAGCACACTATGGAAACCACATTTTGTGAGTTGATAAATAAGATAATTTTCATTTACCTTGATGACCTCATAGTATTCTCCTAGAAAAAAGAAAAGCATTTCAAAAATTTGGAGAGAGTGTTTCAAAAATGTCAAGAATTCAAGATTTCTTTAAATCCGAAGAGTTGTTTCTTTGGAGCTCCACAAGGTAAGATCCTTAGACATGTGATATCTAAGGAAGGGATTGCTATTGAACTTGACAAAGTGAAGGCTATTCTAGAGATATCTCTTCTAGTTAATAAGGAAGTAGTCTAATCTTTCCTTGGAAAGAAAAACTTTATAGAAAGGTTCATCCCAAACTTTGCATGACTAGTAAGGCCTATTACAATTATGTTGAAGAAGGAAAAAGAGTTAAAATAGACCTCTAAGGGGAAAAATCCTTTGAGAAAATCAAGAAATCAATATCTATGGCCCAACTTTAACAAACCTTGTTTTCTCAAAGGATTTTATTGTGTATGTTTATAGAAGAAACCAAAATATAGTTGTAGTCTTAACATATAAAGATGATGAAGGGAAATGTGAATGCCCAATTTATTTTACTAAACTTGGAATTTAAAAGATAATGAAGTTAAATACAACTTTATAGAGAAGAAATTCTATGCCTTAGTTAAAAGATTACAAAAAATCCAACAATTGGTAACTAGTAATAAGCTTATAGTTTATGTATTTTATTCCTCTATAAGAGAATAAACCATGGAGGGTTTAAAAAAAGAAAAGAATATGATGGATCATTGAGATCTTTGAGTACGCCATAAATTTCAAATCAATAAAGCTAATAAGAAGGAGCTTGTGCTAACATATTCTTCAAGATGATGGGTTGCAACATGAGGAAAATGAAATGCCAAAAAAAATCTTGATGAATGAGGAAAGACTGCCATCTATATGGGTGGATTATAGAGTTCACTTCATGGAGACAAGGTAGTATCTAGATCAACTTTCGAACTTCAAGAAGAGATTTTATAGGCTATAAGAAATCAATTTCATATGGATTGATGGAGCCTTGTTCAAAATAAATTCCAACATAGCCCTTTTAATATGTTTATTAGTGTAAGAAGCAATTTTTTCTCATTGAATTCCATCAAGGAACATTAGGATGACACTTTTCAACCCAAACCAAAAAAGATATTACCTATGCAAGGTATTTTTAGCCCACCATATTTTTGATTGCCATAAATTGGTTAAAATTTTCCAACAATGCTAATTCCATGTAGGAAAAAGGAGAAACATTACACTACCTCTCAAACCTATATTGGTTGAGGAACCCTTTGCACAATGGGGTCTTGAATTAATTGGAATGATAAATACTATGTCAAGCATACGCCATAAATAGATTTTGAAAGAAATTGATTACTTCACCAAATTGAATGAAGCAGATGTATTAAGGAAACAATATAGATTTTTATCTTCAAATAGAGGATATCATCACCAAATTTGGTCTCCTATGAGTGATAGGATGGAAATAAAATAAAAAAAGAACTTAAACATTTTTCAATTGAAAATGAGAAAGTGCCACATGGCAACATTTCACACTTTTGTAGGCTAGAGAGGGGCCCAAAGGAAGAGGTTGGCGAAATAGCAAAAAATGTTCGGCGTGGTAGCTTTCTGCTTTCCCATGGGCTATAGAAGAACGTACTAGAAGGAGAGGGTAGATGCACAAAAAACATGCCATGTGGTAAGTTTTCCACACTTCCACAATAAGAAAAGATCTTGGAAAAATAACATCATGAACTCATGAAAAGGATGTCATGTGGCATTATTTCCACACATTTGTGGATCAAGAGGGGACCCACCAGAAAGGCTTGGCAGAATCTCGAAAAAGGTGCCATGTGGCATGTTTTTCACACATCTAGAGAAAGACAGAAGGGTTTGGAAAGAGAAGGGGTGAACGTGTGGAAAGGATGCCACGTGACATCATTTCCATGAATCCACAAATTGAAGAAAAAATGGGCTGAAAGGATTGGTGGATCTGCAAAAATGATGCCATGTGGCATCATTTTTGTGCATCTACAGGATGAAGCAAAGTAATGCGAAAAAGGTATGTAGGCTTGTAGAAAATATGCCACATGGTAGGTTTTCCATGCATCTGTGAGAAGAAAAGGGGCCCATCAAAAAAGGTTAGTGGCCTCGTGGAAAAGCTGCCATGTGATAGACTTTCCGCACTTCCACAGGAAAAAAACAAGGTTTTTTGCTAAGGCAAGTGGGCTCGTGGAACTTGAATCCAAAGATCCCGTTCAGACCCAAAGTCCTGATGGGATGAAAGGAAAGAACAAGGGTGGAATCTTAGGAAGGAATTGGACCTTTTTGAATTAGGTCCAAAAGCTCGATCGAAACCCAAAGTCTTGATTGGACAAAGGAAAGAAAAGAAGAGAATGAGAAGAAAAAGTGAACTTGGATTTAGTCCAAATCTTCAATCGTGACCCAAAGTCCTGATAGGATAGAAGAAGGAAAGAAGGGAGTGGGGGCGGAAGGAAAGAGAGGACTTGGACCTTAGTCCAAGTGTCTACCTAGGATCGAAAACCCCAATCGAACAAAAGGAAAAAAAGAATAAGGGGAGATCAAGGATGAACAAGGACATTTGGACTTGGTCCAAATGTCTGTTTAGGGCTTGCATCACCGAAAGGACAAGGAGGAAAGAAAGAAGGGGGAAAAGACTAACTCTTGGACATTCTACAAAATTGGTTTTTGACCATAGCCCAACAAAGGGGTAATGCAACCACTTGAGGAGGGGTAATGCAACCACCTGAAGGACTTGAGCATGATACAATAATTAAATTTCTTAGATTATCCAAAAATGATATGGAGCACAAGACGAAAATATAAAACATTACAAAATCATCCTAATTTTTATAGGTTCTTTTCTCTCAAGTTCCTCGTCGGGTCCACTATCCTCACAAGCATTTTCCTTATTTTTGAGAAGGCTACCATCTTCACTTCCCATGTTTGCGATACCCTTGAACTAGTATCCAAAAGGGGCATTAATATTTACAACTATTAAGATGGGACAACTATCACCATTTGCCACTTTGTATTTGCATTCTCTTGTGCGATGAATTTATACCTTATACTTGGAAAGATCAACACCCTAAAGCACATTGTGATCTTGCTTCTTCTAGACATTTTAACAAATGACTTATGTGATTTCTCTATGTTTCCACACCACAACATTCTTTTTATTCAAGTTGGTTTTCATCCCACATACATATTGTGGTAGAAGTTGTCATTCATACATATTTTCTTCATCAGGTCCTAGGCTCTTCAAATTTATTGGGACCTCTTACCCCTTTATGCTAGCGAGGCTTTTAGACCAACGAGGACCTCTCCAATTTGGAGATTTAATTGATTTCATGAATTTTGGAGTTTCAGGGACTTTTTGCATTGCAAAATTTAGGCAATTTCGGGCATTTTCAGAATAGAGGGGACTTTTGCATTTTAGGGTTTTTTGAAATATCGGGGATTTTTGCATGTTGAGGTCTTTGAAATTTTGGGGACTTTTGCATTTCAGGGTTCAAGATTTTTACTGGGAGGAGGATACAAAAGTTTTTGATTCCAGGGCCCAGGAAATCCAAGATATTTTTGCTTCACTTCGGACTTTAGTTTTCGATATTTAAATTTTACATTTTTTTGAAAATATTTAATTCTTTGTATGTTTGAAAATATTTTTTATATTTTTGAGATGTTGAACTACAGAACACAGTGTTCAAAAACACAAACAAGCAATAAATGATAAGGTTAGGATTAGCAGGGATTAGGGAGGAGGTCTAATTTTTGAATAAGTTTGAAATCCTTCTAGAGTTCCAAAACCCAACAAAGAAGAACCGCCGAGGATCATAGATGCAGGAGAATTCAGGAAATTTTTGGACAAAAGTTTATTCCTCGAGTTCAAAATTGATAAGAAGAATAAAGTTAGGATTAGAGATCTAGGAGGAACTCTTGTTGACTACAAATGCGACCAGATGTTTGGTGACATGAAAATATTATGCTTTCAGACTTCATGGTTTAATTTAGTCCTTTAACAACTGCCATTTTTTATCACATTAATTATGACTGGGGTCAGCTTTTCCGAGAAAATTTTGGTGTAAAGTAAAAACAACGTAACTTCGTCCATTTATATGTCGAAACCATGACCCAACATTGTCGGTTAGC